>JAQMRL010000004.1:69218400-69790900 GCA_035578175.1 Catonia carolina | reverse complement strand
ACAAACCGGTGTAAATTAAGTACACAGAAAGCGAATAGATGTTTGATTAAATGAATTTTTATTCATAAGAGTACAAAGTAAAATTAACCGGAAAAATAAAGATGAAAAAATGTGTTTTTTTCACTCCATTTTTTGCATTTGACACTGGTTTTCTCAAAAACTATTTAACTTACAGTTCTGGGACCGTTTTTATTCAATTTATCAGGTCAAAAACCATAAGCATCGATTGAATTCTCCCCTTAATCTATCTTACCAGAGTTTCATGAAGACCTCATTTCACGTGGTGAGCTGAAATCCGGGAGAAATCTTTCGCTAGCCGTAACTCGGTAACGAAGCATTTTTGGACCCATGTTTATATAAACTTTTTTCATTATTTTTACATGTACAATGGGCTCCCAAAGTTTCTGCATATCTTCGTGAATCATCCTGTATAGGGAAGAAAATATTATTTTTATCTCGATTTTCCGAAATCGAGTTTTTACTGGATATAATACATGTTATTAGCGATTGTGTGTGAGTGTGTAAACAAAATATCTCAAAAACGGAATATTGTACGATATTAAAACATGAAACTTAAGTTTCATTACAGGACCCGAAAAGAACATTTTTATCAAAATCGATCAATCGGAAGTCGTAGTTTATTCGTACGATTTTCTCAAAAACGGCTCATACGATTTTTTCTAAAATCGTCATATTTACTACATTTTTTATGCTCTATAAAATAAGGTCCTGCCCATAACAGACAGGTGGGGAGAGTCAAATTATTAACTCACAATCTGTTCGTTGCTGGACTAAAATAAATAGTTCTGTTTCTTATCACATGGTCAGCCAATTATATGACTGAATCATTTAAGAACAGAAGAGGTAGAGGTGTAAAAGACACTAATTAGAGTTATCTCCTCTGAAAGTAATGGATTTTACTATACAGCCAGACCCTGTGGTGAATGAAGTGAAGGTGTCGTTTACAGAGTGGAAAATACGTGCTTTTCAGAGGGCCCGGCATGCTGATAAGCGTTACTTTTCTATTCAGTGAGGAAGGCAATGGTAAACCACCTCACTCCTCGTTTTACTTAGTAAAACCTCTAAAGGTTCAAACCAGCTTTTGGCTGATGACCTAAACAACACCAATACAAGGTCATAGGGTAGGCTTTGTCTGCTGAAATTCGTGGGGGGGGGGGCTTTGTGATCTCCTAAGAAAAAATGTTTTTTTAAGATTGCAGCCTTAATATTGTTAGAACTTTAAGGTGAAATCTGCATTAAAAGGGACAAGATTTGAGTCTATGGAAGCTGTAAAAGAGAAAGCGGCACGTGTCCTGAAGGAACTGACAGAAGACGACTTCCAGCATTATTTCCAACAATGGAAAATTCGCATGGAGCGTTGCAGGGACATAGAAGGAGTGTATATTGAAGATGACAATAAGTGATTATGTATAAAATTAAAATTAAATATTTTACAACGTCAGTTTCGTTATTTAATAGCCACACCTCGTATTTTAAAAGGTCTAAACATTTTCTAATGATTCCTGATCATAAGTCTTCATTTATTCGTGGGAAGAACATTTTAACAAAATAATGAAAATCAATGCTATTTCCCAATGGTTCAAATTCTGTGGAAAACCCGGTATAATTGTTCATTGTAATTCTTAACGCTTAAATACTTTTATTTTAAAAGTTGTTAAAAGAAGATATCTGTATATGAAAATAAAATGGAATATTTAATGTTGGAATGAAAACAATTGTATAAAAAACAAAAAAGCAAAGTCGTAAAACTTGAATTTTTATGGGTTAAAATTGGATCCTATATTATCTCAACTTATTTGTTAGTTTGTAATAGGGCACTTTAAATTAAGGCTTATAGGTTTTTGTCTGAAGAAATGTAGTAATTTAAAGCATTTTATAGGCTAACATAGGTATCAGACGAGCAAATATCCCATAGCCGAGCGAATGAGAGGGAGATATGTGCATAACTACGCATGCACTCAAAGGTCTTTACCGTTGTAATCCAAATCTGAAAACATACTATACAATAGTTATCTTGCTTGTTAAGTTTACTGCATGCATAAACGCTTGCTCACAACAATGAGTAAAATTATACGACAATATTATTGGAACGGCGCGTATGGCTTGTGCGAGTGAAAGCGTTATGCATTCTCTCACACCCACGGCTAGGGGACATTAGTTCATCTGAATACTGCACCTAGCCACGATGTTATGTCATTAGTTGGCTAAAATATGTTACTGCATATAACCATAGTGCAGCTCTTGGAAACTGAATATAAAATT
Organism: Catonia carolina; assembly: GCA_035578175.1. Lineage (NCBI taxonomy): Eukaryota > Metazoa > Arthropoda > Insecta > Hemiptera > Achilidae > Catonia > Catonia carolina. The sequence goes on along the minus strand of JAQMRL010000004.1, from coordinate 69,788,617 downwards.
ATATTCCATTTCACGGGGTCAAATTTACGAGACAATTTTATAATGGATGTGTTTTATTGCATAGTCTAGAAGGCCTATCGTTGTTGTTTAGGTGATAAGCCGTCTCCCCGCCTCTAGAGGTCATCATCTGATGACCTCTAGAGGCTTTACTAAGTAAAAAGAGGAGTAAGATGGTTTACCTATGCCTTCTCCACTGAGTAGAAAAGTAGCCTATGTTCAGTTCATTTGAAATACCAATATAGTACCACCCGCCTGTTATGGACATTAGTGTGTCCTATATTCCTGAAATTACGCAATGTACCGTGAGACTGGTGTCTCTGTAGATTGGTTATTTTCTCCTTTTTACTTTTTTTACTTTCTTTTGCCTATATGAATATATAGGAAGGAAAGTAGCCTACTGTTTTCATGTCGATTTTTTGAAATCGAGTTTTCACCGTATCTACACGTTTTCAGACCCCATAAACCCAAAAAACATGTTCTTTGCTATTGGTCTGTGTGTGTGTGTGTGTGTGTGTGTGCGTGCGTGTGCGCGCGCACGTGCGTGCGTGTGTGTGTGTGTGTGTGTGTGATTTTGTCTGAGTGTGTGTGTGAGTGAACAGAATATCTCAAGAACGGAACATCGTACGAAATTGAAACTTGAAACTTGAGTTGCATACTACTACCGAACGCGACACGAACATTTTCAACAAAATCGTTCAACCGATAATAGTAGTTTATTCGTGTAATTTTTCACTTTTTTGCGATTTTCTCAAAAACTGGTCCTATGATTTTTTTAAAAAAACGCCTGGTTTACTAAATTTTTTATGTTCTACAAGATAGGGTAGGGGCCATGTTTTCTGAAATTCTTGGTGAGGCTGTTTTTACGTAAAAAAGTTCTTTTTTTAAGATTATGACTCTAATATGCATTTCAGCGCAAAAAATTATAGGTATAATAACAGTTGTAGACAATTTAAAACCCTAAGACTTTTATTTCAAGCATTTTTTTTTGTATAACGCTTAGTTTAGCGGTAATTAGCAATTTTATGTTTTTTCTCACGAAAACGTGTGAAAATCGATTTTTTTTAATCGATTTTAAGTCGATCTACATTACCGACAAAAGTGTAGGCTATTATAATCAAATTTATAGGAAATTAAAAGATCTACAACTTTTATTTCGAGCATTTTTCTCTACAGAGCCTAGTTTAGCGTGAAAGAGTGGTTTTCCGTATTTTTAAGCCAATCTGAGGTCGATTTTCATTTTGCGTCTTTCACTCATGATTAAAATAAGGTTACGTTTTCGAGGTTAGGTTTCTGTTTATTTCTAATGTTTTTATGACAAATGTTACGTTTTATTGTTAATTATTTGCATTGGCAAGAGAAAGTCGTGTGAGTGTTTCACACCAGATTTTTTTACACTATATAAATATAGGTATAGGAAAGGAAAGGGGTCTTTTCTGTTATTCCCCCCTCAGCATAATTTTTCACATTTTTTGAATATTTCGTATGCAACCTTACAGTATTTTTTACGATAAAAACGGAAAAAATAGTTTTTTAAATCCTGCCACAATATTGTTCAAGTTAAGGTTAAATATATGTAGGGTAAATGGCTTTTTTTCTCAATATTGTTACTGTGAGTAAATAAAATATGAAATGAAATATAAACACATTGAGTACATGATATCATTAAATAAATTAATCATTCAAATAATTTAACATAAAATAACCATAATTAAATTAAATATTATTAAAAAACTTTGAGATTTCAACGAATACTTTAAGGTTAACTTGAAAAAGGATAAAACCCCTAACGTTAACTTGAAAAATATTGATATATAATTTTTTTAAATATTTTTCCCGTTTTTATTGTTAAAAATACTGTAAGACGATCTGCATACAAAATATACACACAATGTGAAAAATTATACTGGGGGGGGGGGGGTATAACAGAAAAGACCCGAGGAAAGTATTATTCTCATGGCGATTTTTCGAAATCGAGTTTTCACCGGATGTACTAAACTTCTGAAGGCCGCTGAACTCAAAAAACATGTTTTAGCGGTTGGTCTTTGTGTGTGCGTGCGCACGCGTGTGTAGATAAGTTCTATGCATTTACTTGGGTAAGTAATAAAACAGAATAAGTTTCTAGAAAAAGCAATATAATATTTCTATAGACAATGTCTGTTGAATAAAAGTTGTGTTAAAAAGTTTTATTAAAATAACAGACCCTTGTGTTCGTTAACCCCATCATCAATTTACTATGTTTTGCTATGGTTAATTTACTCTTCATCTTCAGAAGATAAATTAACTAATACATTTGTCGTGTCATAGTTTTAACTCAATGATTCCTACGTACTACGATTGTTATGATAAATTTACTAAAGTAAATTAGTTAGTCAGCCCAACAATAAACATTGTACTTTATACACACACACACACACACACACACACACACACACACACACATCCATTTCTATTAAAACTAACTACATTCATTCCAATATCCGAGAGGCAGTGGATATTCGATTTTCTGCTAGAACGTATAAGCGTATTTATTTATTTATACAATAATAATAATAATACTTTATTTCCAAAAAAAAAAATACAATTTTTTTTTTAATTTATTTAACGTCGCATCAACTGCAAGGTCATTAGCGACGACGTTGGGATGTAACTGTTTGTAATGAGGATGAAATGATTTTTTGTAACGTATGAAAATATGCCGTGCCTGAGTAAGATTCAAACCCAGGACCGCATGATGAGAGGCGAGCACGTTACTAACTGCGCCAATGCGGCCGGCAGCATACAATTTTAATCTTTACAATTTTACTTTCTCTTGCCTATATGAATACATAGGAAGGAAAGTATTGTTTTCATATCAATTTTTCGAAATCGAGTTTTCACTGGATCTACACGTTTTCAGACCCCCTGAATCCAAAAAATACGTTTTTAGCGATTGGCCTGTGTGCGCGCGCGCGCGCGTGTGTGTGTGTGTGTGTGTACAGAATATCTCAAGAACGGAACATCGTACGAACTTGAAACTTGAAACTTAAGTTAAATACTACTACCAAACCCGACACGAACAGTTTCATCAAAATCGGTCAACCGAAAATAGTACTTTATTCGTGTAATTTTTCACTTTTTTACGATTTTCTCAAAAACTGGTCCTACGATTTTTCTTAAAATCGCCTGGTTTACTAAATTTTTTATGTTCTACAAGGTAGGGTAGGCGCCATGTTTGCTGAAATTCTTGGTGAGGTTGTTTTCAAGTAAAAAAATTGTTTTTTTAAAATTACGGCTTTAATATGCATTTTAGCGCAAAAATTTATATAATAAAAAATGTAGAAAATTTGAAATTCTACAACTGTTATTTCAAACATTTTTTTGTATAACGCTTAGTTTAGCAGTAATTAGCAATTTTCTGTTTTTTTTCTCACAAAAACGTTTAAAAAATCGATTTTTTTAAAAGATTTCGGTCTTAGTATGCATTTACCGACAAAAGTGTATTTAATTAAATTTATAGAAAATTAAAATATCTACAACTTTTATTTCAAACATATTTTATTTCATGTTTTATTTAAAACATTATTGCTTTCTCTACAGAGCCTAGTTTAGCGTGAAAGAGTGATTTTCCGTATTTTTAAGCCAAACTGAGGTCGATTTTCATTTTGCGTCTTTCACTCATGATTAAAATAAGGTTATGTTTTCGAGGTTAGGTTTCTGTTTATTTCTAATGTTTTTATTACTAATGTTACACTATATTGTTAATTATTTTCATTGGCAAGAGAAAGTAGTGTGAGTGTTTTACACCAGATTTTTTTATAAACTTTATACACACATCCATTCATATTAGGCCTACTACATTCATTCCACAAAACGAAAGTGTTGTGCAGCAGCAAGAGTGGTTTAGAAGAGATGGGAAATTTAAAAGTGGGCAACGAAAACATACAGGAAGTTTGGGAATTCTACTACCTAGGCAATAAAATAACAAAGGATGGTAGGATGCACAAGTGATATCAAAAGTATAATTGCTCTGGCCAGAAAAGCCTTTGAAATGAAAAACAGCTTAGTGACTACAAACATTGACTTACAGAATAGGAAAAATTTCTTAAAACATTATGTTTGGAGTGTAGCATTATTCGGTAGTGAAACGTGGGTGATAAGGGCTGTAGAAAGGAAGAGGATAGAAGCTTTTGAAATGTGGTGTCATAGGAAAATGTTAAAGATTAGGTGGTTGGACAAAATAAGTAATTTGGAGGTTCTTAGGCGAGTGGATGTAAAAAGAAGTATATGGAAGTATCTTACCAGAAGAAGGGATAAGCTAGTGGGGCATGTATTAAGACATCCAGGTATTGGGCTATCAATAATGGAGGGTAATATTGAGGGAGTTAATTGTAGGGGGAGGCAAAGGTTTGAATATATAAAACAAATTACAAAAGATGTAAGGTGTTACAAGTATGTAGATATGAAACGACTTGCGCAATATAGAACAGCTTGGAGAACTGCATCAAACCGGTCGAGAGACTGATGATAAAAAAACCATTCATTCCAATATCCAAGGCTATTAAAATTGACATATCCAACTATGGTTAAAAACCATGTACCAGGGTATGTAAAAAAACATTAATTCATTATTTAAACATTAATTTTTAAACCTGCCCATAACAGACAGGTGGGGAGAGTCAAATTATTAACTCACAATCTGTTCGTTGCTGGACTAAAATAAATAGTTCTGTTTCTTATCACATGGTCAGCCAATTATATGACTGAATCATTTAAGAACAGAAGAGGTAGAGGTGTAAAAGACACTAATCAGAGTTATCTCCTCTGAAAGTAATGGATTTCACTATACAGCCAGACCCTGTGGTGAATGAAGTGAAGGTGTCGTTTGCAGAGTGGAAAATACGTGCTTTTCAGAGGGCCCGGCATGCTGATAAGCGTTACTTTTCTATTCAGTGAGGAAGGCAATGGTAAACCACCTCACTCCTCGTTTTACTTAGTAAAACCTCTACAGGTTCAAACCAGCTTTTCGGCTGATAACCTAAACAACAATTTTTAAACTATTTACCATAAAAAATATGGTTAGTGAGCTCACCGTTAACTTTGGGTTTTACATAGCATCAGTTTCATGTTGTCCATTCCGACATTAATTATCCATTTCTGCATTTCATTCTATTTAGTTATGAAACGCTTTTGGTATACCGTCCATCCCGGGCGCTTTCCTATTTTTCAGTTTCTTTAGTATACCGTTAATCTCTAAAATATCAACTTATTTATCCAAGAGAGGATGCAGCGCATTCTGAAAATTAACTGACAAAACAGGTACCTTACATAGCATAATTATCATCATAAAATTTATCATATAAATTAAAAAATTTCTTATTTCTTAAAAGAAATTTTAACATTTAAATACTAAGACTATAGAGCGTCCCAAAATAGGGTTTAGAATGCTGTAAATAAAAATGGGAAACTGGTATAATCTCGGATTTACGGGACGTCTGGTCGTCGTAGTTTACATTTAAATTATTAGCTAATTATTAACAACATTAACTTTAATGTTCCATTTATTTAATAAAATATTTCTTTGGTATTCATTTAATGTTATACGTAAACTAATATGTTCATAATTTAATTTTTTTTAAGAAATGAGGGTGTATTTTATAAGAGATCCAGTATATGGATCCACCCTCCACCACCGAATCTAGTTCAGACTACTAGTAACTGATTTGAAGGGCTTCCACGAAATAAAAAGGCAGAATACTGGATAAACGGAAGAAAGAAAAAGTCTACAATAAAATAATGATGAAAGTATGGAAAATGCTTTCCTTTAAAAAAATTAAAATGTGAAAAGTGCACCTAAAACACTGACAAGTTGAAGATAGCTTTTATTTTTGGTTTTTACAATAGGCATAGGCTAAATTCCAAAGAAAAAAAGCTAGATTTTTCTAAATAAAAATCATGAATAAATATGAGGGTTGGTTGAAAAATTTAAAAGAGGTTTTGGTATAGGTACTGCTGAAAAGCTCCAGAAAGACCCCTTAAAAATGTTTAAAGTTACTTCACGTTGTCAAAAATTATCCTAAATAAGAAAAAAAAAATGGAAGTACTTTTCCAAAACATATTACTGAAGTTCTTCATAATAAATAACTCATTATTGATTGGTTTTGCACAAAATACTTTTCATCCAGAAATAATAATGAAAGTATTATTTTTATCAATGAATGTAAAATATTCAAAAGAAGGATAATTCAATATTCTGATTTAGACTGTTGGTAGTACTGAATCAAATATATTCTTTTGTAAGGAAAATTATACCGATCTTTAATAAATAATTCAATGATACATACAATGTGACAAGACAGTTACAATATAATGATGCAATGCCTTGTTTTATTGCATCGACACACTGACCTACCTAAAGGCCGGGTGCACCCGTGACAACTTGCGGCCGCCACCATTGGATTGCCTTTCCTATTTAAAACTGGCCGCAGACGATGCAATTTGTTGTACAATAATTGTGTGATCTTGTTTGATCCAACCGTTTGATCGATAATTGCAACGTGTATGGTGATGTAGTTTAACCAGTTGTACGAAGGGATTGAGTCATACGAAAGTATGTTGTTGTTTAGGTCAACAGCCGAAAGGCTGGTTTGAACCTCTAGAGGTTTTACTAAGTAAAACGAGGAGTGAGGTGGTTTACAATTGCCTTCCTCACTGAGTGGAAAAATACGCTTATCAGCATGCCGGGCCCTCTGAAAAGTACATATTTTCCACTACGTAAATGACAACTTCACTTCATTCACCACAGGGTCTGGCTGTACAATGAAATTCATTACTTTCAGAGAAGATAACTCTGATTAGAGTCTTTTACACCTCTACCTCTTCTGTTCTTAAATGATTCAGTCATTTAATTGACTGATCATGTGATGAGAAACAGAACTATTTATTTTAGCCCTGCAACGAACAGATTGAGTGTAAATAATTTGACACTCCACCTGTCTGTTATGGGCAGACGAAAGTATAGCATGCAAAAAATTTGTCGTAAAACTCGGTTGGATATACAAGTTTGAACGTGTGTATTGCCGTTTTCACACCGACGCGTCGAAACCGTAACAGCGGTTTCGCTTTAGTTCCGCGGCAAGTTGTCGATCTGAATACCCGATCATTATAGTCTGGCTACGCTAAGAGTACTCCGACGTAGGCAACCAGCAATACAAGTGAGCATGCGTATTAAATAAAAATACGCACAGCATGATCAAAAACAAAAATCCATACAACACTGATTCGCTCAATATTATAAAAACACGTTCAATTCATTTGTAACCCACCGGGTTGGTCTAGAGGTAAAGTCGTCGCTAAAATCAGCTGTTTAACAGCTGATTTTCGGAGACGAAGGTTCCTGGTTCAAATCCTAGTAAAGGTAGTTTTATACGGTACTTTTATACGGATTTGAATGCTAGACAGTGGTTACCGGTGTACTTTGATGGTTGGGGTTCAATTAACCATACTCTCTCAGGAATGGTCGACCTGAGTCTGTACAAGACTACACCTCATTTACACGTCATACACATCAAAAAAATCTCATTGGGTCATGGGGTTGCTTATTGTTCTGAATTGAACAGATTGCAACGTACACAAATTAGGGATTACAAAAAAAAATTCATTTGTTAGAAAATGTTTTATAAATCGAACATTAGTTTACCATTAATAACTGAAATTTTACTGTTGTTACTCTAACATTGTTATTTTTCGTTATATTATTTACTATTATTACATTATTATTTATAATTAGTAGGTTTTTAATACAGACTCAGTTTTATTTTATTTTTGGTCACAATTAATAGGTATAAGACTAATGCGCTTGAATTATAACAGGAGAGTAAACAATTCCAGTGATTCGTTGTTTATCATTTCAGATTGTTCATTTCATATCATTAAAATAGTTAATGTATATGACTAGTTTAATACAACTGTTTGCACTTGCCCGTGTTTAACTCATTTTAGTTTCATCAGTTATCTTTTGGAATTGTATCGGTTCGTTTCGATTTTCTTCGTAGACTGAGTTAAAAAGTTTTGTAAGCTGTGTTTTGTTAACATGCGTGATAGTGAATGTGTTGAGTTTTTGAAACATAAAAGCGGTAAACATTAAAAAGTAGATAAAAATTGTTTTGTTAATTGTAATGGTTTAAATAATTAATTAAGGAGTCTTTAACTACAATAATTACAAGTAATCAGAACGGTATAATTGAAAACGCTTAAAGGATTATGTTTATTTTAGCTGGATGTAGATATTTTTATGATGTTCGGTTTCCGGCTAGACAAAAATTGGTTATGGAACAGTGGGTTTAGAAACGTGAAATTTTCCAGACCCTAGCCGAGACCTGAACTCGGGACCTCCGCGTTGTAAGCTAGCGTGCTACCTATACAGTATGGAGAGAGGTAGAGGTGTAAAAGACACTAGTCAGAGTTACATCCTCTGATAGTAATGAATTTCACTATACAGCCAGACTCTTTAGTGAATGAAGTGAAGGTGTCATTTGCAGGATGGAAAGTAAGTGCTTTTCAGAGACCCTGGCATGCTGATAAGGATACTCTTTCAACTCAGTGAGGAAGGCAATTTGTAAACCACCTTACTCCTTGTTTTACTTAGTGAAACCTCTACAGGTTCAAACCAGCCTTTCGGCTGATGACACTAACGTTGTTTAGGTCAACAGTCGAAAGGCTGGTTTGAACTTTTAGAGGTTTACTAAGTTAAAATGAGGAGTGAGGTGATTTACTATTGCCTTCCTTGCTAATCCTTGCTATTTGCTAATCCTCATGCTATTCACATGAAACAAATGCATCCAAAAAAGGTAACTGTTTGGGGTGGCTTTTGGGTTGGCGGCGTGATTGGCCCTTACTTTTTTGAAAATGCCCGTAGCGATGCAGTTACAGTCAATGGAGAATGTTATCGGGAGATGATAAGCGATTATTTTTAGCAGCAGTTGGAAGAATTGGGTGGTAATAACGATTTGAACGAAATGTGGTTTCAACAAGACGGGGCTACTTATCATACAACTCGAGAAACCATGCAGTTGTTGCACATAAAGTTTCCTGGCCGTTTAATCTCTAGTTTCGGTGATCAACATTAGCCAGCAAGATCATGTGACTTCACACCACTTGATTATTTCCTTTGGAGCAGAAGGTTTACGCAAACAAGCTCAACTCGATTCCGGAGCTGAAGGATGAGATGCGCAGAATTGTCCATCAAATTCCACAACAGTTGAACGAGAAAGTGACGGAAAATTTAATCAAAAGGGCTGAAGTCTGTACGGCTGCACGTGGCGGTCATTTGATGGATATAATTTTTCATGTTTAATGTCAATCTCTAACAAATGTGTCTAAATAAAAAATATACCAAGTAAGTAAACTACAATGCGTATTATTTAATTTTTTAATTGAACCTCTTACTGAATCATCCTTTATAACAAATTATTTTATGAAACAGTAAGGCGGAGTGCACACCTATGCGATACGATACGTAAGCTACGATATTTATCTTTACGATGTTGTTGTTTAGGTCAACAGCCGAAAGGCTGGTTTGAACCAGCGAGAACAGAATAAAGATAGAGAGGACACTCTGTATCTGTCGAGTACAAGGCATGCGAGCCGAAGTCGGCCATCTTGGTTTGCACCAAGTCCACTAAATCACTGCAAAAATCTCGTCATTTTTAATTCTTGCGTGCAACTAAAACTGTGTTTTCACACTCTTATAATACGCTTAAAATTTCAAAATTTCATGGCTGGATTATTCATTTCATCCTCTTGCTTATGGTACAATTATAATTACATTTAACAAATAAATAATAATTAATATATGGTTTATTAACGAACCTTGCAAAAATCTTGACATAAAAAAGTAACTGATCGAGAAAGTTTTTTATTTTTGGGGCAGCAAAGTTTCGTAAGCGAGAAAGTTTTAGATTAATAGTTAAATCATAATTTTTGTTTAAAACTTTTTTGCATAGGAGGCATACTTTGGCTAATAATTTAAAGTATGTGAAGCGCTCGCTACAGAAAAACGACTAGCGAAAATGTCCCGCCGTAAAATGCTGTTGCCATTTGAATGTGTATGGAACTAAACTATTGTTATATTATTCACGTAATGTTAATCATATTATAATCTCTATATACATGATAAATACGGATACTAAATTTTGGATAAATGTTTCTTGCTTGAATCACTTCTAATTAAATCACAATGAAAGGTTGATGTCAAATAAAACACTGACGTGCAATCAAATGTAAATATTGTGACACTTATCGCTAAGGTCCGTATCGGGATCTAGGTAATTAAATAATTAATACACTAAGGTTTGCAATTACAAATTTTTATTACACTAAACGATTTAAAAAATAAATAATAAACTAATTATAATAAAGTAATACAATAAATGACTTATTAATTTACTTAAAATAAATAATAAACAATAAATAACTTAATAATTTACTTAGCACTACTTACAATCAATTTTCTAGAATGACACATACAAAATGAAACTGAATACACAAAAACTGAATTTAATACAGATCACATTAACTTTTTACAATACACACACGAACAAAGACAGTATAACAATCGTTGACCAACACAATGCTCGGTATGCGCCGTGCACAGCATCCGACGGCCACTCGTCAAAGTTCAAACTAATACTAACTGGACCGCGCTCGGGGGTCTCTTTATATACTCATTCACAAAGATACTTCGAAAAGAGCAGAGAACAACACACAAAAATAAAGTACAAAAAAATAACCCTTTACAAGTGAGTGCTAGAAAAATCTGTTGTAAACAAGTCAACATTGTAAATAGAATAAAAGTTGTAACGGGTCTCTTTCGCAAATAGTTGTACCACAATACCCGACCTTTTCTCCTACACAATAGTGCAGTTATTAAATAATTTTTATGAATAGGCATACCCCTTTATTGTCATTATTGTCCTACTGTCAATTATTGTTACTATTGTGTTATTGTTACTTTTGTTCTATTATTCCTTTCTTACTATTTTCATCTACTCTGTACCATTTCATGAATGAAATTCTGGAACCTTCGCGAAGCATCTCTTTTCGATATCGTCACAATATGTTTATTCTTTAGTTAGTAAAATACTTATCAGATTACACATGATATATTTATGAATAATGTTCATTATTCTTAATTTAACTGTAACTGAGTTATGTTTTGTTCTGATGATGCTTTCATTGAAAGCAAAAGGCCTTACCTAATAACATTTTGATAGATTGGATACTGTTGAGTGATTTCAAATTGGATACAATTACAATTAACAGATAATGTTCATTGCATAATAAAATTAAATGAAATGAAAAAAGTCTTATTAGGGGCGAAGTTCGAACTGTGAAGTCCTCCCTTCCACTTAACCCCACAAAATAAAATATACATTTACAGAAAATTTAAATTTTCAAATAAAGTTAAGGTAATATTCTTAAAATAAATTATAAACGTGTAAAAGTAACAAATTAATAATTTAAATTAAGTTAACATTATTCTGAACAAAACATAATTTCCAGTTCCGTTATTTTAACACTAGGCTATTTACAAAATACTACAAGTAAATACTATAATAAAGAGGTTGATTGAATGAATAAGCTCGAAGTTCAATTACAATATGCACAAGCTTTCATAATATATACTGTACATACTTAATAAATTTTTGGAAAAGAACATTAACTATTTACGGGGAATGTTAAATCTCATTAGTAACGGGTGTTTCAAAAAGGATGCACTTCGAAGTTTGAGAACGCTAATTTATTACATTAAGTAATTACAAATTATACGGTATGAAATTATTACCTTTATAACATTCAAATTACCTTTAAAACTTCGCAATAAATGTTCAAAATGACTTCCTCCGCTTGTAATGCAAGTTCGGACACGTTTCATAACATTTGCAGCCACTTTTCGTAGTGTTTGCTCATTAATGTTTGTAATCTCACTTTCAATATTAGCCTTCAATTCTTCAATTAATTGTATGAGGATTGTTTTTAAAAACCTAACTCTTTAAATTCCCCCGAAGAAAAAAATCCGCAGGAGTAAGATCTGGGGATCTTGGTGGCCACAATCCTTTTGATATCACACGATGGCCAAAAAATTCTCGTAATTATTCAGCGTTTCAGTAGAAGTATGGCACGTTGCGTTATCCTGCTGAAACCAACAATCTCGATCGTGTAATTCTAACAACGCTATAAATTGTTCAATTAAGTTGCGGTACACCACACCATCTACAGATGTGTCAAAAAATAAAGGCCCAACAATACGACGCCGGGAGATCGCACACCAAACACCAATTTTACGTGCGTGTAGTGGACGTTCATGAAATATGTGAAAATTATGAGCGCTCCATATTCGGCAGTTTTGGCTGTTGATGTAACCATCCAAGTGGAACCATGCTTCGTCACTGAAATAAACACGATCCAATATTGCTACACCGTTGTCATTAACAAGTACCAACGACAATACTGTATATGTTTCCCATAGTCAACTTCTTTCAGTTCATGAACGACACCGATGCGGTAAGGATGCAGATTTAATTTTTTTGTAGCCCTTAAAGCGGAAGATAGTGATAATCCAGGCTGTGACTTTAGCTTTCTAATAACTTTCTAATTGATTTCCCGGGTGAGGTAGTCAAACGTTGTTTCACATCGTCCAAAACTTGTTCTGTTAACACTGATGGTCGACTTGTGCTTTTCCGATCCTGTACACTGCCAGTCTCACGAAATTTATTAATCAGACGCGATATTGTGGTGTTATTAGTTACTTCAGAATTGGGAAATTTTAACTGGAACTCGTCTTTATTTTTCTGTTATTACAGCCAAACACAGCACATAACACCATAATTGCAAACTAATCAGCACACATAAACACCAGCGAGAAAAGATAAACACGTACGTGCACCAAGCGACTCAACTGCAAGTGAACAGCGAGAACAGAATAAACATTTATTTATTTTAACATTATTTTTATTCTGTTATCGCTGCAAGTGAACTATGCCTAGGCAGGATGTGACGCTCGGAAGTGGAGTGACTAATGCCACCCCGCCGCCATCTTGGTATGAACCATCGGCTCACCTGCTACTCTAGGAGTGTCCTCTCTATCTTTATTCTGTTCTCGCTGGTTTGAACCTCTAGAGGTTTTACTAAGCAAAACGAGGAGTGAGGTGGGTTACCAGTGCCTTCCTCACTGAGTGGAAAAGTACGCTTATCAGCATGCCGGGCCCTCTGAAAAGCACATATTTTCCACTCTGTAAATGACACCTTCACTTCATTCATCACAGGGTCTGGCTGTACAATGAAATTCATTACTTTCAGAGGAGATAACTCTGATTAGTGTCTTTTACACCTGTACCTCTTCTGTTCTTAAATGATTCAGTCATTTAATTGGCTGACCATATGATACGAAACAGAACTATTTATTTTAGCCCTGCAACGAACAAATTGAGTGTAAATTAATAATTTGACACTCCACCTGTCTGTTATGGGCAAATCTTTACGATATTTATCGTATATCTTACATGAATGCACACCAATGTGATTTTATTTGTTCGATATAATCCTACTAATTTTCTCAGTATATAATGAGTTCTTCAAGCGAAGAGGATGATCTCCCGTTGGTATTTCCGTAGGAGGTGAAATAGAAGGATAAACAGAAGGTTTTGGGTTCATCCATATAATTTACACAATGCACAACACAGCTCAGCTAATGTATATAAAGAACTATCGCTGCATGAAGATAAATTCACGGAGACACACAGAATGAGACCTGAGAATTTTTATTTTATTTTAAATCTAGTTTCCTCCGATTTAGAGAAAAATGATATTCGCTATAGGATGATCATCCTTGCAGCCGAACAACTGTAATCCTTTAATTGGTAATTCCATATACACGGATATTTTTGTACCTCATGTACAAAGAATATCATAAAAACAGGATCGTCCTTCATATTGAAATAATATATTCAAAACAAATTTTTAACAATGAAAATAAGAACACGCGATAGTATGATGTTTTAACAGTGGTGTCAGAGCAATTAATGTATTAAGATATTTATCGCATAAGACAAGCCGAACATATCGTACGCTACAAATATCTTACGATAGATGTCGCTGTATCACTGGTGTGCGGCAAGTTTTCACCAGCTGTTTTGTATTGAGCAAGCAGACATCTATCGCATAAGATAAATATCATATCGCATTGGTGTGCACTTCATCTAAATTTTTTTTTTTTTTATTGAATCCATTTGTGAGTAATGTAATAGAATGACTGGGAAGAGTGGAAGAAGTTATCAACATTTTAAGATACTAAGCATTACCCCGAATGTATTACGATATTTATACTTATAATAGATAATAGTTACTTATTAGGATTAGTAAATTGGCAGTCGTAGAGAGTAGACGTATTTGTCATTGTCCGTATCGGAATAGATAAATACTATTTAAATATTCGTTGTTCGTGTGGCGGCGTGTCCGTTAGTGAAAAATTGTATTTATGTTCATTAGTATTTGCATTTTCGTTTATTTTTGTGTTGTTTTTTTTTTTGGGAATATTCAATTGGTGTATGTTTGAATGCCGAACGCACTTGAAAATTATTTTTCGACGAATAAGCGTCCACGGTCGTTAAGTTCTCCTGAGAATTTGGGTCAAGAAAAGAAGAAAACCGCAAAAGATATGGATTCGCGATCAGGAACTTCTGGATCGACACAGGCTTCAGTAAAGGATATGGAAGCGGTCTTAGGAAGGCTTTTGGATAAAAAGTTAAGTAGTTTAGCAACTAAAAACGACATGAATGAACTAAAATATTCTATAGATGAGTTAATAAAAGAAAATGTTGGTTTAAAAGTGGAGGTATCAAAATTAAAGAGCGAAAATAACTTTTTGAAGTGTAAAATTGTTAATTTAGAGGACCGTTCTAGAAGGAATAATTTAATTTTCAAGGGACTTACATATAACAAGGGGAGTGATTGTTGTGAAATCGTTGAGAACTTTTGCAACACGATTCTGGCAGTTTCAAATAGTGTTAAAATAAATCGTGCACACTCTTTGGGTAGAAACAGAAACAATGCTCCTATCATAGCACATATACCGGAAGAAAGGGACATAAATTGTATTCTTAAGAATGCATATAAATTAAAGGGGACCCGATATGTAGTACATAGAGACTTTAGTGTAGAAACTCGTAGAAGTCGCAGTGTGCTATTGGCTTTGAAAAAAGAAATAATGAAAACTGTGGGAGAAGAAGGGGTTTTTGTGGCAGTGGATAAACTGTACTTTAGAGGGCAGGTGTTTACTTTTTCGGAGAGTGCCGGATTACAATCAAAAAATGGGTGCGGGTTGGAAAAATTGAAAGAAATGTGCGGAAAGGACTTTTCTGGTTTGAGTTTTATGAAAAACAGAGAAATGATATTAGGTAGTAACGAAGAGGTTAATTATGCATAGGAGGATGTCGTCTGCCAAGGTAGTCCAAATACTCGAATTGGTTGTGATGTTGGTGGCTTGCATGTGAGTAATTATTGCGGTATTAGGTTGGTTAGTTTTAATGTAGCGGGTCTTAAAAGTAAATGTAGCGATATTCATTTTCATAATTTTGTTAAAACTTCTGATATTTTTTGTTTATATGAGACCTTTTTGGAGGAGGGGCAATCGGGATGGGTTACTGGTTTTTTCGCTGAGTATGATATTGTTTGACGACGGCAGTAAGAGTTAACAATATGGGTAGAGCTAAAGGTGGAACCGTTGTTGGATTTAGGAAAAATAAATTTAGGGATGCTAAGTTTATGACAATAGATGACAGGGTTGTGATTAATGTCAAATTTAGGCAGGTTCCGGTTATGATTATTCCCGTGTATCTTAGTTGCGATAGAGAAAGGTGGGAGGAAGATTGGTCAAATTTGTGGGAAATTTTAGAAAATCGTAGTCCAAATAATGGTATTATTCTAATCGGCGATTTTAATTGTAGGATTGGTGAGCATCAAATACTACCAGAGCAAATTCTCAGTTCTACAAATTTAATAAATTATTGTAGAGTATCAAAAGATAAAATTATAAACAGTAAAGGTAGAAAATTTTTAGATATGTGCGAGAACTTTAACTTGGTGGTTCTGAATGGTAGAGTGAAGGGGGATGCGACTGGTGAATTTACGTTTGTAAGTAGTTTGGGTGAGTCGGTGATTGATTTGTGTTGCGTGTCATGGGATATGGTGAATCTTGTTAGTAATTTTAAAGTGGGTCAAGTTATCTATTCAGACCACATGCCTTTGGAGGTGGATATTATATCATCGCAATATGCGCCGGATGTTGTTGATCTGGCTCTTTTACCAAGGCTTTATTGGGTCAAATCAGGAAAGGAAAAATATGAGGCTTATATCCGGCGGAATGTTAAAGGAATTTGTCCGTTACCCAGGGATACAGGTGAAGCAAGTAATAAAATACTTAGTTTAATTAAGGAAGCAGCAGATAATAGGGGGCTAGTTAGAAAAAATAATAAGGTTTTTAAACAGGAGTGGTATGATTGGGAGTGTGAGAGGGCTAGGGTGAGGTGCTTTAAACAGTTAAATATGTATAGGCGATGTAATAATGTGGAAACAAAAAGTGCGTATTTGCAGTCGAATAAATTTTATACCAAGCTGTGTAAAAATAAGAAATTTCAATTTTATAGGCAGGCAGCGAAGAAGATTGGTACTGTTAGGGATTCAGGATCATTCTGGGGACTTGTGAAAATTTTTAGGAATAAGCCTTTTAAGATGTCGACGAGAATTTCACCACAAGCTTGGCGACTTCACTTCAGTAATTTATTAGGTGAATTTATAGCAGCACAGCCGATGGCATATGCGATGCCGTATAGGGTGGACGAAATGCTTGATGGTGAGATTAAATGGGGCGAGTTACAGATGGTTTTGGCTAGAGCGAAAGATAATAAGGCGCCCGGTACGGACGGTATTCAGATGGAGTTTTTTAAGAATGCACCAAGGGAAGTACTAAATTTAGTTCTGGAAGTATTTAATAATATTTTAACGCATTTGTCTGTGCCCCAGAATTTTCGGGAATCGGTGATTTTTCCAATTTATAAAAAGGGGGATATGGCTGAGGTGGGAAATTATAGAGGGATTTCGTTTGTAAATGCAGTCGCTAAGTTATTTTCGGGCGTGATGTTAAGTAGATTAGAGAGGTGGATATATAAAAATGACGTGTTATCCGAATATCAGGCTGGCTTTAGGAAGAGCTATTCCGCGGTTGACAACATATTTAATCTTTATAACATAGTAAAATTGAAATTACTGGGCAGGCGTAAAAAAGTTTACTGTTTCTTTGTAGATTTAAAGGCAGCTTTTGATCGAGTAGATAGAGAAGCGTTAATTTATAAATTGTATGAATTGGGGCTGTCTCATCGTTTTATATGTGTTATAGCGGAACTATATAGGGGTACTAAGGCTGGGGTATGGTGTAATAATATGATTACAGAATTTTTTGATACCGTAAAAGGATTAAAACAAGGATGTCTTTTGTCTCCTATATTATTTTCTATTTTTGTAAATGACATTGGGGATCATCTGGGGGAGGGAATATGGTTAAGAGATATAAATGTTAAAATATTATTGTACGCGGACGATATGGTTATTCTTGCATCCACGCCAAGGGATTTACAAAGAATGATAATGGACCTGAAAAATTATTGTGATCGTTGGGGGACTAGAAATTAATACTCAAAAATCAAAAATAATGGTGTTTAGGAAAGGGGGTCGTTTAGCGGCTTGTGAGAAATGGTTTCTGGGGAATGAGGAAATTGAATTAGTTAAGAAGTTTAATATTTAGGAGTTACGTTAACTACAAGTTTGTCTTTCACTGAGCATGTTAAAGAAAGATCAGCGATTGCTAAGTTTGGCCTAAATGGTGTGTGGAAAAATTTTATCATTAAGAAGGAAGTGTCAATGGAGGCTAAGTGGAAAATTTTTCGGGCGGTGAGTAGGGCAGTGGCTACCTACGGCGCACAGATCTGGGGCTTCCGGCAATATGATTGTTTGGAGGAGGTGATGCGATTTTTTGTCAAAAAATTACTTGCTTTACCAAGAGCCACGCCTAATTATATAATTTATTTAGGAATAAATGTGGAAATGCTCTTTCTATTTATATTTCGTATACATTTTAATTATGTACTGAGAGTGTTGGAGTTGCCCAGGCATAGATTGCCACGTAGGTTAGCCGAAAGAATGATTGAGAGTGAAATTGGGTGGTATGGAGAGTGGTTGCGATTGAGTGAAAGGTATGGGTGTGCTTTAAGTAGAGGAATGCATGGAGTGACAGGATGGAGGGATGAGCTGGAAAGTATATTGGCATGTGCTAAAAACAATTTTAAGGAGATTTTTTTACGGCGAGCTGCAGATGCGCAATATCATAGTATGTTTAGTCGGTTGGAGCACGACTTAAGAGAAAATAATTTTTTGAATCTGGGCTTAGATAGGTGTACTACGGGATTAATATTCTGGGCTAGGGGAGAATTACTAAGTTTAAATTTCAGATGTGATAGGGAGGAACCCCAGTGGCTTTGTTCCCTGTGTAACTTACGGAGTAAAGAAGATACTTTGCATTTTATGGGAAGGTGTCCCATATTAAGTAGTATACGTGTAAATTATTTCGGTAAATCCGAATTGAATGACGAGGAAGTGTTGGACTGGTTAAATGGTAAAAGTTGGAAGAAACTAGCGGGATATTTACGAGTTGCACTTTGTTATAGAAGAGGGCTAGTAAACGAATTTAATTATTAATTATATGAATGTGCAGTGTAAAAAAAAAAAAAAAAAAAAAAACGAGTCATTTGTAAATACAGAGTGCGTGAGAGTATGTGTATGTGATTATGTAGTATGTGTATGTGGTGTAAAAGAGTATGTGATAGATTGCGTGTGAGGATGGGAGATGGTAAATCACCAGTGTGCGCCCTTTCATATCTGTATTATCTGCTGTTGAATTTTGGATGCTGATTTGCTTGAAGGACCCGTTGCATTTCTTTTTCCTGTTGATTGACAACTGATTTATTTTTGTAATTATTGATTTGGCTAGGCCTATTTTTCCTATTGAACAATTTAAAAGAATTCTTTGTAATATTCTTACCAAATTTTAGAATTATTTATTTATGTTAAAATAATAGAAGTTTAAGTGTTTAGTTATTTGTTTATTTTATCGCTACGCTCAAGGAAAACAGGCAGTTTAATTTGATTTATTCTGAATTTACTAATCCTGGCAGACGACCATCTATAGGTCATGTCAAGATTATGCTGAGTAGTTATTTATTATTACTAAAAACAAGTATGCTACAATGAATTTTACCCTATCTTATTTCCTAATACCCGTATAGTTCTAGCCTGTGCGCGGGTATGAGTTGGTTTATTTGATATTTTATTCTATTCTCATATTATAATAGCTTTTTTTATTGATTTATTTAACGTCGCATCAACTGCAACTGTCATTAGCGACGACATTGGGGTGTAACTGTGGAGGATGAAATGACTTTTTTACTTTATCTTGACTATATGAATACATAAAAAGGAAGTATTGTTTTCATATCGATTTTTTGAAATCAAGTTTTCACCGGATCTACACGTTTTCAGACCCCCTGAACCCAAAGAACGTGTTTTTAGCGATTGGTCTGTGTGTGTGTGTGTGTGCGCGCGCGCGCGTGTGTGTGTGTGTGCGTGCGTGCGTGTGTGTGTGTGTGTGCGCGCGCGCGTGTGTGTTTTAGTGAACAGAATATCTCAAGAACGGGACATCGTACGAACTTAAAGCTTGAAACTTAAGTTGAATACCACTAGAGGAACCGACACGAACATTTTCATCAAAATCGGTCAACCAAAAGTAGTAGTTTATTCGTGTCATTTTTCACTTTTATGCGATTTTCTCAAAAACGGCTCCTACGTTTTTTTTTTTAAAAAATCGCCTCTTTACTTCATTTTTTATGCTCTAAGATAGGATAGGCGCCATGTCTGCTGAAATACTTTGCGAGGCAATTTTTTTTCTCGTAAAAAAAAAGTTTTTTTAAGATTATGACTTAATTATGCATTTGGCGCAAAAATGTATATAATAAAAGTTGTAGTCAATTTAAAATCCTACAATTTTTATTTCAAGAATTTTTTGTATAACGCTTAGTTTAGCGGTAATTAGCGATTTTCTGTTTTTTTCTCACAAAAACGTGTGAAAAATCGATTTTTTTTAAGATTTCGGCCTCAATGTGCATTTTACGACAAAAGTGTATCAATCAAATTTATACATTTTGTAGCATTTTTCTCTACAGAGCCTAGTTTAGCGTGAAAGAGTGATTTTCCGTATTTAAACCAAACTGAAGTTGATTTTCATTTTGCGTTTTTCCATCATGATTAAAATTAGGTTATGTTTATTGTGGTTAGTTTTTTGTTTACAATGTTTTATTACTAATGTTAAGTTTATTGTTAATTATTTATTTGCATTGGCAAGAGAAAGTTGTGTGAGTGTTTCACACCAGTTTTTTTTTTGTAACGTATGAAAATATGCCGTGCCTGAGTGGGATTCGAACCCACGACCGCATGATGAGAGGCGAGCACGTTACTAACTACGCAAATGCGGCCGGCATTGGAACAGCTTTTTATATCTACACTAAATTTACATAAACTAAAAGAAACAAAATTTACAAAAAAAAAATACAACATTTTCTAACGTAAATATACAAAAAAAATAACAGTACAAAAAATAAATAAAAAAAAATAAAATGTCATGTAGTGGCAAAGGATGAAGCAGACTTTCGATCACAATGTTAATCTACCGTGATGAAATCTACCGTATAATAAGATATGTAATTATATTAATGACTAAAGAAAATTATAGACCGTTGCTGAAGTAGTAAAACTTGTAAACTCAGTGTAACCCCCGCCAAGCGAGGTGAACAACCCAACGACACCCCGGGAAACCCTCTTATACTAAGTAACAATATAGAAACTGTGGGGATACGGAAATTGACCACACTGACGCATAAATTCAGTAAAACAGACTTTATTATATCCACGGCGGTGCGTGGAGTAAGAACATCCAAAAACACTAGTAAAATACTACCAAACAAGTTTAGGAAGCAAAGTACCAAAAGACGAGAAGCGCTGTCCAAGGCTCCTGAGCGCCGTACGAGGTGGAGGGGTGTAGGCACCGGTATGGCTCCGATCAAATAAGTCTGGAATGGGTTTCACTCAACACCCACTCCGAACCCCCATTGTCACACTACCTGACCAGACCACCGACTCCTCCACGTCCCGACCCTGAATCCCCATCTTGTCACTACTCGCCAATTGGTATCAAAATTTTTATAAAAATTTACCAAAAATAAAACAATTAATTTTAACCTAGACTATTAATTTAGACTTGGTTCACACTGGCGAATATACGTAAACTACAACGGAATAACACTACTCCCAATGCATAGGCACCTACGATAACCATAAATAGTCAGACGCCAGCAAGGACATAAGTAATAATATAATTGCATCGCAAAATAATTTTATATCTAACAACTTTACCGTTAACAGTAAGTATTTTAATTTTTAACTTCACCAAATGTTCAGGAACATAACCCTACCCAAGAACAATAATAATATTTATACCATATTAAATGGTCGGAAGAATACCATAATATCCGGCGACATAATTAAGTAAGTAATTAATTAGTATTTAATACGTTAATTAATGAATACACTGAAACTATTATTTAAATTCAACATTTAAGATTTACAGTTTATCGCCACTCGACTGCCTCTAAAGCCAGTACGGTCTTTTATAAATTACTACAAAATAATACGTGGCTTGTCTGCCCAAATTCTTATTCAGAAATTTGACCCTAACTAGTACTAAATTATACCAACAAGGTTCCCTAGAAACATGACAGCTGAATACCTTATATCTAAGCACAAACTTATCCACCGCACTACAGCTGTGACCCTAAATACTTTAATACCTTAGTTATTAAGGTTACTGTAGTTTAATTTATAGTTGTTATAAATTAAAAACATTATAGTTCAATTATTGTAGACAATAAGAATCTTAGCCTTACTAATTTACTAAACAACTTATAACCTAAAAAGAAAAACCAGTGGAACCAATTCTAATGCGGCCAATTCCAGTAAAACCACTTAAAACATAATTCAAAATTCGAACCTCATGAACAGAAAAATCCCAAAAGGGGGGTACTTACAAGTCATTATCCATAACTGGAGAAACAATCCCGATCGAACAGCGGTGAACATCATAACATCACCCCGTATCACACCATTAACGCACAAAATTAAATATTTATAGAATTTTATAACTATTATCAATTAATTTAAACCTTCACAAAATCTACAACTGATACACATTCCCGACACATGCGGTTGCTAAAACACGAAATACTTTCCCGTTCATCCTGACTGAACTTTAGGTATGACAATTTACAATCATTTTTCCCGCAATGAAAACACATCTGTTCCATCGCTCGTCTCGACACACAGTGTCAGGCATACCAGCCGCCCGCACGCACCGCCCCCGGCCGTAGCACGAGCGGATGGTAATCCGACACCAACTTACAGTTTCTAGGAATTGGCCGAATGAGATTAAAACTATCTAACCTACTAGCTTATATTATAGGATTAAAACATACAATACAATTATTTAATACAAGTTAAATATTGTTCTGTTTTATGTAAGAAATTGTCTTCTTAAAGTACATACACTTACACGTTCATTTATCCATTATAAAATAAACTTATAAAATAATTCTTTTTAATTTCACTATATTACATTACCTCCTCCTTTGAAAAAGAGGTCACTATAATGACTTTGTCACATCACAGTATACACTTCACTAGTCACTAGACACATTTGGCATTTGGACTACGCTGTAGTGTAGGTTGTCCATGGATTGTCTCAGTAGATCGGCCTCTGCAGGGGACAGCCGATGCAGCCTGGGCTGTGCGATTGGAGCAGTTGTTCGTTCTTGCATCGGGATGGCTCGGTCCTCGGTCTCGTCAGACATCACTGGCCTCGTTCGGCGCTTCTTCATCCACCAGGCAGCAACAATGGTAATACAAGCCAATAGCGGTATTGCCGAACAGATGACAACTTTCGTAACCCCTCCGGTGGGTTGCTCGGACTGTAGCTCGTTGTTCAGGCGCAATAGCTCATCTACTTCAATTTCATCGTCGCCAGGTTCAAAACGATGAATCAGCTTCCTCTCTCTGGCTAGTTGGAGCAGCTCCCTTTTATTGGACACGATGTTCACTCCCTCTGGATTGATATCTAGTCGACTGGGAACTTGGATCGAGGTCAAGCGTTTGTTCAGCTCCGTGGAACCAGTCTTCTGGGTGTTGGGTAGCAACATCAAATCCGAAGTCCTTAGTCGGCACCCTTTCATCGCCTCGAGTTCACCATTGCCCTCAATCTCTTCTTCTGTCACCACGACTCGTTCCCCTTGATGGCATTGGGATGTGATCTTCTGTCGAGAAGGAAGGCTGAATAACCAACGCCCACGGCGTTCATCAAAGGCCCACATGGCAGTGGGTGTAGAAACCAATACATTCTTGATACAGTTTTTCTTAATGCTGTCGGACTCCCCAAAGAACAGGGCCGACACACAACTTGGATGGTATCGAGTGTAGACAGGAAAATTCACGCTGCACACCATCAAGCGTCCCGTTCGACATTTGGCTAGGTTTTCCATCTGCAGCAAGGCGTAGCTGGCTCGGTCTTTATTCATCAGCAGAAATGGAGTCTCCGGGTGGTATACGGAATACAATCCCGTCCTTTGGTCCATACTCGGCGTCACTACTAACTGGAACAGTTCAAAATTATGTCCCTCGGACATTAAAGGTAGGTCAATTAGAATTTTAATTGAGTCCCCAACGGACACCGCTCGCACAACACACACCTTATAATAAGCATACAATTCCGCGGGGCTAGTCCCCGAAATAATATTGGTACCCATGGGCAATGAGGCTCGAATTTTTGACATTAAATTACTTAATTCTAGGGGACTTATCAAGCTAACACTTAATCTACCCCTGGCTAATCCTTCCATCGCTCGCAACATGCTCCTCATATCCATCAGCCCTTTCATCACTGCTAATTCTAAAGTTTGCAATTTCGCTGAAACATTCACGAAAGTATGCACCAATTGTTCTAGACTAGTGACTCGTCCGTCCAACTCAGCAAGGTGACGTTCCGTATTCATCGCGGCCTCCTTCACGTCCTTCGCCAAGGACATCAGCTGTCTGTTGGTGTAGCCAGCCTTCTGGCTTAATCGTCGGGTCAAGGTTAAATGAGACTGCTGGATATGGACGACTTCTGCTACTTGGGTCTTCACAGCTTCCAAGTGCTTCTCTGCCTCCTGGAGCTCTTCGTCTTCGGCTACTCCAAATAGGACACGTAGCGCCTTCCCTCCAACGTTCAACAGGCCTCGGCGAATCCGACCATGCGGCAACATTTCAGTTAAGACTCGTCCCGAGTCGGTTAGCTCGTTCTCCATGTCAAGAATCCTGTCGGTCGTCTCTATTACGGCTCTTAGTTCGGGCATCGCCCCCATAGCTCTCAAAATGTTATCTCTAGCGGCACGTGTAGTGACCTCCAAAGCACTAAATTCTCCGCAGGCTTCCGTCACGTTGATTTCGATAACCACTCGCCAGCATTCTCCAGACAACAGGACGTCCTCCTTTTGAACAAACCAGACGCCTTCTTTCTTGGCCACTTCGGACCCGCATACAACAGACGTACCTGTAAGGGAGCAGAAAGTCCATCACTCTCTCAAAATCACATTAAAGAGGTCCGTCGTCGGGAACAGGGACCGTTCCGGGATTAGTTCGCACCGCCACCTACTACAATTCAGCTTTGGCCCGCACCCGGACTGGGTATATTCCTTCTAACGGCGCCTTTCTCCTACACTATATTAATCCTAACATCATATCATGATCACACGTTCAGTTAAATTTTTATATTACTTTATCATTTCTCTTACCTAAAGCGTAGAAAGAGGAAATTAAGTTACTTCTAGTTACATTGTTACTCGCTCTTTGTAGCCAATCTGCTACGAAGTGCGTACGGTGACCTCTGTAGAGGCTTCCTCCCAGATGGAGAAGGCCGGTAGATAGGGTCAGCTCTCAGCGACTTACTCGTTTCCGGTGGACTAAATACCTCTGGCAATTCTTCTAGACCACCATCGGCATCTAGCGCGTTTCCTTCATTTTCCACGTCATCCGCTCTAGCCTGCGGCATTTCTTCGCGGTTCTCTTCCTCGACATCCTTGTCTTGCTCGTCCAAATCAGCTACAAGTCCTCCTTCTTCATCGTCATCGTATTCATCTACCCACATGGGCTTCCATTGTCCAGGGCAGTCTTCATCGTCTATTTCCGAGGCTGTCCTTTCTGATTCTTCAACGGCTTCATCTTCTTCAGGCCTCTGGATGTCTAGCCCGAACTCTACCTTCTGGTAAGCCCGTTTCAATCGATTCACATGGGTCACCACCAGTTTACCTAGTGAATCAGCCACTTCGTAATTCACGTCGGATAGCTTCTTCCTGACCACATAGGGTCCCTTCCATGGTCGACTAAACTTTTTCTTTTCTCCTATCTTCGCTACAGGATCCAACAGATAGACCGCATCTCCAGGCAAGAATTCTCGAAGTACTTTGAATTTATCGCGCGTTTTAGCCCTATCTCGGGCCGCAGCCGTTGATCGTTTGAATGCTTCCTCATAAGTTTCCTCAAACTTCTGTTTTAATCTTTCTATATAATCCTCTACACTGTCGATGTCTTCTGGCATCATGAAACTACTCGGCGAGGTTGGTTCTCTCCCGTACAGTAAGTAGAAGGGTGAATATCCGGTAGAGGCATGTGGGACAGAGTGGTAGGCCATGACAGCAAAGGGCAACCATCGGTCCCAATCCTTTCCATCCCTTTTCACGAAATGACTCAGGCTCTCCATGAGAGTTCTGTGAACACGTTCTAATCTTCCGTTACCCTCCGGGTGGTAAGCAGTGGTTCTCAATTTCTTGATGTTCATGTATTTACAAGTAGCGGTGAACAGCTCGGACATAAAATTTCTCCCTTGGTCCGTAAGTAGCCTCTCTGGTGTTCCATGCCTCGCTATTACTGTAGTAACGAAGGCATGCGCAGTGGCTTCGGCAGTTTGCTCTCGTAACGGTATCGCTTCCACATATCTCGTAAAGTGATCGATAAACGTTAAGATGTACTTGTGGCCTCTTCGAGTCACTGGAAGTGGGCCCACTATATCTAGCGAAACCATCTCAAATGGCCTATTTGGCTCAAAAGCCTCTGACAACGGCGCAGTTAATCTTGGTGGAGTCTTCCTCTCCGCACAAGAGTGACACTGCCTCACATAATTCTCCACGTCACGTTTCATTCCTGGCCAGTAGTAATTTTCCCTCACTTTCCGTAGTGTCCGCTCTGTTCCTGGATGTCCAGCCCACAAGGTGCTGTGACAATCTTCGATCACAGAGCTTCTCATACTAGTCGGAACAGCTAGCTTCCATGATTTCCTCTCCGGATCCCCATTGGTCCAGTATAATAAGTCACCTGAGCATACAGCTCTTCCATTACCTCTTCTTTCCCATAATTCCTGGCACCAGTCATCGTCCAGTTGGGCATTCTTCATCTCCTCACGGCTCCATCCTCGGTGCACGGGCGCAATTATTGCGGCGCGACTTAGAGCATCGGCATTAGTATGGCGCTTGCCAGGTTTATGCTCCACAGTATAACTAAATTCTGCTAATCTTAAGGCCCAACGGGTAAGTCTGGACGAAGGGTCTTTAAGGCTGAGCATCCACCTTAAGGCGGCATGATCCGTCACCAAGGTGAAAGGTCTTCCCAGAAGATAACAACGAAACTGTTGTGTGGCCCACACCACGGCTAGAAGTTCCCTCTCGGTCGTAGAGTAGTTCCGTTCAGCGGCGTTCAACTGACGGCTGGCATATGCGATAGGTCTTTCCCTTTCATCATACAGCTGCGAAAGTACAGCACCCAAGGCTGTCCCTGATGCATCCGTGGCAAGTATGAATGGCTTCTGAAAGTCAGGATATACTAGCACAGACTCTGAACATAATGATCCCTTCAGTTTCTCGAACGCTTCAGTTTGTTCATGGCTCCATCGGAATTCGATATCCTTTTTAGTCAGTTGCGTAATTGGCTTCGCTATCTCAGCAAAGTTCTCGATAAACCGCCGATAATAGCCTGCTAAACCTAGGAATCCCCTGACTTCTCTTACGTTGCTCGGTTTAGGGAAGTTTCGAATGGCATCGATCTTCTTTGGGTCAGGTTTGACCCCATCGGATGTAACTACATGTCCCAAATATTCCACGGACTCTTGAGCAAACCTGCATTTCTCTAAGTTCACCTTCAAGTTGGCCTCTTGAAAACACTTAAGAATATTACTTAACCTTTCCGCATGTTGGCGTATAGTAACACTAAAAATTATGACATCATCAAGATATACAAAGCATTCGTTTCCCTTCAGCGCTGCTAACAGATTATCCATATACCTCTGAAAAGTAGCAGGGGCACCCATGAGCCCAAACGCCATCCTTTTATATTCAAAGTGTCCACCCACTGTGGTGAACGCCGTTTTTTCCTGATCAGCTTCCGCAATAGGTATCTGATGGTAACCCGACGCTAAATCAAGAGTGGTATAATATCGGCTTTGCCCTAGGTTCTCCAACGTCTCTTGAATCAAGGGCAACGGATATGCATCCCCTTTCGTTATTTCATTCAGTGCCCGGAAATCTGTACAAAATCTATATTTAGTACTGCCATCCGAAGTCTTCTTTGGAACTAAGACTACCGGAGCTGACCACGGGCTACTCGATGGTTCAATGATCCCCTTATCCAACATGGTCGCTAAATGCTCTTCAACGACGGGTCTCAGATGATGCGGCACTCGGTATGGCCTCTTCATGATGGGGCTGGCATCCCCGGTAGGAATCCTATGCTCTACTCCCGACTTACAACCATCTCTGTCGGGTTCGTCAAAAACATCTCGAAATCTCCATAACACATCTTCCACGACTTTAGCCTCTACCCCTGGTAGATGCTCCAATTTCTCCGAAAACATTTTTCGTGAAATACGTTGTCCTCGCTCGATATCCATCATTGGCAACGCATCCTCGTCTATCAGTGGCTCGGCTACTCCTAAGACTTGCCGACGCTGCACCTCGATAGGCTTGGCCGTCAGATTCGCAATCTTCACAATTAACTTCTCATTTTCTCCTGCAGAGTTCACGCTTCTCGCAACCCTCAATCCCGCTTGAGGCTGCATCATCGGTTCCACCATGACATCTCCCCTGATCCTCGTCTCCAAACGAGCTTCGACCACCTGCTCACAATAGGGTGGTACCGTCAACGCCCTTAAAGATCTCACTCGGAAAGTTCCACTGTTATCCTTGGATCGAACAGTCTGTCTCCCAGTACATCTTGAAGTGCTTGGCTGCAAGGCATCTCCCTTGCCACATTCAGGCATCCTACCTGACGTCGTCTCTTCACTCACGCTAGCGACATCTCCTAGCGTCTCCGAGCTGCAATTAGCACGCGGCGAAATACCAACTCCCATGAAGGTAACGCCTTGGCGGGCGACATCAACAACCGCCCCCAATTTCTCCAACAAATCCCATCCAATCAGTCCATCTCGCCATGTATCAACATCAGCGATAACAAAAGTGTGCATCACCCTAAGGTGAGCGACTCTACACTCCAACTCTTGGGCTCCCGTTACTGCCAGTGCAGCACCCGTGACACCCCTGGCCTTTATCTTGATTGGTTGTACGGTAACGCCGGAAATTGGTTTCCGAAGAATGGACAATTCGGCTCCCGTATCAACGAGCAAAGATAGTTCCTGGCCAGCAAGACTAACAGCAACCGTTATTCCTCCCGTTCCCAAGGTTCTTATATTGGGAATCCAATTGTGTCGAGGCCCCTGGTCTACTGGTTCGGGTGCGGGGCTACTCCCGAACCGTTCTCTTTTGGGGGTGGTGCTTGTTGGTTAGATTCTACAACGTTCACCTCCCTTCGTGGCTCCGTTGCTCGTTTCGGACACGTGACAGCAAAATGACTCGGATCGGCACAGATGTAACAAAATCCTTTTGGTCTCGGCGTCGAAGTTTGTTGGCGACCGAATCTACTGGTAGTCTGCCTCCTCCCAGGGTTGCCTCTCGTGTTCGGTCTGGTTTCCTTCCGATTTGCACAATCTCTCGCAAAATGTCCCTTGCCACCGCACTCGTAACAGACGTCCTTCCTAGTCCCAGGTTCAGCTTTGACTTGTGCCACTGCGGCCTTCGACGGGGCATGATCTTCATCACTGGCCTCCATGTAGAATATGTCCCTGTGGGAAGCCTTACTGTGTGATTGCACCTCCTCAATTCTCGCCGCACTCTCCATGGCGTTTTCTAGATCAGTAGGGGGATAAAACTGCAACTGCATCCCCGCGGCTCCTCTAAGTCCCTTCACATATGCCGCCAGAACACTGCGATCCATCTGTTTTCGAGCCCATGACGCTTCCTGGGCGTTATTGGTCGGTCGTAGCGTCTTCAGACCCAACTGTCGACATCGGTCAGCAAAAGCACGAGCGTTTTCTCCGGGACCCTGAACTGCCATGTTCAAAGCCATCAGGTTTCGTTCGGGATCACGCGTTCCACTAAATCTACGCTTCAAAGCATCTTCAAATTCGGCGTATGTTGAGTCCGCCCTCAGCAGTTCTGGGTGTGCGTCTAAGCAGGCTGCCGCAGCACCAGTGGTCTTCAATCTGCAGATGAGTTTCTTATCCTGCTCCGTCCATTGTCCCGTTTGTGCTACAAGATCCATAGAACGTAAAAACTCGTCAACGGTTGGCCCTGACGATTCTCCTGACCAGGTCTTAATCATCGACTGCAATCCCAGATCCTTACGCACCGCTGGGCTTTTGTCCCTCGGTTGATCCGGCTTCCCGGCTCCTAATCTAAGCACGGCTAACTCCCGCTGCAACTTCGCATTCTCCCGCTCCATGTGCGCTTTGTATTGATTTAATTCCCGATTAGCATCCAACAGCTCCTCCACACTGGGGTCATTTTCTTCTGATGTAGCCATTTTCGAATAATAGCTTATACGTCACGATCGATATACAAAAATACACAGCAAATATTCAAAACAACAATATTATAGAGTTTCCAAGGTTTTCCCAATTTTTTTTTTTTTCGAGTTGGCCAAAAATTTGTGTAGGCTGCTTTTCCTGCCGCTGCCTACCCCACACCTGACACCATTTGTAACCCCCGCCAAGCGAGGTGAACAACCCAACGACACCCCGGGAAACCCTCTTATACTAAGTAACAATATAGAAACTGTGGGGATACGGAAATTGACCACACTGACGCATAAATTCAGTAAAACAGACTTTATTATATCCACGGCGGTGCGTGGAGTAAGAACATCCAAAAACACTAGTAAAATACTACCAAACAAGTTTAGGAAGCAAAGTACCAAAAGACGAGAAGCGCTGTCCAAGGCTCCTGAGCGCCGTACGAGGTGGAGGGGTGTAGGCACCGGTATGGCTCCGATCAAATAAGTCTGGAATGGGTTTCACTCAACACCCACTCCGAACCCCCATTGTCACACTACCTGACCAGACCACCGACTCCTCCACGTCCCGACCCTGAATCCCCATCTTGTCACTACTCGCCAATTGGTATCAAAATTTTTATAAAAATTTACCAAAAATAAAACAATTAATTTTAACCTAGACTATTAATTTAGACTTGGTTCACACTGGCGAATATACGTAAACTACAACGGAATAACACTACTCCCAATGCATAGGCACCTACGATAACCATAAATAGTCAGACGCCAGCAAGGACATAAGTAATAATATAATTGCATCGCAAAATAATTTTATATCTAACAACTTTACCGTTAACAGTAAGTATTTTAATTTTTAACTTCACCAAATGTTCAGGAACATAACCCTACCCAAGAACAATAATAATATTTATACCATATTAAATGGTCGGAAGAATACCATAATATCCGGCGACATAATTAAGTAAGTAATTAATTAGTATTTAATACGTTAATTAATGAATACACTGAAACTATTATTTAAATTCAACATTTAAGATTTACAGTTTATCGCCACTCGACTGCCTCTAAAGCCAGTACGGTCTTTTATAAATTACTACAAAATAATACGTGGCTTGTCTGCCCAAATTCTTATTCAGAAATTTGACCCTAACTAGTACTAAATTATACCAACAAGGTTCCCTAGAAACATGACAGCTGAATACCTTATATCTAAGCACAAACTTATCCACCGCACTACAGCTGTGACCCTAAATACTTTAATACCTTAGTTATTAAGGTTACTGTAGTTTAATTTATAGTTGTTATAAATTAAAAACATTATAGTTCAATTATTGTAGACAATAAGAATCTTAGCCTTACTAATTTACTAAACAACTTATAACCTAAAAAGAAAAACCAGTGGAACCAATTCTAATGCGGCCAATTCCAGTAAAACCACTTAAAACATAATTCAAAATTCGAACCTCATGAACAGAAAAATCCCAAAAGGGGGGTACTTACAAGTCATTATCCATAACTGGAGAAACAATCCCGATCGAACAGCGGTGAACATCATAACATCACCCCGTATCACACCATTAACGCACAAAATTAAATATTTATAGAATTTTATAACTATTATCAATTAATTTAAACCTTCACAAAATCTACAACTGATACACATTCCCGACACATGCGGTTGCTAAAACACGAAATACTTTCCCGTTCATCCTGACTGAACTTTAGGTATGACAATTTACAATCATTTTTCCCGCAATGAAAACACATCTGTTCCATCGCTCGTCTCGACACACAGTGTCAGGCATACCAGCCGCCCGCACGCACCGCCCCCGGCCGTAGCACGAGCGGATGGTAATCCGACACCAACTTACAGTTTCTAGGAATTGGCCGAATGAGATTAAAACTATCTAACCTACTAGCTTATATTATAGGATTAAAACATACAATACAATTATTTAATACAAGTTAAATATTGTTCTGTTTTATGTAAGAAATTGTCTTCTTAAAGTACATACACTTACACGTTCATTTATCCATTATAAAATAAACTTATAAAATAATTCTTTTTAATTTCACTATATTACACTCAGCAAAAAAATTTTATCTTTTTTCATCTTGCAACCAGAGCATTATATAATACTACGTCTAGCGTCTTGAACTTTAATGAGTTTACCATTACACATTCAACGAGGGCTAAAGCGATAAAATTCTCCAACTAAGTTCTTTTGTTTATATACATTTTCTCAACAACATTTCCGAATTTTTTAAACCACTTATCCCGTCTAGTATTAAGGCCGCAATCTTAAAAAAAAAAAAACAATTTTTTCTACGAACCAGTCTTTCCAAGAATTTCAGAAAACATGGTACTTACCCTATCTTGTAGAGCAAAAACAATGTAGTAAATGAGACGTTTTTTAAAAATCGATATGAGTATAATACTGTGACAATATCGTAGAAGACATGGTTCGCGTAATTTCTAGAATTTCATTTATGAAAATAGTAAAGAGAGGATAATAGAGTGAATCCGAGTACATAATAACATCATAGAGCAAGTGTCGTCCTTCAGATATTTGGGAGCGTTCCTAAGTAGCGATTGCATTTCAAAGAGGGAAGTATTGTCAAGAATTGAACACGCTAGGAAGGTATTTATCAGTATGAGGAACTTATTCAGCAAGAAGGATCTAGATTTAAGTCTTAGAATTCGAATGCTACGCTGCTACGTGTTTCCCATCGTTCTCTATGGTTGCGAGAGCTGGACCCTCAATCCCTCATTGGAAAGACGTGTGGAGGCATTCGAAATGTACCTCTACAGGAGAATGCTACGCATTTCCTGGATGCATAGAGTGACAAATTGTGAAGTCCTCAACAGAATTGCGACGAACAAGGAGCTGCTATTAACTGTTAAGGAGCGTAAATTGGCGTACATCGGACACCTGATGAGA
The DNA here is from genome assembly GCA_035578175.1 of Catonia carolina. NCBI lineage: Eukaryota > Metazoa > Arthropoda > Insecta > Hemiptera > Achilidae > Catonia > Catonia carolina. Next base: position 69,755,561 of record JAQMRL010000004.1, on the reverse strand, counting down.
GGCGGTAGGTATGAGATGCTTCGGCTGATCATTGAGGGGAAGATTCAGGGGAGCAGATCAGTGGGGAGGAGACAGAATTCTTGGCTCAGGGACTTACGTCGATGGCTCGGCAGAACGTCATCCGAGATCTTCAGAGCCGTCACATCTCGAGTGATTACAGCCAATTGGATCGCCAACCTTCGAAGGGAGATGGCGCAATAAGAAGAAGAAGAAGAAGAATAGAGTGAAATAGTAACAATAAGAGTGACAATAGGACAATAGTGACAATAAAGGTATGCCTATTCATGAAAGTTGTTTGAAATAACTGCGCTATTGTGAATGATAAAAGTTCGGGTATTGTTGTACAGCTATTTATGAAGGGGCCGGTTGTTTACGTTTTCTATTACAATAGAATTTCTATTGTTTACAATAGTTGACTTGTTTACAATAGATATTTCTAGCATTCATTTATAAAGGGTTTTTTTGTACCTTACTATTTGTATCGAAGTTCGGTGTTTTTTCGGGAAGGTTCTTATGATTCACTATAAAATAGACCCCCGAGTGCGATCAGAGTTAGTATTCGTTTGATCTTTGTCGAGTTGCTATCGGGCGTTGTGCAGAACGCGTTCCGAGCATTTTATTGGTCAACGATTGTAATACTGTCTTTGTTTGTCTGTGTATTGTCAAGACAATAAACCAAACGACAATAGACCAAAAGTTATTGGGTATCTGTATTAAATCCAGTTTTTGTGTATTCAGTTTCATTTTGTATGTGTAATCTTATAATTGTCTGCCCATAACAGACAGGTGGAGTGTCAAATTATTTACATTCAATCTGTTCGTTGCAGGGCTAAAATAAATAGTTCTGTTTCTTATCACATGGTCAGCCAATTAAATGACTGAATCATTTAAGAACAGAAGAGGTAGAGGTGTAAAAGACACTAATCAGAGTTATCTTCTCTGAAAGTAATGAATTTCATTGTACAGCCAGACCCTGTGGTGAATGAAGTGAAGGTGTTATTTACAGAGTGGAAAATATATGCTTTTCAGAGGGCCCGGCATGCTGATAAGCATACTTTTCCACTCAGTGAGGAAGGCAATGGTAAACCACCTCACTCCTCGTTTTACTTAGTAAAACCTCTAGAGGTTCAAACCAGCCTTTCGGCTGTTGACCTAAACAACAACACTCTTTGTATCGAAGTTCGGTGTTTTTTCGGGAAGGTTCTTTTGATTCACTATAAAATAGACCCCCGAGTGCGATCAGAGTTAGTATTCGTTTGATCTTTGTCGAGTTGCTATCGGGCGTTGTGCAGAACGCATTCCGAGCATTGTATTGGTCAACGATTGTAATACTGTCTTTGTTTGTCTGTGTATTGTCAAGACAATAAACCAAACGACAATAGACCAAAAGTTATTGGGTATCTGTATTAAATCCAGTTTTTGTGTATTCAGTTTCATTTTGTATGTGTAATCTTATAAAATTGGTTGTAAATAGTGCTAAGTAAATTATTAAGCTATTTATTGTACTACTTCAATATAATTAGTTTGTTGTTTATTTTGTAAATCTTTTAGTGTAATAAATATTTGTAATTGTAAACTTTAGTGTATTTAATAACCTAGATCCCGAAACGGACCTTAGCGATAAGTGTCACAATACTTTCCTTCTCTACATTTCTTAACTCACTACAATATGTTTCACGTTCAGAATGCAGTACAGCTTTTAAGAGAACCCGTTGTGTTATAAGGCGTACGGAAAACATCAGGCACATCCACTAAAATAACCCTCCTCCGTCGACATCATCCGAAGGTCACGGACAGAAATAATTAAATTTTCGCTTACCACGCTTTAACAAACTCATTTTCAATCAAAAAATTCTGAAAAAGAAAATTACTTTCGCTTCCTAATGAATTGTATTTTATTAGACTATAAATATTATTATTATACTCTGATATTTAGATAATATACGCTCGTACAAAGTTGCAATTTTTGCGTATCACATCGTATAACTATTTTCTTTTAATGAGGACATCTGTATTTTATTATTTTGGAATAAAATATCGATTATATCTGTAATTTGATATATATGATGCCATATCTTGGGCGGAAACAGAAATAATAAACGAGTTTGATAAAATCACAGATGTTTTCGTATTATGTTATTCACTATAAATAGGAGTTTGTAAATTAGAACTTGTGGCGCGGAGTCGATATTTTTACTTAGCGTAGTAGTGCTCAAACTCCAATATGAAATACCTACACTCGGTTCACCGTAAGTACATATCTCAAGTAAACAAATATTGACGTCACTGAGCATGTGCATTATTTAAATATGTGTACACGCTGATTAAAAAGTAACAACAAAATACTTTCAAAAGTATTTAAGTATAAAATACTTTTAAAAGTAGGCCTATTTAATGAAATTTTTTTTCAATAATCCCTAATGTGTTGTACGTTGCAATCTGTTCAATTCAGAACAATAAGCAACCCCATGACCCAATGAGATGATGATGTGTATGACGTGTAAATGAGGTGTAGTCTTGTACAGACTCAGGTTGACCATTCCTGAGAGAGTAATGCAATATTTAGGATGAAATTATTTTTTGTAACGTATGAAAATATGCCGTGCCTGAGTGGGATTCGAACCCAAGACCGCATGATGAGAGGCGAGCACGTTACCAACTACGCCAATGCGGCCGGCAAGTTATTACTGTTGTACCTATTTAAAAGTTGAATTAATAATAATTTAAGATTTTTTTTTAATAATTTAACTTTTTATAATTTAAAAGTTGAATTATTGTCTTGGTTACAAAAAAAATATATTCTTTTTTGTAAACACATGTTTTATTATGTGTCTACAGCTCGGTGGCACCTAGACCATAAACCGACCCTTACTTACCCAAACACACACACCAATCGCTAAAAACATGTTTTTTAGGTTCATGGGGGCCTTTAGACATGTATATCCGGTAAAAACTCGATTTCGAAAAATCGACATGAAAACAATACTAGGGTCTGGCTGTATAGAAAAATTCATTACTCTCAGAGGAGATAACTCTGACTAGTGTCTTTTACACCTTTACCTCTTCTGTTCTTAAATAGTTCAGTCATATAATTGGCTGACTATGTGATGAGAAACAGAATTTTTTTTGTAACCCTAGAACCAACAGAACGAGTGCAATTTATTTAATGTTATAGGCAAAAAATAAGCATAAAAATAGGTCATTAGCGACTAAAACTACATAGCAAAACATATTCATTACAAAAATTACCCACAATTTACATAAAAATATCAGATACTGGGTAATTAAGAATACCCATGAATATTTTGAAATATTAATAATAAAAAAAAATATCAAGGACATATCAATTAACACTAACAAAACATTACAAAATCACAAAATAATTAACGAAAACTAAACCTTGGCATGATGAAACAAGGAAGTGCATCGTTTTAAAAATTAGTACGTTTTATTATTAGGCCTATTATAATTCACATTATTTTTTGTATGTAAAAATCCGTGAGGTTAAACCGTGTATCTCCCGCGACCGAGCCTAACTGCTATTAGTCTAACTAAAAACATTGTCCGCGTTGGTGAAAATACACTCGCAACAGAAATTCGACATTAAAAATAACATTTCATGATAGACAGATAGGCTATATGTAACCCCCCCCCCATAAACAAAAAAACATGTTTTTAGCGATTGGTCTCAATCAGTTGGTGTGTGTGTGTGTGTGTGTGTGTGTGTGTGTGTGTGTGTGCGCGCGCGCGCGCGTGCGTGTGTGTACGGACAGAATATCTCGAGAACGAAACATCGTACGAATTTTAAACTTGAAACTTAAGTTAGGCCTACTGGAGAACCCGACACGAAAATTTTCATCAAAATCGGTCAACCGGAAGTAGTAGTTTATTCGTATCATTTTTCACTCTTTTGCGATTTTCTCAAAAACGGCTCCTACGATTTTTTTTAAATTGCCTCATTTACTAATTTTTTTTATGCTTTACAAGTTAAAGTAGGCGCCATATCTGCTGAAATTCTTGGTGAGGCTGTTTTCATTTTAAAAAATGTTTTTTTAATATGCATTTTAGCGCAAAAAAATGTAATATAAAAAAAGTTGTAGACAAATTTAAAATTCTACCACTTTTAATTCAAACATTTTTTGTATAACGATTGGTTTAGCGGAAATTAGCGATTTTCTGTTTTTATTTTCACGAAAATGTGTAAAAAATCGTTTTTTTAAAGATTCCTTTGTGTGCATTTTACGACAAAAGTTTATCAAATTTACAGACAAATTTTAGGAAATTAAAAGATCTACAACTTTTATTTCAAGCATTATTCTCTACAGAGCCTAGTTTAACGTGAAAGAGTGATTTTCCGTATTTTTAAGCCAAACTGAGGTTGATTTTTATTTTGCGTCTTTCACTCATAGTAGTATTATAGTGGGGATACATCGTCACCGCCATTTTGTTTTTTGTGTTAAGAGTTAGAGAGTTGGGACCAATGCCATCCTTATCTCGTTGAGTGGTAAACCACGTGACCAGTTTGGCCACGCCCTCGACCAATCAGGAATCGCGTAAGGAGATAAGCAATTTTTCACTCCTACCCTAATCAATCAGCGACTGTGCCACCGCCATTCTGTTTCTTTGTGCTAAAAGATCGTGAGTAGGAATCGACGCCATTCTTATCTCCCCGAGTGAAAGGCCACGTGACCAGTTTGGGCCACGCCCAAACTGTGGTTTCGAGACCACGCCTTCGACCAATTAGGGATCGCGGAGGGAGATACGCAATCTGTCACTCCTACCCTAACCAATCAGCGACTGTGCCACCGCCATTCTGTTTTTTGTGTTAAAAGATCGTGAGTAGGAACCGACGCCGCCATTCCTATCTACGTGAGTGGTAGACCACTTGACGCAGTTGGCACCGCCCGGGCGACGCAGCGCACCGCGCGCTGGTCTGCATCTGGTTTTTCCCCCAACGACCAATCGGAGACCAGAGTACTGCAGATAAGGCTGGTGTAGAGCACGCTCTCAACCAATCAGGCAGCACCGTTTACCGCATCAACCAGCGTACCGTGCGCCGTGGGTTCCCACCGTGCTGCAGCCAGTGCAGCGCGGGTGCCTCCCCCGAGGACAGAGTCTCGAGTCGCGGGCCGGCCCGCGCGCCTGGACCCGAGTCCCGGGACAATGTCCACACCGGACATCTGAAGAATTCGGCCGCCACTCACTCGCCTGTTGGCGGGAAGGCCTTAGCAACCTATTCCCGTGTTCAACGTTTTCAAACGTTGGTACACATCAGACAAAAAGATTAAAAAATTATATGAAAAATACGTTAGAAAAAACGGCGGCGGCCTGTAGACCGTGCGAACCCAGTCGACCGTGTCAGAAAAAATCACACGAATAAAATAATATAATGCCTTACATCTCGCTGACGTCATAGACCGTCTACATCCTGTTAACCAGGATGCACATCCTGTTAACCAGGATGCACATCCTGTTAACCAAGATACAGATCAGAGACATAAAGTTAAAAAATATATTTTAAATACATTATACGTTAGTAAAAATATTATCAGCGGCGGCGTGTAGACCGTGCGAACGCAGTCGACCAAGTCAGAAAAAAATTACACGAATAAATATAATAATTACCGACACCTCGATGACGTCAATGCTAAAAATATTCAACGTACACTGCGAATTAAGTACATCTTCCTGTGTGGTGATAACAGTAGAGTGATAACGCATAAATCTTTTTAATTAATTCCAGCGTATTTATTATCACTTCCTGTTCTACAACAATTTATCAACCACTACATCTGGTGTTTGAAAGAGAGAAGTTGTCGATACGTTATCAACTGCAATAGCAATGAATAACTGTATTTACTTACTACTGTATGAATCTAAGCTTTGTGCAGCTGCGGGATCAAGGGGACAGACGAAGTACCAGACTACTGCTACGTCATAACACTCTACTAATCATCTCATGGATATACGGTAGGCAGTAGGCTGCCTTGTGCGGTGACATTCCGTGGGTGTTGTTTTCAATATTCGCTGTAGACGGCGACACAGAATATAATATATGTAGTTTGGATAGTACCCGTGACTACTACAAACATAATACAAGTAAAACGTTACTACTACTAACGCAATCTCTCACAGTAGTAGTGACGTAATGCATACCTCTCAGCTGCACAAAGCTTGGCAACGGGCTGTACACTAACTTAACCAATATAGTAGAGTGATAACGCATAAAACTTCCTAATATAGTGATAAAATTATCACTTCCTGTTCTACACGCGCTCAACCTCTAGTCGCTCAATTAGCTTTTTTCAAAGCAAAGTTTATCAACCGCAAACTTCCTGTCAATGCGACGTTTTGGTTATCGACTTCAGCCAATTAAAAAAACCAAGTTTCCAAGAAACGGTTGACTACCAGGATAACGACTTCCTACAAATAAAATTAAAAAACTTCCTCCTTCCAAGGAGGAAAAGCTTTCGTTTTTCTTAAAAGCGTAAAATTTCCAAGAAACGGATCGCTACCCACATAAAAGAACGATAAAATTAATTGATATACAAGGCTACAAGCGGTTAATTCCAAGAAGTTATACCCCAAAGACCGTAGATAAAGCTAGCTCTAATGCTTACTCTCAAGTGAATATTTACGTCACTTCCGGTCTCCTTTTGTATATAACCGCAACGATTCAGTCTGAACAGTCATTCTGTTTTGATTATTCTGTGAGAGAAGAACACACGATGACTACTCTAAAAATTGTTCGTTCGGTTCAAGACAACATTGACCACTTTCGGTGGAACATTCAAGAACAACTCTACCGGGTGTCCCACGGAACTCGAACCAAAGAAAAAATCTGGTGTAAATCACTCACGGAATTTTTTCTTGCCAATGCAAATAATTAACAATATAACCTAACATTAGAAATAAACAAAAAAATAACCTCAAAAACATAACCTTATTTTAATCATGAGTGAAAGACGCAAAATGAAAAAATAAAATCAACCTCAGTTTGGCTTAAAAATACAGAAAATCACTCTTTTACGCTAAACTAGGCTCTGTAGAGAAAAATCCTCTAAATAAAAGTTGTAGATCTTTTAATTTTCTATAAATCTAATTATACACTTTTGTCGTAAAATGCACACTAAGGCTGAAATCTTAAAGAAATCAATTTTTTACACGTCTTCGTGAGAAAAAGAAACAGAAAATCGCTAATAACTGCTAAACTAAGCGTTATACAAAAAAATGTTTGAAATAAAAGTTGTAAAATTTTAAATTCTATACATTTTTTAATATATAAATTTTTGCGATAAAGCTTATTAAAGCCGTAATCTTAAAAGAACAACTTTTTTACGTGAAAACAGCCTCACCAAAAATTTCAGCAAACATGGTGCCTACCCTATCTTGTAGAGCATAAAAAATTTAGTAAACCGGGCGATTTAAAAAAAAAGTTATAAAACCAGTTTTTGAGAAAACGCGAAAAAGTGGAAAATAACACGAATAAACTACTTTTCCGACCGATTTTGATGAAAATGTTACGTGTCGGGTCCGGTAGTGGTATGTAAGTTTAAATTTTCAACTCCGTACAATTTCCGTTCTTGAGATATTCTGTTCACACACACACGCACGCGCGCGCGCACACACACGCACACACACACACACACACACACACACACACACACACACACACACACACAGACCATCGCTAAAAACATGTTGTTTGGGTTCAGGAGGTCTGAAAACGTGTAGATCCAGTGAAAACTCGATTTCAAAAAATCGACATGAAAACAATACTTTCCTTCCTATATAGGCCTATTCATATACGCAAGAGAAAGTAAAAATAGCATTGATTTTCATTAGTTTGATAATATTCTCTTACCTCGAATAAATGAAAAATTGTTGTAATTAGGAATCATTAGAAAAATGTTTAGAACTTTTAAAAAATATCAAATTTTGATACATTTTAAGTTTAATTATACCTTAACAACAAAAATACATGAATTTGTAACCGTTATCTACTTAAGTATTGTAAATTTTATCAAATTTTCGCTATGTTATATTTGGAGTAGTGGTAATTTTCTGATGTAAAGTCAGCCTCTCTTAGTTTGCTCCTAATGTAAACAAATGATGACGTCACTGAGCATACGCATTATTTTAAAATGTGTACACGCTGATTAAACAGTAACAACAAAATACTTTCAAAAGTATTTAAATACAAAATACTTTTAAAAGTATTTTTATAAATGAAATGGTTAGGCCTAGATCATATCATGACTGATGTTTGAAGTACCGTATTTTTCGAACGATAAGACGCATCGGACTATTAGACGCACCCTTGTTTTTCAAGGCATAAATTATCTAAAAATTATTTTGACTGATTTTAATTAGTTTTTTAATACAGGTAAATGTGATTTTTTTATTTGAAAAACAGCAAGTACAGAAGATACAATGTATACAATTATTTTATAGTCATAAATTTACAAAAAAACATGGATATAGAATCTGTAAGTAGGCTACGTAAATTACTACTATCGGTTTCATAATCATAGACACCCGAGTTTGAACCCTTGTATGTCCATAACTATGAGTCGGATTTCAACATACTTTACATCAAAATTTAGCTCATTTTTTTCTGCGTTGACTTATAATAGTCCTATATTTTTAATGTTGTTTAAAAGTTGCCATATTGAGGTTGGAAGACAAAAAGACCCGGTTTTTTTGATACCGCAACAAATTTCATGCGTTTAGAGGCGTGTAACTCGATAAATATTTGACCGAAAATGTTGAAATTTTAACACGACATAGACAATTTTTGAAAAAATTCATGAAAAAACTACGGTACATCCTATAATATCATTGTATGTTTTGTTTTGAAATCCCTAGTAATTGAACGTGTTTAAGTAGAGTAGGGTAGTATTAAATATTATTATAGAAATCATCTCTCCTGAAATATAGCTAGCGTTTGGACCATAAGACGCATGGTAATTTTTAGGTCATTTTCCTACGGAAAAAAGTGCGTCTTATCGTCCGGAAAATACGGTACTTTAAGTACTTATAATTTTAAAAAATAGTTATAACTTAGGCCTAATAGGAATACGACATCCGTAAAGTCGCGGACTTTAGCGTGCACCCTGTAGTAGGTGGCTTTTGTTTGTTGACAGTAGGAGCAAACTAAGAACGGCTCAACTATAGATATGTAAAGACAGGTGGGTCGAATCCATCAATATATATTCATCAAGAATAATAGAAATTCTATAAAGAATAATAGAATAATAATAGAATTTTTTTTTTTTTTTGGTTTAACGTCCGACTGTTTTGCAAATTGCTGCTAATGCAGACGGTGAAGGATGAAATGAATTTTTGTAACATATGAAAAAATGCCATACCCGAGTGGGATTCGAACCCAAGACCGCGTGATGAGAGACGAGCACGTTACCAACATCGCCAACGCGGCCGTTGGCGATGTTGGCGATTATTATTCTATTAATAATAATAGGCCCATAACAGACAGGTGGAGTGTCAAATTATTTACTCTCAATCTGTTCGTTGCTGGGCTAAAATAAATAGTTCTGTTTCTTATCACATGGTCAGCCAATTAAATGACTGAATCATTTAAGAACAGAAGAGGTAGAGGTGCAAAAGACACTAATCAGAGTTATCTCCTCTGAAAGTAATGGATTTCATTATACAGCCAGACCCTGTAGTGAATGAAGTGAAGGTGTCATTTGCAGACTGGAAAATACATTCTTTTCAGAGGGCCCGGCATGCTGAGAAGCATACTTTTCTATTCAGTGAGGAAGGCAATGGTAAACCACCTCACTCCTCGTTTTACTTAGTAAAACCTCTACAGGTTCAAACCAGCTTTTCAGCTGATGACCTAAACAACAACAATAATAATAGAATTCATCAATCAAGCTGTGGTTCAAATTCTGTGGTACACCCGGTATACGGAACTGTCATTTAGTAACAAGACATTCGGTATTATATTTAAGTTAATAAATTAAACACACTTTCTTTCTTGCGTTCAGTAAACATGAAATGCATAGTAATGCATTTCATGTTTCTTACTGTGTTAGGCTATCGTTAATGTAGGGCAGACGTAATGTAACTCAACCTCGTGAAAGTACAAGAAAGCGATATCTTGGTGTTTTTAAATTAAGACATGCAGCGCTTTATTATTTTTATAATAAAAGAAACTGCCCATAACAGACAGGCGGGGAGTCAAATTATTTACTCTCAATCTGTTTGTTGCAGGGCTAAAATAAATAGTTCTGTTTCTTATCACATGGTCAGCCAATTAAATGACTGACTCATTTAAGAACAGAAGAGGTAGAGGTGTAAAAGACACTAATCAGAGTTATCTTCTCTGAAAGTAATGAATTTCATCATACAGCCAGACCCTGTGGTGAATGAAGTGAAGGTGTCATTTACAGAGTGGAAAATATGTGCTTTTCAGAGGGCCCGGCATGCTGATAAGCGTACTTTTCCATTCAGTGAGGAAGGCAATGGTAAACTACCTCACTCTTCGTTTTACTTAGTAAAACCTCTAGAGGTTCAAACCAGCCTTTCGGCTGTTGACCCAAACAACAACAATATGTGTACGTTGCAATCTGTTCAATTCAGAACAATAAGCAACCTCATGACCCAATGAGATGAGGATGATATGTATGACGTGTAAATGAGATGTAGTCTTGTACAGACTCAGGCTGACCATTCCTGAGAGAGTATGGTTAATTGAACCCCAACCATCAAAGTACACCAGCAGCTACTGTCTAGCATTTAAATCCGTATAAAAGTAATTACCTGTACTAGGATTTGAACCAGGAACATTCGTCTCCGAAAATCAGCTGTTAAACAGCTGATTTTGGCGACGACTTTACCTCTAGACCAACCCGGTGGGTCTAGAAGAAAGAAGGCAGAAACCTAAATGAAGAGGTTTTTTTAAGAGCAAAGCTCAGACAATCGATTAAATATTTTTAATAATCTCAATATTAATAAGACTAACTACTGTTTGTCTGTGACTTGATGGCCCCTCGCAGAGGGGAGCAATATGCAGATTGTAAAACCATTTCAGAAAACATATCTAATTTTTTTTTTAGGTCACTGAAACTTTTCGAAAATGACGTATTTTTATAAAACAAAGTATTTCGCATGTTTTTTGTTCTATAAAATTATTTCGAAAAACACACGCCTAATGAGATAATGTATAATTCAGTAAAAGTTTTGTTTTTGAAGAGAAACCCGTATTTTTTCAAATACATCGTCATTGTTCAACAACTATTTCACGGATTAACGTAAAATTTGTCAGGCTTGTTCTGAAATAATTATGAAAAACGATGATGCAATAAAATTTAACAGAAAATCAATACTTTTTAAGTTACAAGGTATTTTCATAAATACATTTTGTAAAATCGCGAAACACGACATAAAAAAGTCAGCATGCGAGAAACTTTTTTGCCTTTAAAGATAACTGTACACTGTAAGCGAATGAAATAAAAAGAAAATTTTGAATTAATTTTTAGTGAAAGAATTATTTAAATTTGACGAACCGTATAGGAATTACAAGGATTTAAAAACGCTGTACTTTGATTGTACTGACGTAAAGTATTAGAAAAAACGATAATATTTTCGAGCGCGGTTTTGAAAAGTTAATATCGGGAAAATTTTTCTGTCATTCGAAAAAGTGCACGCATGAAGTTTATTAACAGAGCTTAAATATATTTTCTCTAAAAAAAATCATTCAAATCGGATCATCCGTTTTAAAATTAACACGGTTCAAATTTCGCAACTGCGCGGCGCGCATTGCATGATAATAAACTGCGCTGGTATTCTACTACTACCATTACTTATCACCAATATTTATTTGAACGAATAACTGTATTGGAATCTTAATTTAAGGAAATTGTTAATTACAGCTCCTTGCGTGACTTTCTGTAAAGGAAGACTAAGTAAATTAGTAACCCGTTCTTCATCTCAACGTTTAGTGACATTGTTTATTACATTTCTTCCATCACTGTGAACGATTTGACCATGTTTCCGTTTTGCATCCATATTTGTTTACGGTTTTAATATATGTTATAAACCATAAAGGCATAACTGAAACTAACATCTTCCTAATTACCTAAAGTATTGGTGAATATATGAAACTATTATCAAACACACATGACCCGAGCAAGACACAACAATTGAATCACCATTCACAAGTAAATGAAATGTTAATGTAGAAATGTAGTGTTCATGTAGTAAACGTAATGTGTATGTAATTTATAATATTTGTGTAACAAAAGTAAACGATAACCTAATATAAATGATAAAATAGTTACGACTACAATATGTAACTTAAATGTATGACCGGCAAGTAAAAGTTACTTCCGACGCATTGCAACGATACTACAGAACTGGTTGAAAAAAAAAAGACAACATGCTTACTGAAATATTCGGAAATGGTTTCTTGAAAATAAAAAAAACAATATTTTACTTTTTACAAAAGCGTTGTCAAAACATAAATTTTACGTGACAGAACAGATAAACAATAAGGGTGTAATTTTATACATGTACTAAAATAGCCTATAATACTATTACGTAGGTCTACGCCTTTCATGCGCTTTGGATGCGTGTGCTTGTAATTGATGGTATACTTAAATCCTTGTAATTCCTATACGGTTCGTCAAATTTAAATAATTCTTTCACTAAAAATTAATTCAAAATTTTCTCTTTATTTCATTCGCTTACAGTGTACAGTTATCTTTAAAGACAAAAAAGGTTCTCGCATGCTGACTTTTTTATGTCGTGTTTCGCGATTTTACAAAATGTATTTATGAAAATACCTTGTAACTTAAAAAGTATTGATTTTCTGTTAAATTTTATTGCATCATCGTTTTTCATAATTATTACAGAACAAGCCTGACAAATTTTACGTTAATCCGTGGAATAGTCGTTGAACAATGACGATGTATACATGACGTTTATACATGAACGATAACGTTTACTAAATTATACATTATCTCATTAGGCGTGTGTTTTTCGCAATAATTTTATAGAACAAAAAACGTGCGAAATACTTTGTTTTATAAAAATACGTCATTTCCGAAAAGTTTCAGTGACCTAAAAAAAAAAAATTAGATATGTTTTCTGAAATGGTTTTACAATCCGCATATTGCTCCCCTTTGCGAGGGGCCATCAAGTCACAGACGGACAGTACATCCAAGTGAACGGTGAGGTGATCATCTACCTGAATATTAAATAAAAATTTCAAATTTAAATTTACAAATGTTTTATCTTACTCAATAATTTCAACAATATCATTAAAATAAAATAATTTATTTTTTGTTTAATTTATTTGTTTAAGTCGCATCAACTGCTTGGTTATTAGCGACTACATGGAATATGTGACAGTAAATGTGGGATTTGACTTGTGAAAATGTCCAGACCCTGGTCGGGAATCGAACCCGGGACCTCCGCGTGATAGGCTAACACGGTACAGAGGCGGACAGAATTTCGTTTTATTTAAAAAAGTAGAGTAGTTTGCAGCAGTCAGTTTTACCTGCTGACATTTAAAAGGAACAGCTGATTAATCAAATCAGATGTTTTTTTTTTAGCTTTTATTTGTTATCGGGAACTGTACATTGTTGACTACCCAATTTGATCGCTGCTTTTTGCTGTATTTTTGACGTGGATTTGACATGAGTTTGAACAGGGACCCCCAGTAGAGTTTGTTCATGGATGGCTGTCAACTGGTCACCATACAAAGTCGCTTGCCCAACCAGTGTTACTTAACAAATAATAGCGACTTTCTACCTGCTGACTGACTGGGCTGGCCTGAAGGCCAAATCAGATGTTAATTTAAAAATGAATGATTTTCAAAATTTACAGTTTGAATCACAATTTTTTTTTTTTTTTTTTTTTTTTTTTTTAACTTATTTATTTACAATCAGCCTTACAATGTGGCTTTAAGCAAATCATTTTACAAGAACTAAACTTACGTGAGTGAAGTAGACAGCCTTTGCTCTCACTTCAACTAAATAAAATTAGAAAATAAAGTTAATAAAAACTAAGAAATGTTGTAAAGTTACAAAATTAACAAAAACAATGTAAAAGAAGTAAACAAAAAAAATGAAGTAAACAATGGAAAAGAAGTTAACAATAAAAAAGTAAAATAAATAAAATTTTGAAATTTCACTTTAGATTAAAAAGTGTGATGAGGATGAGTGGTGAATTTTACTTGGTGTATGTATTAAAATCGTTGGTCTAAGTCGAGGATGTGATGTCTTTTGAGGCGCTTCGTTTCCTCACTGTTGTCCAGTAAATTTAATGCCAGGTGGTTCTGGTGATTGTTTAATCTTAGCTGGTACCGGAGGCTCAGCTCTCTTATCTCTTCTGTTACGGTACGGATACGAAGATGGTCATGTATTTCCGAGTTTCTTATAAACCACCCAGCGTTACTCGTCGATCTTAATACTTTATTTTGGAAGCGTTGTATCATTTCTAAATTGGATCTGCTGGATGTACCCCAAAGCTGAGCGCCATACTTCCAAACAGGCTTGAAAATTGTATTGTAGATCAAGACCTTATTTTCAACAGATAATTGTGATCTTCTTCCTAACAACCAGTTAAACCTCATGTATTTTAAATTAAGCTCGTTCCGTTTACATACTATGTGATGTCGCCAAGTTAATCTCCGATCAAGATGCAAGCCAAGGTACTTCACATGATCTTGTTGTGTGAGTACATCATTACCTAGGAGTACTGATGGGCATTCCTCTCTTCTCATAGTAAACGTAACTTGGACGGATTTATTTGCGTTGGCTTTTAGTCTCCATTAGTTCAACCATAGTAGCACTTCGTCTAAGTATATTTGAGCTTTATTTGATGCTTCTGTAGCGTTATTGTCAGATGAAAGAATTGCTGTATCATCGGCGTACGTAGCGGTAAGTAATGATTGGTTTAGAGGCATGTCAGCGGTAAATATTACGTATAATATTGGAGCAAGTATAGATCCTTGAGGAACCCCGGAGTTTATTTCTCCAAATTTTGAGTATGCACCTCTGCATTTAATTTGAAATATCCTACCTTCCAGAAAAGATTTAAGAACAAAATAAAACGGATAAGGTAAAATTGTTTTTAATTTGTATAAAAGACCAATATGCCACACTTTGTCAAAGGCTCTTAATATGTCTAAAAAAGAGCACAGCAGATATCTCCCCTTTCTAATGTGTCAGATATCATATTCACTACCCGATGTATTTGCTCCACAGTAGAGTGACCGCTTCTGAATCCAAATTGATGGTCTGGAACAACATTCTGTTGTATTAGAATCCCCTGAAGCTTCTTTAAAAACAATTTTTCAAATACCTTGGAAAGAAGAGGCAGTAAGCTAATTGGCCTATATGAAGACATTTCATTTGGTGGTTTACCTGGTTTTGGAATCATTATTATTTGCGAGACTTTCCATTGAGAAGGAAAATGTGTCGTTCGCAAGATACTGTTGAATAGAATTTGAAGATAAGTTAATGCCCTGACAGGAAGATGTTTGATGACTTCAGACGTAATTAAGTCAAATCCCGGAGCCTTTTTTGATGGAAGGTGATTGATTACTTGTTGTATCTCGCCAACAGTAAAAGGTTCTATCGGTAAGTCCATAGGCACTGGTATTTCCATAAACTCGTGAATTTCTTTTTCGTCAATTCCGACAGAAGGATGAGGTTGAAATACATCACTTAGGTAGTCGCAAAACAAATCGGCTTTCTCTTCATCACTTCTAGCCCAGTTCCCATCATCACGTCGGAGTGGAGGAGTATGTTGAATTGGTCTTGTCAACAATAAAACATGTCAATAATAAATCAATAAAACATGTCAATAAAACATGGACATGTCAATAATAAAATTTTAGAAGTGGCTTTCCATAACGAGTGATCTGTTGTTTCGTTGGGAGACAAATTTTCTAAAAAGGTTCGAAAAGAATTATTTTTTATAGTGAATAATAAATCTTTTAGTTCTTTTGATGCTCGGTTGAATGCGGTTTTGTCTGCGGGGTGTCTGCTATTTTGCCATACACGCCGTAATCTTCTTTTTTCTCTTACTTTTTCCAAAATTTCACGTGGGTAATTCATATTATCGTATTCTGTGACTGTATCTTCCGGTGTACTACTCCAAGCTGCTTTTTGAATGATGTTTGTGAAGTGTTGAACTGCTTCATCTATGTCGTCCGATACTTTTAAAGGTATGTTGAGGTTAATGTTGTCATGAATAAAAGCTGAGAAGGAAGTCCAATTTGTGTATTTGTTATATAAAGTGGGAGGTTTTTGTCGTAGAATAATATGTGTACTGATTGTAATTATGATTGGAGAATGGTCTGATGTACTGTCTAGGCTGCTTTCCACATCTGTATAAAACCTACTGATACCTTTTGTGATACCAAAGTCCAATAAATCAGGGATTTTATTTCGGTCTGTTGGCCAGTATGTAGGTTGTCCGGTAGACAAGATATTATAATTATTTCCCAAATCTATGGCCACTTTCAGTTCCCGACCACGAGGTGTAATGAGGCGAGATCCCCAATACGTATGTTTAGCATTCCAATCGCCCGCTGAGATAAATCGATTTCCAAGGAGATGGAAATAATTCTGGAACACATTTCTCGTTATCCGATGCCTCGGCGGACAGTAAACAGATGAAATTGCCAGAGGACCAAACCAATCGTGTAATTGTATCGATGTCGCTTGAAGATGATCTGATGTACATGCTGGCAACTCGTGATGTTTTATTGAATTTTTAACAAGAATAGCACTGCCTCCATGAGCGTTACCATCCGGATGATTGGCGTTGTAGAGTGTATATCCATATAGTCTAAAAAAATCAGGGTTTGTAAGGTGAGATTCAGATATGAGAAGAATATCTATTTTGTTAACCTTCAGAAAAACTTCTACTTCCTGTCGCCTCCGAATAAGACCGTTGACATTCCACTCCGCAATTCGTAGGAATTTCATTTAAACAGTTTATTGACAACGGTTGTCAATAATCCCATCAGATTACTTATTTGACTAACCAATAATTCAATCTGTTCAGATACTTTATTGAGTTTTGTTACTATGTCAGAATCATCCCTTTTGTTCTGCAGTACATCTGCGTATGACACAGATGGTGTAGTTTGACTGTTATCAATAATAACATTTTGTCTGGTTTGTTTTAATTTAGGAAAGTGTTCATTATTTGCATTGAATGATCTGATATTCTTAGGTTGTGAATCAGCCGTAGGGGTATTCTTGTTTCCACGTTTCCTGTTCATTATTTCCTGGTAAATGCGGCAACCTTTATAATTCGCAGGATGATTATCTAAACACAATGCACATGTTGCTGGTGTGTTTCGATCTGTCTTTGGGCAGTCAGTTGTATTATGGCTCTGCGCACACTTTACACAACGATAGGGACGCATGCAATTGTTTTTGGTGTGGCCGTATTGTTGGCAACGTTTACATTGAACTATGTGGTTACTTTTTCTAGGTGGTTCGATATTAACGCAACAATTCGAAATATACCTGATATTAAAAATGTCTTTGTTGTTTTCTTGCGGTTCAAGATTAACAAAAAATATAGGAATTGGTTCTTTAGTTACGCGGTGGCGAGCATTAACAATTTCACCTCTGACTTTGTGCCCATGTTTTTCAATTTTTTCTTTAATAATAGAAGTTGGAATAGAGTAATGTAAATTTTTTATTACTATTCGGTAAGCGCGTTCTTCTTTCCTACTAAATGTATGACCGATTAAATTCACTTCACGAATAACCGCTATTAATTTTTTGTAAACATCAACATTACTTGATATAACTTTTAATTGTTTATTACTAAATGATTTAATTAAATAGTCTGATTTAGAAACCGATTTATCAAATAACTCTATCAATTTGTTAATATCTGTTATGCCGTATAGGATTATAGGTGGAGTTTTAATCTTTTTTTGTTGAGAAACGTTATTTTCTTCAACAGGCAAACAGCTGAATCTATTTTTTAATGAAATATTATTAACATTTGAATCTACTAATTTATCAGCTGATTTGCTTTTTAAAATTGGTACAGTTTGCCAATCAGGTGTATTCTGGAAATCATCTGCTTCTACGTACATGGAATCAATGCCTTCTTGATTATTCATCGTAGATTGGCGAGCTAGCTTACGCTGATGGCACATGGTCCGTGCGACGCACGGATGATATGTCCGTGCGCTGCACGGACAAGTAAGCAGGTAATGGAGAAGCATTGGGGATGGCACATGGTCCGTGCGACGCCCGGATCCGTGCGCCGCACGGATCCGGGCGAAAAAGCGCCCGGACCTTCCCGCTTCAACTCATCCGTGCGAACGCCCGGATGAAGCTATGACTACATCTAGCAGACCATTGTTTCAAATGAGTGATGGCACACTGATCCGTGCGTTATTCATCCGTGCGCTGTCTAGTTGACTACACTTGATTCAGTACATAGTATTCGCAGTAGGCCTACATATTTTTTGTACTATATTTATATTTATTTATATATATTTATATATATATTATATTTACTATATTTAATTATATTAGGCCTACATATTTTAAAATGCAGAGAAAATATATCGATAGATTTGTTAATTAGTTATACATACAAGAAAGCCTATAATAAGGAATATAAATAAACAAATAACATCTTATTTGTCAGCGACCAAAAAAGGAATAGACATAGGGTAATCAAATAAATACGTATAGCCTATAGGCCTACATTAAAAAACTATTTTAACAAACAATTGAACGTTTTTTTAATGTTTTCACTACGAAAATAACTAGTTTTGTTTATATTTAATTCTAATTTATTACAAGAGAACCATTTACACATTCTGTTTATTACGTTATTAGTTGCCGTTTTAACTGCTCTTGTCATCAGCAAACATTACAGTAACGAAATTTGATAGAAAATATGGAGATTTTAATTAATTTAATTATAGATTTTTTAATTTATTTAATAAATATATGTCGCAATAGAGGGACAATCATATACCCCTGTGGTATTCCGCTAGTAGAAAATTTACAGTTTGATTTAAATGAACCCGTTTTGGGTCCATTAATCTCCTTACACTGTGATCGGTTTTTTAGAAACGACTCGATCAATTTTACAGAGCTATTGCAGGAAAGTGTTAGATACGCGTAGTATTTTAATTTCCATAATAAAATTGGGTGATCTAATAGGTCAAATGCTTTTTTAGATTAGTAAAAATTGCTAAAACTAATAACTTTAGGTCAAGCTGTCTGAAAATTGTGTCCGATAACTTAAATAAAGCTGGATATCTTCAATAAGTCAAGAAAGACCGCTTTTTTATGAGTGAAAAGGGGAGTACAAGATAGAAATAACAGAGCGCCCGGACATAACATCCGTGCATCGCACGGACCATGTGCGCTGGACAACTTTACACCGCCCGGTCCGGGCGTTCGCACGGATGATATAGTCCGTGCGATCGCACGGACCATGTGCGCCCAGCCTTACTCTGCTCATTGGAGGAAGATGAAGAAGAAGAAGAAGAAGGGCGTTTCAGCCCATTGTACATTGTTGTTTATAGTTAAATTTTTAGATTCAACCTAACCTCTAGCTTATAACAAAATATTCAAAAACAATTATTATTATTATCCAAAAAAAACGAAATACTTATCAAAAAAAACTCTTGTAGACAGTTGCCCAATATAACAGGTATATTTTTACCATTAACTGACAGTTTATAAAGAAATTTTCTTCAAATAGAGTAGCACTATAAAAAACACAACTATACCGTAAACATGTATACAGCTGACTCTTGTTTGAATCACAATAACTGTGATTTAGTTACTGTGATTTGATTATTTTTTATATAATTTTTTAAATTTCATTTTGTTAAACAAAAATTATTCATATTTAAAGTAAAAATTTATTTATAAAGGAACTCAATTTGTTACCTACTATTAATTTATTTTAATTTAAAAATAATATTTTTATTGTAATTTATTTATTTGTGGAAAATATGAATTTGATACAGAAGGTCTTGGATAAAAAAATTTTAACAATAAAAATAAAAATTTTGATTTGTATTTATTTGGATACTAAACCAATCACATGAAATATAAAGAATCTGTTATTTTTTTCATATGCCATCATCATTCATTCATCATCAGTGGTAAGATTTCCTTCGATCTGAATAAAATATAACTAAATACTATTTTTAAAATTTAAATTCTTAATATATTTTTCATTGTTGTTGTTGTTTAGGTCATCAGTCAAAAGGCTGGCTTGAACCTGTAGAGGTTTTACTAAGTAAATCGAGGTGGTTTACAATTGCCTTCCTCACTGAGTGGAAAAGTACATTTATCAGCATGCCAGGCCCTCTGAAAAGCATATATTTCCACTCTGCAAATGACACTTTCACTTCATTCACCACAGGGTCTGGCTGTATAATGAAATCCATTACTTTCAGAAGAGATAACTCTGATTAGTGTCTTTTACACCTCTACCTCTTCTGTTCTTAAATGATTCAGTCATTTAATTGGCTGACCATGTGATAAGAAATAGAACTATTTATTTTAGCCCTGCAACTAACAGATTGAGTGTAAATAATTTGACACTCCACCTGTCTGTTATGGGCTAGAGTCAATAATTTTTAATAGCGTCAATTTCGTTCTCCCTGACATTTCGTTTTCTTTATTTGTAGTGACAGTTTTCAAAATTAATTTAAATTTATTTATATATTTTATCCCTAATGTGTGTACGTTGCAATCTGTTCAGTTCAGAACAATAAGCAACCCCATGACACAATATGACCACACTCGTGCGCTTTCTTTTTCAACTTGCGATTCGTCAAGCGATGTCGCATGCGCTTAGAGGCATACCACCTTCCTGCACTCGTTTCAAAAGCTTCATCTCAAAAAATTCTGGTGTGAAACACTCACACGACTTTCTCTTGCCAATGCAAATAATTAACAATATAATCTAACATTAGTAATAAAACATCATAAATAAACAAAAAAACTAATCTCAATAAACATAACCTAATTTTAATCGTGAGTGAAAGACGCAAAATGAAAATCAACCTCAGTTTGACTTTGGAATACGGAAAATCACTCTTTCACGCTAAACTAGGTTTTGTAGAGAAAAATGCTTTAAATAAAAGTTGTAGATCTTTTAATTACCTATAAATTTTATTATATAGTACACTTTTGTCGTAAAATGCATACTAAAGCTGAAATCGTAAAACATAGATTTTTTACACGTTTTCGTGAGAAAAAACAAAATCGCTAATTACTGCTAAACTAAGCGTTATACAAAAAATCATTGAAATAAAAGTCGTAGGGTTTTAAATTGTCTACAACTTTTACGATATACATTTTGCGCTAAAATCATATTACAGCCGCAATATTAAAAAAACAACTGTTTTACGTGTGAAGAACCTCCCCAAAAATTTCAGCAGACATGATGCCTACCTTATCTTGTAAAGCATATAAAATTTAGTAAACGAGGCGATTTTTAAAAAATTCGTAGGGGCCATTTTTGAGAAAATCGCAAAAAAGTGAAAAAATACACGAATAAACTACTACTTCCGGTTGACCGATTTTGATTAAAATGTTCGTGTCGGGTTCGGCAAAGGTGTCTAACTTCAAGTTTCAAGTTCGTACGATGTTCCGTTCTTGAGATATTCTGTTCACACACGCGCGCGCGCGCACACACACACACACACAGACCAATCGCTAGAAACATGTTTTTTGGGTTCAAGGGGTCTGAAAACGTGTAGATCCGGTGAAAAATCTATTTCGAAAAATCGACATGAAAACGATACTTCCTTCCTATACATTCATATAGGCAAGAGAAAGTAAAAAACAACGAATATTTTTGAACACCACTAAATTAAAGCCAGTTCTTTCCTAACCGGCCGCATTGGCGAAGTTGGTAACGTGCTCGCCTCTCATCATGCGGTCTTGGGTTCGAATCCCATTCAGGCACGGCATATTTTCATACGTTACAAAAAATCATTTCATCATTCACCGTCTGCATTAGCAGCAATTGCAGAACAGTCGGACGTTAAACAAAAAAAAAAGAAAAAAAAAGTTCTTTCCTGCATTGATTGGTTTGATTTAGATTGTTTTATTCAGAAATTAATCGGAGACAACTCCAGCAATTACGCAAAAAAGTACTCAGTATTTAGCCGGTTTTCCGTTAATGTGGTTTTTAAACGTCCGTTATTCCGTCCAGGCTCTTCATAAAAATCGGCGTTCAAGTACGTTGAAGATCAGAGTTCTTTCAATAATAATTAGTATGAATATTTCAAAAGTTAAATCTTATGTTCCGTTTTAATATGCCGGCCATTTTTTTCTAAAGTGCTTTTTTTCTCCACGTAAAGGTAGGAAATAATTTTTGAACTGAACCACGCATTTTCACAACAGTATTATGTCAAGTAAAGCGTTTAATTTTTTTAATAAAAATATCGTTAAATAATTCAAAATGAGCTACAGAATAAGTTGCAGCAGGAAAAACACAGAAGTTTGTTTTTCGAAACGACTATACTCGGAGCGGATACCGCTATAGAGCTCAGTTTCCTCTCAAGAAGTTTGGAGGCTAATATAATTTTCTATTAACACCACATATCTATTTCTAATTACAAATGCAAAATACGATACATGTCACAATACAGCTGTAAAAATGCATAGTTCAGTCCAAAAATAATTTCCCTATCTTTACGTGAAGCCAAAATACACTTTTTTAAAACAAATGGCCGGCATTTTAAAATGGACCATCAGATTTCTATTTTAAAATTTTCATTTAGAGAAACTCTCATCTTCAACGCACTTAAACGCCGTTCTTTTATGAAAAGCCTGGACGGAGTAACGAACGTTTAAAAACCACATTAACGGAAAACCGGCTAAAATCTGAGTAAGTACTACTCTTTATGCGTAAATTGCTGCATCTCCGACTAGTTTCAGAATAAAATAATTTAAGTCAAACCAATCAACGCAGGAAAAAACAGGCTTTAATTTAGTGTAGTGTTCAAAAATATTCGTTGTTTTTTTTTAGATAGAGCTCTTCAAACGAGTGCGGACAGGTGAAAAGGTATGCCTCTAAGCGCACGCAAGAGTGTGGACATAGCTAATGAGATGATGATTATGTGTATGACGTGTAGATGAGGTGTAGTCTTGTACAGACCCAGTCCGACCATTCCTGAGAGAGTATGGTTAATTGAACCCCAACCATCAAAGTATTATTGCCGGCGTATAAGATTGTATTTCCGCTAGAGAGAGATAGTGTTGCCCGGGTGAGGTACGCGGTGCAATAGTCATGCCTTTCTAATAACATAGTATTAGGATAGTAATGCTGACAGCCGATTTTTTACACGTCATCACACTGTCAATAACAACTATGACATACTTAAATTTATATCAGCTGTTTCCTTTAATTGTTAATTTCAGGTACAGTAGTAAACACGTTCTGTGGGTTGTATATACAAGTCCAATCTTATACGCCGGCATAATACACCGGTAACCAATGTCTAGTGTTCGAATTCGCATAAAAGTAACTACCTTCACTACGATTTGAACCAGGAAACTTCGTCTCTGAAATTCAGCTGTTAAACAGCTAACTCGCGGCGACGACCTTACCTCTAGACCAACCCGGTGGGTCTATTTAATTTAAATTCCTTTATTAAATCGTTTTTCATACAACTTGCACTACAAGCCGTAGTAGTAATTTTTAAATAAAGTTTTTCTTTGGTTGGTCACGACGACGAGTTTTAGCCGGACAACGCTCGTTGGGCAACTAACGGGTGAGGCAGTGAATCAGGCGATTATGAAAACACCGTGAGGAAGTTAAAAAATGTAGTTTAATTAATTTAGAATATACCAAGTAATACTTACATATTTACAATTTTTTATTAATTACTTGAAAATCATATCATAAAGATGTCCTCCATTTTGTCGCACACATTCCTGAACTCGTGCACAAAGGTTATTTGTCACATTTCGTAATGTGGCTGTAAGAATTCGTGCCACTTCTTCACGTATCCGTTCTTTAAGTTCCCGTACATTTCGAGGCGGTGGAGATTGGAAAACACGTGGTTTTAAGTGTCCCCATAGAAAGTAATCACATGCAGAGAGATCTGGTGATCTGGCTGGCCACGAAATGTCTCCGTTCTTAGAAATGGCGCGATGGGGAAACAAGCGTCGCAAAACATTAATTGAAGCCCTGTATGTGTGGCAGGTAGCACCGTCTTATTGAAAAAACATGTTTTGGTAAGCCGGATTACGAACTAATTCCGGTTGAAGACAGTTCTCCAACATGTTAACATAGCGCTGTGTATTCACTGTAACTGCACGTTCATTGTCATCCTCAAAAAAATATGGTCCTACGATAGCCTGTGTTGATATTGCACACCAAACTGTCACTTTAATACTGTGAAGCGGCTTTTCGTGTATTTTTTTGTGGATGTTCGCGTGACCAATATCTCAAATTCTGCTTATTTACGAAGCCCGAAAGATGGAAGTGAGTTTCATCACTCATCCAAAGATTGTAGAGAAGATCTGCGTTGTTATTCATCATGTCCAATAATCGATTACAAAAAGCAAGTCGGGATGCGTGATCAACATTATTCAAAGCGCGCACTAATGAATTTTAAACGGATGGTACTGTAGATCGTTGTGTAAAATCCTCCTCACACTGCGATTAGAAATGCCGAGTGATATTGCATGCCGTCGAGCTGAACGCGTAGTACTTCTTAACACAGCCACCTGCACCTTGTCAACGTTTTCTGGTGTACGGACACTTTTTACGCTTCCAGTTCGTGTCTTCCATGTTGAGCCTGTTTCTTCGAAGTTTTTAACCCGTATTTTTATTGAATGGGCTAAAGGTAACTGATCATTACGCGGAATATTGAAATAATTACGAAATGCGCACTGCGCGAACACGTAACTATCATTAGTTTTATAATACGCTTTAACAGCGTATGCTCGTTGTGCACCGCTCCACGATTCCATTGGAACTAAATGGTAAAACAGACGCTTCAAGATGGCGGTAGTCTCATTCTCCTAGCCACACTACAGGATACTATATGAAGTGTTGCCAAATCGCCCGATTCACTGCCTCACCCGTTATAATTTGTGTCGCAAGAGAAACAGCTTTAAGGTCACTATTGCCAGCTGCAATATTGCCGAATCAAACCCACGCGCACTGCATAACTGAAATAAGTTATCAGGCTCCCTGAACCGAAAACAAAAAAACATGTTGAGTATAAAGGTAATTATGCTCATCAACAATTTAAACACAACTAACAACAAGCTATGGTCGTTAAAAGACCGGATATATGTGAAAAGGACCTGAGGCTATTTCATTTTTCAAAAGTGTCAATCTCTTCATTATTTCATTAAATGAGGTTAGCACAGTAAATTTTACTTCATCAATACATCATTAGTCGGGACTAACTTTCTATAATGTTAATACCAGAAAATAGCCTGTGTTTTGTTATTGAGGCATACGGTACCCTTAAACGAATTTTACAATTATTCCGGACATTGAAGTTCACTTGTATGATGATATACGAGGTGTGGCTATTAAACAACGAGACTGATGTAAAAATTTTATTTTTAATTTATACATAATCACTTAATGTCACCTTCAATGTAAGCTCCTTCTCTATCCCTATAACGCTCCATGCGAATTTCCCATTGTTGGAAACAGTGCTGGAAGTCATAATTTCTGTCAGCTCCTTCAGGACACGAGCCGCTTTCTCTTTTACAGCTTCCACAGACTCAAATCTTGTCCCTTCTTGAAATCCCTTCCTGAAATCTTTCACTTTCCTGCAGATTTTACTTTAGGGTACAGGTAGAAATCACATAATGCAAGATCTGGTGAATAAGATGGATGTTCGCACACTGAGATGCTGTACTTGGCTAGGAATCTCTTGATAGATAGCGCGGAATGAGCTGGCGCATTGTCTTGGTGGAGAACTCATGATTTGTCCTTCCACATTTCGGGGCGTTTTTCCTTACTCTTTGACGTAGTTTAAAAAGTACCTCAAGGTAGTAATATTGATTAATTATTTGACCTTCAGGAACCCAGTGAAGGTACACAATCCCATGGATATTAAAAGAAACAATCATCATTGCTTTAAATTTTGACTTGCTCATTCGAGTTTTTTGGCTCTTGGTGAAGTTTGGCTCTTCCAGTACATGGATTGGCGCTTTGTTTCCGGATCATAAGTAAACAACCACGTTTCATCACATGTTATTATCGTTTCTAAAAAATTTGGGTCATTTTCAATCGCGTACAAAGGCGAACACTTTTACGAGCTTCTCGTTGTTCAAACGTAATAATTTTAGGCACAATTTTAGCACACACTTTTCGCATGTTAAAATTGTCATGTAAAATTTACCGTACACATTCTTTATCAATACCGAAGTTTCACCAATTGCGGGAATACTTAATCGACGGTCAGACCGAATAAAATTACTGACATTTTCATCCGTTTTTGACGTTGAAGGGCGACCTGCCGCGAATCATCTTCAACGTCTTCTCTGCCATCTTTAAAACGCCTAAACCATTCAAAAACACGTGCCCGCGATAAATATTCACTGCCATACACTTCTTTCAGTAAATTATAAGTTTCAGTAGCAGTTTTTCCAAGTTTAAAGTAAAATTTCACAATAATTCGTTGCTCTACTATTACACTAACCATTTTATCCGGCAAAACAAAAACAAAAACAACAATAACGTGAACGTAGGCTCTAACTAAACGGTGTTGTTTACAGAAGCGAGACTAGCTGCATACTAAAGAGAAATATTCGCGCTAAACAGCTGTTGATTAATGGCGGTTGACGCATGCCTCCTTGATCCGCAGCAGCGTCAGTCTCGTTATTTAATATCCATACATCGTACATTCGAGGGGCGTTAAAATAAGTTCCCGGAATGGTAGTTCAGCTTGCTAATTATATGACATACGGAAATGCTTACTTATTACTTTAGAAGAAGGACGCATTCGCGTGCGCACACTTGCTCCATCGATCCTCCCATTGTTGGAAGCAGCGGCTGAAGGTTTCTTTCGGAATCTGTTGGACCTGAGTCGTCGCATTTGATTCGATTTCGTTCTTTGATCTGGGAGACGATGTTGTGTGCCACTCCATTGATTGTTGTTTCGTCTCCAGTTCGTAGGCAAAAACACAAGTCTCATCGCCAATGACGATCTGTTGAAGAAACGTAGGGGCCTTCGAACTTGTCTCAAATAGCTCGCCGGCGATTATCAAGCAGCATTCCATCTGATCAGTGTTCAGCAGCCTCGAAACAAACTTCACACTGAAGCGTCTCAATATCAAATCATCGCGTAAATGGCGTTAATTAATCTCTGTGAGATATCAACTTCGTTCTCCAACTCCGTGATTGTCATTTTTCGATCATCTAGAATCAGGTGTTGCACTATTGCAATCATTTCATCATTTCGGGATGTCATCGGTCTCCCGCTACGCTCGTAGTCCTCTAATGTATCCTACCCTAATATAAACCGCGCAAACTAGTCGTAAACAGTGTTTTTTTTTTAGTTCATTATCACCGTAAACTAGCTGCAGAGCCAACAGCGTCTCTGAAGCCAACTTCCCCAGTTCGTTTTTTGAACTTGATGTTCGCACGCTGTTTGACAATGTGTTAAACAGCAACGCAACTGCGAAATTGTGTTGACTGACAACCAATCACACCACGTCGGATGGGGCGCTGACTCCACTATACACTGACAAAACCTGTCAAAACAGGTGTCGCCACCGGCTTGTAGTAGCGCAGTCGTAGAGCTCATAGGACCGGCCGGGCATCCTGCGGCGTAGTTCAAAAATGAAACATCGAAGGGGGGGAGGAGGTCGTCTTTACCGCTGCCTAAAAGATTAGGAGCAGCCGCCGACGCAGCGAACACCTTTCACCGCTGCCTCCGAAGAGGAGCAGTCACCGGTGAAGTGAAACGGGGTCGTCGTACCGCTGCCTAATCTAATAGGAGCGAGTCGCCGACGCAGCGAGCACCTTTTACCGCTGCCTCCGAAGGGGAGCAGTCGCCGGTGAAGCGAGGGGTAGGGAATGGAGGTGCAGATGACGGAAAGAACTAACTCAATGTTGAGATGTCAAATCCCCGTATCGATCCACGCTCACAGAGAACTCGATACTGTCACCTTCTCGACTATTGCATCGCCAGTGCGTAGATACATACTATAATATGTTGCCACTTGGTACATGCGCTGTGAGAGGTATGACCGCTGCGCTATCTATCGGCAGCAGCAACCCCATCACAGCGCCAACAGCGGGCAAAATATGAACCACGGACCGGCGTAAAAGTAGTACAGTATCACAGGTTCAAACAAGAGTGTGCACACAACCATACTGCTAGTTTTTAACCTAAGCCAAACCTAATGAATTTAATGAAGAATGGAGACATCTTAAAAAAAATGAACACAATGAATGAGAGGGTGCAGTAGATGATACGCGTATTGAATTACAGTAAGGAAACGGTTAGAGTGGACGCGGAGAGTACTGGTCGTTCATGGTTGACGGACGAGATATTGCACTTCAGGTAGGAATGAAGACAGAGAAAGGAGAATGTCATGAAATATAGACGCCTACGAACGGAGATTCAGAAAAGAATTAGAGAGGAAAAGCGAAGAGAACTGAAGGATAAATGCAGCGAGATAGAATTATTGCAGGGCAGGTATAATGAATTTAATGTGCATAAAAAAAGTAAAAGAACTAACGGCAGGGTTGAGAACGAGAACGGTTAGAAAGCTTATCAATAGCCCTGGGGAACTGGTGGTGGATAAGGAAGACATTAAAGAGACGTGGAAGAGATACAATGAGCAAGTCTTTCATGATGACAAACGTGAAGTGCCTGTCATATCAGCGGAGACAAGACCTGTTATACTTCCAGAGGAAATTAAGGATGCAATTCTACCATTGAGAGAAGGGAAGTCACCAGGTCCGGATGGGGTTTGGACAGAATCATTAAAACTGTTGGACGATGAATCCATTCGGCAATTAACTAGAGTGTTCAAGGACATAAATGATTCCGGCAGCATCCCAAAGAAATAGCTTGTTTCGGAATTTATTATGCTGCCAAAAAAACAAGCGTCCAAAAGATGTGAAGACTACAGGTCAATCAGTCTCATGAGCCATCTCCTCAAACTACTTCTCATAATCATTCATAAGATAATTTACATCGGAGATCATTTACAGAAAAAGTCGCTGACACTCAGTTTGGTTTCATGAAAGGGAGTACGAAAGATGCTCTTTTCGACCTGCCGGTTTTATTTCAACGATCCAGGGATGTAAGGTGCGACATCTATACCTGTTGCACTGATTACAACAATGCGTTTGATTGTGTGAAGCACGATAAAATGGTAAAAGTACTGGCAAACGCTGGATTGGATGATAAAGACCTGAGGTTTATATGTAACTTATACTGGAACCAGACTGCCACAATTAAAATGAATGACGAAAACCGGTTGAACGCCTTAAGGCTCATGCAAGGAGTGTGGTAGGGTTGGGTTCTGTCGCCTCTGATTTTAATTTTTTGCTACGAAGAGATCTTCAACGAAGTTCTTGAACGCGCAGAACATGGAATCCAGCTGAATGGAAAAATTTTGAATAATGTCCGACATGCGGACGACCTTGTCATATTTGCCGCCAGCAGGCCGGTTAGCAACAGCTAATCAACAGGGTGACTGATTTTAGTGGCAATACTGTCGCAATACAATATGTTAAAATCGATTGACGTCATTTCTCTGGCACACCGCCATCATAATAGTAATAATTTGCAACACCACACCCTCCCTCTACAAGTGACATCATCATCATCATAATGTGTAATAACAATAGTAATGCGATGTGTTAATAAATAGGTAAAAAGATAATTTATTACTATATAAAACCTTGTACGTACCCCATTGCAGCAGCAGGGTTAGATAAGGAATTGTTTTTTGAAATGAAAAGATGCTAATTTGTAAAGATACATTTATTGTTTAAATATTATTACAATTTTTTTTTGACTCTATCTGTAACCATAGAAAAATATAAAACATTTTTTAGAACATATCGTTACATAACGAGCAGTTTTTCTTCAACGGATTAGGTCCATCAAAATCATCACCATAATCAGATTCCTCACACCACGAAAAATGTTCCTGACAGCGTTGTTGGTCTGTACCTTTTTCAGTTTTCACTATGTTCACATTTAACCAAATAGTGTTTTTGCAATCTGATTTATTGTTACGCCACCAATGAAATAAAATTCTTACGTTTTCATATGCGCAAACTGTTCCAACTGCATGGAGAAAACCACACTTTTTTATTCCATCTAAACGATATGTCGCTCTGAGTTGTCCTAATTGTGGACACCCAGTTGATTCTATGTCGATAATCACCACATCTTCCGATTTTACAAACGGTTTTATCCACCCAATTTTTTGTTGACCCTTCACATAGATTGTTCCCACAGAAATTTTTTCAAATATTTTAGATACTTCATTTATATCATGAATACCACAGTTCCAATCTAACCCATTATGCACATTACGTAACCACGTCGCCATTTTCTGCATTTTGTTTGATAAACCAGAAAACGGAAACGGGGGTTTGAACAAGTAATGAGCATTTAACGTTTTCCCATGATCGCAGGAAACAATCGCCAGCTCTTTGAATATAAATTTTTTATTGTTACCTAGGAAGCCTTGCACATCACAAAAGTACTCCATGATATCTATAAACCGAATGATTTTTTTCGTATTAAAATCACACTATTTATAATCAATATTGCTGCCTTACTGAACGGAAAAACAGGGCATTTTTTTACATGTTCGTAGAAATTTTATAACATCCTCTAGGGTAACAGTCATTCCTGTTTTTATTGTGGCACGGTGAGATTTAATTAGTTTCCTGTAATATTGTTTCATGTATTTATCATATATTGAAATGATTTGTTTGGTAACCCAGTCGGTGAAAATGACAGTGCGTTTCACATTGTTTTGCCATTCAGGAATGGATGTGACAACAAACATATCATTTTGTGGCAGGTTTGCCATATAATTATTTTTTAAACTAGTGATAGGTCGTACGATGTATTTTTATTTAATTCATATAGATTAATTAAATAACTGTTCAACAACCAAAATTCATCAACCATTGCGCCAGTATACCTTTCCCAGCTTTTAAATAGCGACTCATTTTCTATTTCAAAAATACCTTTATGATATGCTATCCCAAATTTTGCACAATGTAACTCGAGCGTTGGTAATGCCTCCAGTAAAAAAGCTTTAGAATACAAACCCTGTGCATGATTATTTAACAGCCGTAAATTCTTTCTTGCTGAGAGCACTAACTGATTTCGGTATTTGAGCAGAATATTTTACATTGTAACTAATATCAATAGCACACCTATTTCCATAGCCTAACGCTTCTCTATATATTGTTTTAACTGACCGTATTGGAATCGAGCTTTCCGTAATTACGATCAAATTTTGCACATTAACACCATGATTAATGGAATATTCTAACATATTATTCATCACGTTAGCCAATCGTAACGTGCCATGGGCATTTTGTAATGAAATAATTTTTAATTTATGTTTTTTTGGATGAGGACGAAACCTCGACAATAAGTTCCACGAATGTCTTACGGTTATTTTGTACATCAGCTCATGATAAATGTATAGTTCTAATGGTAATGTCCCAGATTTTAGGGTTAGTATAAAGTCACCGAACGCTTACCGGTATAAGTAATACCCCTTTTCGACCAACAGCTACGGGTGGAAGAGTTGAAAAGGGCAAGGGCACCCTATTGTCCTAGGGCTGAAAAAATCGACCCTAAAGGCGGAGGAGTTACAATGAGTAACCAACGGCATATGGATAAGGAAAGCCACGGGATGACTACCATATTAAAGATTCGCAAGGATATCCCTAGTGAAATCATAATGGCATTGACATATGATGGGAAAAGGATTACTGATCATGGAACTCGGATACCAAGATCCAGCAGGGGAGGGCGACTAAACAGGGCCTCCCAGGTCGTTATCGAGCGAAACCCCTGTGACACGAAAAAAGAAATAAATGCGAGAATGGGATTTAGAATGGGTACATGGAATGTACGGAGCCTATATGAACCTGGGAAAACACACAATGTGATAAGAGAGATGAAAAGGTTAAATATAGCAATTTTGGGCATCAGCGAGATGCGATGGTCGGGGTCCGGCAAGTGCAGTATAGACAATCACGAGGTGTACTACTCAGGAGAAGATGGCACCTTCCACAGAAATGGGGTAGGATTTATCATCCGCAAAGAGTTAAGTGGATGTGTCAAATCGATGTGTCACATATCCGATAGAGTAATCGCGATGCAATTAAATGCGAAACCAGTGGATATCAACCTCATACAGGTTATGCTCCAACAGCGGACAGCGACGAGGAGGAGTTAGAGAAATTTTATGCTGACATCAAGAGTGTTCAGTATTACAATAAATTCAAATACCGCGCGCCGTCGAATTCTCCAGAATAAATCCTTCCCGCGCGAATACATCCGTTTTATTGATTCTGCATCGATTACTTCATCAATTAGTTCCACGCATGTGCGATCCTTGACCACGTGGCGCGCTCTCCGCCAATAGCAAAATTAGATTAATTTCCCGAGCTCACTCCGCCATTGTTCCTTCTTCCCGAATCGCTCCTTCACTTCCAGTAAAACCAGCCTACGGTTCGGTTGTGTTTCAACGGACGCTCGCAGCCCCTAGAGCTGGCGTCACCTGCATTTAACGCGTTGGTTATACCAACTTCATGTCGCCGGTAATACATTAATTACGGCCCCAAGCAACGAAGCTTTGTGAACGCGCTTACATTTGTGTAACGAACTATTCAATGGTATTTATTCGATTAATTACCGAACTTTGTGTAATCTGTGTTATCTTGCGTCTCGAACTTGTAAACCGCTATCCTAACTGCAGTTATCCGAGTGTTAGCAGTGTTTTATGTGTACTCTTAACGTGCTTGTGTTTATTGTGTGAAATCTGTACAGATCTAGTCGAACATTTAGTGGTTTTCTACAACGCCGTTAACGAACTGAAGCAACCTGTGAAATCTACGCACTCAAATTCGAGTAAGTACTGTTATACTCAGTATTAATTGCTGTGTTATTCCCTATTTATGTTCCTTTCTATCCTCCAACCTTCCCTATTCCTTAACGAGCAAAGCGTTACGCCTAATGTGCGCGTCGAAGTCACATCGCGCCTTTTGTTTCCAGGTGGTATTAGATCCCTCCACTTTAACGAACCAAGCAGATGTAGGAATCATTATACCATTTGATTACCGCATCGCACAAAGAGTGTAATAGATCGAATGAAAAATAAAGATATCACTATGATAATGGGGGATTTCAATGCCAAAGTGGGCAAAGGAAGAGAAGACAACATCGTTGGAGACTTTGGCCTCGGCCAACGTAACGAGCGAGGGGATCGCTTGATAGAATTCTGTAAAGAGAATAATTTGTGCGTAACAAACACCTTCTTTAAGCTTCCACCGAGGAGACTGTATACCTGAAAAGCACCTGCAGACACTCAAAGGAACATTGTAAGAAACCAAATTGACTTCGTAATTATAAAGCAACGATATCGAAACGCCGTTAAGTCAACGAAAACGTTACCTGGAGCGGATGTTCCCTCAGACCACACCCTGTTGATAAGCGAGGTGAAACTCAGACTTAAGAAAACCATAAGACAACAACAGACTTACAAGTTGGATACCGACCTGATCCGAGACAGCCAACAAACAATCACAAAAGACCTAGAAAACAGATTTCAAGCCATAGATCCAAATATACAGAACCACGAAGAACATTGGAAACAGATGAAAGATATAATACAGGAGGCTACAAAAAGTATCAAAACGGTCAAAAAAACGAGACAACAATGGATGACAGAAGGAATTTTAGGGTTAATGGACGATAGAAGAAAATACAAAAACAGTGATGCCGAGAGTTATAAAAGAATCAACACGGAAATTAGGAGGAAAATA
The DNA here is from genome assembly GCA_035578175.1 of Catonia carolina. Lineage (NCBI taxonomy): Eukaryota > Metazoa > Arthropoda > Insecta > Hemiptera > Achilidae > Catonia > Catonia carolina. The sequence continues at coordinate 69,721,538 of JAQMRL010000004.1, read as the reverse complement.
CGGGCGGCAAAAGAATCATGGTATAGTAACAAATGCTCAGAAGTGGAGGAATTACAGAAAAAGAACGATACGTTCAACATGTTCAAAAAGGTCAAAGAAATAATCGGAACATACAGATCGTCGGCAAATAACTTAGTGGATAAAGAGGGCAACATCATCATCAATGAAGGTGATAAACTGGAAAGATGGAAAGAATATATTAGCGAGTTGTTTGGTGATGAAAGGACAGAAATATTATTAGAAAATACGACGTCTGGACCAAAAATAACATTAGAGGAATTTGAACGAGCTATAAAGCTATCGATAAACAGGAAGGCAACGGGACCAGACGGTATACCTAATGAAATAATCAAAATGTTGGAAAACAATGGCAAGCATCATCTTCTGAACATCTTTAACAGAATATACGACTCAGGAAACATACCCACAGATTGGCTGTTATCAACATTTGTGATGATACCGAAAGGAACGAGTGCAAAACAGTGTAGCGATCACCGCACTATCAGCCTGATGAGCCACGTGTTGAAACTTTTCCTGCGAATATTACATAGTAGAATGTATAACAAAATAGAAATCAGCTAAGTGAAACACAATTTGGATTTCGCAACAGCCTCGGAACCAGAGAAGCATTATTTAGTCTTCAGGTCTTGGTACAGAGATGCAGAGATGTGCAGCAGCCAGTCTTTTTGTGTTTTATAGATTTCGAGAAGGCCTTCGATAGGGTAAGACACGAAGAAATGATCAAAATACTACAGCAGGTGGGAATTGATGACAAGGACCTGAGAATTATCGCGAATCTTTACTGGCACCAGCGCGCGAACATCAGAGTTGGCCAGAATATATCAGACGAAGTGGAGATACAACGGGGAGTACGACAAGGATACATCCTGTCTCCTTTAATTGTTAATATCTACTCCGAATACATATTCAAGGAGGCCTTGGATGAAGTGGACTGCGGCATTCGAGTAAATGGAAGATACATCAATAATTTAAGAAATAATTTACGCGGATGACACGGTCTTAATTGCGGCAAGCCAAGAGGAATTACAAACACTCGTAAACAGGGTAACCTCAGCTTGTGACAAATATGGTCTAAAGCTCAACGCTTCAAAAACCAAACTTATGGTAGTTAGCAAGGCAACAATACAACCTGTACAAATCAACGCATACGATATAAGGCTAAAAAAGAGTTGAAAACATCACTTATCTGGGCGCCAGTGTCAACGACAAATGGGACATGAGTAAGGAAATAAAGATTCGTATTGAAAAAGCCAGGACCGCCTTCTTTAAATTGAAGAGAATTCTATGTGACAGAGGAATCACCTTAAAACTAAAAATCAGATTAACACGCTGTTACATATTCTCCGCTTTGTTATATTGTGCGGAGAGCTGGACGCTGACGACTATTTTAATGAGGAGGCTGGAGGCTTTTGAAATGTGGGTCTACAGAAGAATTCTCCGAATAAGTTGGGTGGACCGAGTAAGAAATGAAGAGGTCCTACAGAGAATGAAAAAGAGCACAGAAATAATCAAAACAATAAAAACACGTAAGCTCGAATATTTTGGCCACGTGATGAGACACCCAGGAAAATATAACCTTCTGCATCTAGTGATACAGGGTAAAATTGCCGGAGGGAGAGGACCGGGACGAAGAAGGACGTCTTGGCTACGAAACCTCCGTGAGTGGTACCACAAAACATCCACTGAGCTATTCCGAGTTGCAGTGAATAAAATGATAGTAGCCAATATGATTGCCAACGTCCGATGGTCGGGCATGGTACTTAAAGAAGAAGAAGAATGGTAATGTACTTTTCTCAATATCATATAGAAATTTTATCAATCTCATTTTATTAAATATTTTCATTTCTGAAATTATCATGATAATTATCACAACTGGCTGTTGATGTTTTCGTAAATGAGGATATTTTCTACATCTGCTATAATACTTACCCACCCTCGGTCCCGTTTGGACTGCAATAATTCCCACAAAACGTTTGTTTACCACTAAAATATTTTGTACAAAGATTTGATTTAGGTTTTGTCTTTAAAGCCGCCGCAATATTGAAATGTGTAATATCAGGATATGTGTATATATCAGACATGATGCAACCAACCAGTTTTTAATAATACTGATATGATATTGCACGAGACATTAAAATAAGTAATGTATTTTTGTTAAAACTATTGTTTTACTATATGGCAAAAGTTTCCTTTCGTCGAGCTGAGAAAATAGTCGTTTTCATTTTGAAAATCAAACAAGCCGTTCAAAAGTTATAACAGTTTTTAAAAATGCCCCTTCAATTATAATGAATGCAACCATTCATACATATATGTATTCCATTTAGCCTACCCTACATTTTGAAGGGGCAAAAATTTTGGGGTTCCAAAACTTCAATCAGGTTTGGGCTAGGTCTATTAGGGATCAAGATATAAAAATTTTATCATTTAAATAATATGATTTTCATCATATCATATTTTTTCATGTAAATGTTGTCTTTATTTTTTAAACACCCTGTAGTACTGAAAATTATAACGTATCTTTTACGTCATGTTTTTAATTTAAAATAAGAGTTATGTGACAGTAAAAATTAAAAAAGCTATAAAGATGCTTACACGTGTACGTGTGACAGTTACTTGAGAATTTATGTTTTACACTTAACAAGAATTTATGATGTATTGTTAAGCGATTACTTTGTAATTGGAAAAATAATTGTTTAGTATTCTCCCTTAATATTTTCATTCTCTATATTTCAAGCATTCAGTGCAGATGTGTTAAGTTTATAAAAATATTTGTAAATATTAAGTTTAGAAAATTTATCCAAACCACAATTTTTGGGTTTCAAAAACAGGAATTATCTGCAGAAAAACTACATCTACTTGATCCTTCAATATGCTTTCATCGTCTAATAGATACAGTAAACTCCCTCTAATCCGAAATAATTCGGGTGAGCTGATTTCGGATAAGCCGGGTTTTTTTAAATAACAAGTAAATGGTTTTTTACTGTAGAAAAAAATATTACTGTGTCCTAAAACTTTTATTCGTACGATTTAATTGTCAAATATTTTCCGTACATTATAATTATTTTTTTGAAAAGTTTGAATTTTTTTTTTGGTTTTTATTTTCCATTCGTTTTCTTACCGAAATGCCCCGCCAACGTTTAACTAAAAGTACATCAGTGAGCGTCGCTTCGATGGTTTTGACCACGCGTTTACATTTACACAACATTGTTAAATATCATTTCACTTCCACTGCCAGTACGTAACACTAATTAGCCACAAAACGAAATGAAAACTACATTAAGGCCAAGACGATACCGTACCCATTCAACCACAATATACCTGCAGCAAAGGTGATGAAGCCAAAATAAACAGTAGGCCACCGCTCCAAGGAAAATGCTCATGTTATCGGTAAAAATCCTGTCTGCAGTATTGAATATCATGTAGGCATACTTTACGTGCTATAATTTACAGTTCAGTTTGCTTAAACAGTATTTTGGTTCAGAAATACAATTTACAATATTTATTATATATTGTTTTATTACAGTTATTTGTAGAAAAATTACATTTAAAATACTGAGTATTTTTTGACGTTTCGGCTAACCGGACGTGGTGCGGTTGGATCGCACGTTCCACTGCACAAACGGAACTACCCGACCTATGCATCGCATGCGACGATCGCACAAACGAAACCGCACCGTTAGAACAGAAAAACAAAAGACCGTAATAATTGTGTTTTATCCTACAATATTTTTCTGTATATTAAACTTCCTACTTCATTAGTAGTGTAAGAAATAGTAGACACAATTTCATTCAGTTATAGGCCGATTCTGCTACAGCTAAAAAGTAGTAATAGCAGGACTCCATCTTCCATGTGTGACGTAGATGCGCGAATCAGACCAAATTGAGTAGTGGGACGAGCACAACCTATATTCTTTTCGCCATGACAACTACCAATAAATATTTTTAACTTGGGCATTTTATTCCATTAAAAGAAGCGATTACTGACTAGAAATAGTTATTTTCCATAGTAAAGAATCAAATGATATACCTAACCAAACATATTCATAAACTTCAAGGTCGTTTTTTAAATAACTACATCATATTGCGCAATAGCATTAACTATTGCATCACTGAATAAAAAGATGGACTAACAAAAAATTAAATAAATATTTAAATCAATTACAACACGTAAACAACTGAATTTTCAATTTTCAAGGTCTTTTTTTGTGAAAAGTTATTGTACAATAGAATTGATTGCATTACTGAAACACCTACGCACAGCTGCCGAACGAGTAGATAGTGAACGCAGGCGCATAGATACCAAACAGCTGCCTGAGCAGTGTTGCCAAAAGCGCCACCTATTCCCGTCGTTTGTTAACTCAGTTACTTTTGAAAGTTCGAGAGTGGGGTACTGTTTGTTGTTGATAGTGCTGTAAATTGACAGAATTTTGTTATTATTGAAAGTGTATTAGTTTTGTTAAAATATATGTATTAAGTATACATATTTATTACTGTTACATGTTGTGTTTATTCTGTTATTTAGCACAATGTCCCAGGTACGTTATAAAAAACAATTATTTTTAGAGTTTTATGGTAATATAAAATTAAAATTGGTATTAATTTAACTTACTTTTAAAACTTCTTTTTAGTTAATAACCAGTCATTTGAGCAATCAGTGATACGTCGTGTTCGGTATTTCAGTGACCAGTGTTAAGAATGAAATAACTTAATTTGCCCAAGTATGAAATAAAATATTCTAAAAATACGTGTTTTCTTTTAAACTGTACTAATCTAATACGATAATTACTCGGGATTTTAACCTACATTTGTTATAAACACCTTTTAACCAACTTGTCAAAGTAAGGTTATGTCAGTCTGTAAACAAATGTTGAGATTTAAATATATTTTTTTAATACTTCGCCGAAATCTTTTGCTCGTTTTTAATCAACATTGTTTTACCTAATTTTCTTTAGTTTAATTAAATTTTATTGTGTGTTGATTGTAATTCTGATATTAAATTGCAGTCAAAGTTACTTCATGATCTATTTAACAGTTCAGTCGTGAATTACTGTTAAAAGTTGTTATTGGTTACCTTATTTTCGAAGTATAAGTTATGAATAATAATAAAGTTATATAAATCAGTTATTACTTTGTAATTTTCATTTATATTTTTTCGGGTAATCTATAAATTAGGCTTATGTATAAACTATTACAAAAGTTTTCTGATAGTTTCTGTTCGGTAACAATTTTCTTTCTACTCATTTAGCGGTTTCCTAAATTCATTGGATTAATTCCTGTATTGTAAGTTTTTATTAATTTGTTGTTGAACTTGCATTACAAATTCAGGTGTAAATTTTAACCTCTTGAGACCAAGTGTTTTCTTTGTCGACTGTATTAAATCAAATCTATTATTTTACTACTATTATATCTATAGCAGTTTCATAAAAGTTTTTAGTAAGTTGATTTTGCACTTACAGTACAAGTTCAGGTCTAAATTTTAACCTCTGACCAAGTATTTTCTTTGTTGACTTTGCAATCAAATATTTTTCATTTTGACAGCTGTCATTTGAACCTAGCTCACTTAATCGGCTGTTATTTTTACCTTTTGCTCATCTTGAATAGTTTATTAGAGAAGTAAATCAATTTTTTTCTAATTGTAGCTTATTTAGTAATGAAACTCAAATTTCTAATTTGTAGCTGTCAAAAACATTTTGTAAAATAGCATTATGAATTACTGTTCAGGAGTGTTTTTACTGGTGCACATTTAATGAAAAAGCTTTTATAATTGTTATTTTATCCATAACACTCTTGGCATAAAGATCTGTATTATATTTTTTCTTTTAGATCAATTAATTATCTTAAATATTAACCACTATTCACTGTGTTAACTACTTTTGTCTTCATTTGTTTCATCTTTGAGGTTATAATGTCAGATAAATCTATATTCATATTATAAATAAGTAACTTTTATTTGTATGAGGTAATCTCAGGAACTAACCAACTGATTTCAAAAATACTTTCACTGTTGGAAAGCGTACACAGCTTTCTGAGTAATGTTGGTTTGCTAAATGGCATAACATAATTTTTAAAGTTTGGGTAAAAAACCATTGTGGTTGGTGATATAATGTTGTCTTTTATTTTACTTGTTTGGTAAATGGTAGTTCTTTTATGTGTCTTACTTACACATGTTTCATTTACTCTGATGATGGTGGATCCACTGAAACACGTTTAAGTAAGAATAAAAATAAAGGTGACACAGTTTAAAAAGAAAGTTGGTGAAATAATTATATAAATTCATTATATGAAATAGAAATAATTTCAAACTCTAGGATCCATTATAAAGATTTATTTTATGTATCTATTCTGTTGTTTACAGTGTTTTGTATTATGGAAGTATCAGGTGTGTTATACTAACTGTGTTTCAATATGACACCATCCAATACTATTTTTTTAAACTTTATTAATGAAATAAACAACCAGTCAATATGATCATGGGTGAAATAATGACATGAGTGACATGTACGAATAGCACCATCCACTGACAGATCTCCGACATGTTATTTAGTTACTTCTTACTAATTCATCAATTTTTTTAATTAATTTATAAATAACGTATAACCTTTTCTAAAACAGGAGATCCTTCCTTCACATCCTCCTTAATCATCTTTGAACGTTGTTTGGTAGATGGTGGGATGAAAGTTTATGTATCAGTTTAAGTTTGGATGAGCGAAAAGTTTGTTGTGGAAGTTGCATAAAGATGTCTGTTACTAGAGAAATGTTGAGGTCATTATGTTAGAAACGTTAGAGCGTATGTTAAGTACTACCTGTAAGGTCTTCGATTGAAACCTACTGAATCCGAGCTATCATTGAGGGTTTAGCGCATCCATATTTGACCAGCGTACATCCAAATTGGCCTAAGAAGGGTTAGTTTCTGCCTAGTTTTTAATGAACGCCAAGACATCAATCTGTACATCTTAAATCTATTGTCTAAGATCTGTCTTTTAATCAAGACGTGAGAGTTCCAAGTTAATTGCCTATCAAAGTACAGTATACGCCCAAATACATCACAGATGTAGCTGACAGTATATGTGAATCGAAGAGAAACATCTGTGGAAAATCACATCGGTTTTTTGTGAGCTGTAAGATAATGTTAGAAGTTAACCACTTAAAGATGTTGTTGCTTTGAAGCAAATTAAGCAGGTGTTACTAGTGTCTAATAAAGAAACAGTTTTTATTTTATCATCATTATAAATTATCTTAATCAGAATGTCTGGAATGTATGTTTTTCATGTTACAAAGAACTACTGGTTCAATCTTAAAAATTCTTCTATCAAAATGCTCATTGAAATTTCTGAAATGCTTACAGGATAAATTTATATTAATACTAGTAACGCCATGCTCACTGTGCTTTGGTTTTTTAATGGAATTAATGAAATTAAGATTTAATTTGAAACTTATTTATATTACAATATAGGTAATATATATAACATTATAGGAAAATAAATCTTTATAATGCATCCTGCAGTTTGAAATATTTCTATTTCATATAATGAATTAATATAATAATTTCACTAACCTTCTTTTTAAACTGCGTCACCTTTATTTTATTCCTACTTACACGTGTTTCGGTGGATCCACCATCGTCAAGAGTAAATGAAAAATTGAAACTAAAAATTTTTTTCATTTATTTAAAATTTACAGAAGATGATACATCTTCAGACACTTGTATAAAACTGATTTAAAATTAATTTATTTTAATTTATCCCTTCTCATATTTACTGTAGATAGCAGCAGCAGTCAATATCACTTCATCATTCCTAAATTTTATCTGTTCATTCAAAATGTCCTGCTTTTCCTCTTTTAAATATTTATAAATATGGAACATCTCATATTTTTCAATTTTATTTTTATTCTCTATATTACATTGTTCTATTATATTGAAATGTTCATCTATTTTAATTACATAAATTTGGTAAAATAGATGAACATTTCAATATAATAGAACAATGTAATATAGAGAATAAAAATAAAATTGAAAAATATGAGATGTTCCATATTTATGAATATTTAAAAGAGCAAAAGCAGGACATTTTGAATGAACAGATAAAATTTAGGAATGATGAAGTGATATTGACTGCTGCTGCTATCTACAGTAAATATGAGAAGGGATAAATTAAAATAAATTAATTTTAAATCAGTTTTATACAAGTGACTGAAGATGTATCATCTTCTGTAAATTTTAAATAAATGAAAAAATTTTTTAGTTTCAATTTTTCATTTACTCTGATGATGGTGGATCCACCGAAACACGTGTAAGTAGGAATAAAATAAAGGTGACGCAGTTTAAAAAGAAGGTTAGTGAAATTATTATATTAATTCATTATATGAAATAGAATTATAGGAAAAATATATTTTGTTAAAAAAAGTGGTATGATCTCTTTGATTTTTGAAAGGTTTACATAATTCTCTTTCCTATAACAGGCTGGTGGAGTGTTAAATTAGTTCCACTTGATCTGTTGGTTCCAGGGCTACAAAAAATAGTTTCGTTTCTTTATCATATAGTCAGCTAATCATGACTGAACTATTTAAGAACAGAAGAGGTAGAGGTGTAAAAGACATTATTCTGAGTTATCTCCCCTGAGAGTAATGAATTTCACTATACAGCCAGACCCTGTGGTGAATGAAGTGAAGGTGTCATTTACAGGGTGGAAAGTGGGTGCTTTTCGGAGGGTATGGCATGCTGATAAGCGTACTCTTTCAATTCATTGAGGAAGGCAATAGTAAACCATCTCACTCCTCGTTTTATTTAGTAAAACCAGCTATTCGGCTGTTGACCTAAACAACATAATTCTCTATTTAGGAATTGGATGTAATACTGTTTTTTTTTTTTTTTGTATATGTCTGTCCTGTAAATAATTTTTAAAAAGAAAGGAGTAAGGAATGATGTCATCTTTTACACTTTGTGCTGTGTACACGAAGGTTTTTTTTACATTTTAAGCATCAATACTGTACCGTTCAGTGACTAAAAAATCCAATATATATATTGTAAATGTATGATAGATGGTGTAAACGAAGTAACTTTTAAACCCAAAATAAAATATGAGATTACTTAATTTTAAAAATCTGGTGTGAAACACTCACACAACTTTCTCTTGCCAATGCAAATAATTAACAATAAACCTAACATTAGTATTAAAACATTAGAAATGAACAAAAACTAACCTCAAAAACATAACCTTATTTTAATCATGAGTGAATGACGCAAAATGACAATCGAACTCAGTTTGGCTTAAAAATACGGAAAATCACGCTTTCACGCTAAACTAGGCTCTGTAGAGAAAAATGCTCTAAACAAAAGTTGTAGATCTTTTAATTTTCTATAAATTTAATTATATACACTTTTGTCGTAAAATGCATACTAAGACCGAAATGTTAAAAAAATCGATTTTTCTCACGTTTTCGTGAGAAAAAAAACAGAAAATCGCAAATTACCGCTAAACTAAGCGTTATACAAAAAAATGTTTGAAACAGAAGTTGTAGGTTTTTAAATTCTCTACAACTTTTATTATATGAGTTTTTGCGCTAAAATTTATATTAAAGCCGTAATCTTAAAAAAACAACGTTTTTACATGAAAACAGCCTCACCGAGAATTTCAGCAAACATGGCGCCTACCCTATCTTGTAGAGAATAAAAAATTGAGTAAAATAGGCGATTTTAAAAAAAATCGTAGGACCAGTTTTTGAGAAAATCGCAAAAAACTGAAAAATTATACGAATAACTACTACTTCCGGTTGACCGATTTTGATGAAAATGTTCGTGTCGCGTCCGGTAGTGGTATGTAACTTAAGTTTCAAGTTCGTACGATGTTCCGTTCTTGAGATATTCTGTTCACACACAGACCAATCGCTAAAAACATGTTTTTTGGGTTCAGGGGGTCTGAAAACGTATAGATCCGGTGAAAACTCGATTTCGAAAAATCGACATGAAAACAATACTTTCCTTCCTATATATTCATATAGGCAAGAGAAAGTAAAAATCACAAATTTGTGATTTTGTTGCATGTTGCTCAGAAAACCATAGGATTTAATTAATGATTACCTTGTACAAAAAAATAAAATACTGTTGCTTTATAATATTAGTAACATAATATATCTTAAAAATTTGGCAAGTAGTGAATGACATACACAGATATTCATTTTTTAGTGAATTTTGCAAAAAAAGATCTACAAAATTAAATTTTACTCTAATTTATATGCTATGCTTAAATGTTTGTTAGTATGCTCTATAACCAAATATTTTATTGTATTTATTTGTACTTTTTATGTACCCCAGGGTACATTGTACATAAACTGTTCATTTTTTGGTGAATTTCGCAAAAAGAGATCTACAAAATTAAATTTTACTCTAATTTATATACTGTGCTTTAATGTTTGTTAGTAGGCTCTATAACCAAATATTTTATTGTATTTATTTGTACTTTTTATGTACCCCAGGGTACATAAAGTTCTATAAGACTAAGGCTGAACTCTGACTGGTCAGTCAAGACAAGACACGTTTAGTCACTGTAGTGTGCACGTTCAATGGTGCAACGCACAACAATTAGTCATGTCTAAACGTGTCTTAATGGAATAGTGCGTGCAGTATTCGTATCAGACACCTTTAGACAGTGACAGCCCTAGTATATTCTTACCTAGTATATTCTTGTGATTTTCAGTTTTTTATTTTATTAAAATTGTTACTTTATTTATTGTTATAATAATGAAATTGTTATTGTAAAGTAGTACACGTTCTTAACTATGGCGATCGAAGAAAAGTTTGTTTTGCTGGAGCAGGATTAAATTCTTCAATGTACTTTCTTCTTACTGCTTTGTATTATGTGGATGAACCCAAAATCTTCTATTTCCTACCTCTTGCTTTCGTATCCACTCCCAAATCATAAGTGCACCCTTTACAACTTCACTGTCTGCCATATTTTTCTTAACTGAAACTGACAATGAACTGATTTAATGAAAACTGATGTGTGTGTTTTGTCTTGTCTTGACTAACCGGTGTGTGTGTGTGTTAAATCATTATGACTAAAGGTGTTTCGTCTTGACTTGACTATTCGCGTCTTGTCTTGTCTTGACTAACCGGTCTGCGTTCAAACCAAGGCGATACCTCTGATGCTATCCATAACACTAAATTGGCTAACCATAAAACAAAATTGTTTGAACGAAATATACTTATGCGGGGAGAAAATACATTAATAGATTCTCACAATTTTTAAGGTGTTGTGCTAATTTGCATTCATTTAAAATAAAAATCTGAAAAATTACTTAATTGATGAAACTTTTAACAGTGTTCAAGAATTTCTTTCCTAATAATATTTTATTTAAACAAAGAAAAGAAGCAACTCAAAATAGATAAACACCCAAAACATCAAAGCGAATGCTATGAAAATTGTGTATTTTTACTTTCTCTTGCCTATATGAATATATAGGAAGGAAAGTATTGTTTTCATGTCGATTTTTCGAAATCGAGTTTTCACCGGATCTATACGTTTTCAGACCCCCTGAACCCAAAAAACATGTTTTTAGCGATTGGTCTGTGTGTGTGTGTGTGTGTGTGTGTGTGTGTGTGTGTGTGTGTGTGTGTGTGTGTGTGTGTGTGTGTGTGCGCGCGTGCGTGTGTGCGTGCGTGCGTGTGAACAGAATATCTCAAGAACGGAACATCGTACGAACTTGAAACTTAAGTTACATACCACTACCGGACTCGACACGAACATTTTCATCAAAATCGGTCAACCGGAAGTGGTAGTTTATTCGTGTAATTTTTCACTTTTCTGCGATTTTCTCAAAAACTGGTCCTACAATTTTTTTTAAAATCGCCTGGTTTACTCAATTTTTTATTCTCTACAAAATAGGGTAGGCGTCATGTTTGCTGAAATTCTGGGTGAGGCTGTTTTCACGTAAAAACGTTGTTTTTTTAAGATTACAGCTTTAATATGCATTTAAGCGCAAAACTTTATATAATAAAAGTTGTAGAGAATTGAAAATTCTACAACTTTTATTTCCAACAATTTTTTGTATAACGCTTAGTTTAGCGGTAATTTGCGATTTTCTGTTTTTTTCTCGCGAAAATGTGTGAAAAATTGATTTTTTTAAGATTTCGGCCTTAGTATGCATTTTACGACAAAAGTGTATATAATTAAATTTATAGAAAATTAAAAGATCTACAACTTTTATTTAAAGCATTTTTCTCTACAGAGCCTAGTTTAGAGAGAAAGAGTGATTTTCCGTATTTCTAAGCCAAACTGAGGTTGATTTTCATTTTGCATCATTCACTCATGATTAAAATAAGGTTATGTTTGTTGAGGTTAGTTTTTTGTTTATTTCTTATGTTTTATTACTAATGTTAGGTTTATTATTAATTATTTGCATTGGCAAGAGAAAGTTGTGTGAGTGTTTTACACCAGATTTTTTGTATAACGCTTAGTTTAGCGGTAATTAGCAATTTTCTGTTTTTGTCTCACGAAAACGTGTGAAAAATCTATTTTTTTAAGATTTCGGCCTTAGAATGCATTTTACGACAAAAGTGTATAAAATAAAATTTATAGGAAATTAATAGATCTACAACTTTTATTTAAGCGTTTTTTTGTACAGTGCCTAGTTTAGCGTGAATGAGCGATTTTCCGTATTTTTAAGCTAAACTGAGGTTGATTTTAATTTTGCGTATTTCACTAATGTTATTTGAGGTTAGTTTTTTTTGTTCATTTCTAATGATTTAATACTAATGTTAGGTTTATTGTTAATTATTTGCATTGGCAAGAGAAAGTCGTGTGAGTGTTTCACACCAGATTTTTTATTTATATCTAATGTTTTATTACTATTGTTAGGTTTATTGTTAATTATTTGCATTGGCAAGAGAAAGTCGTGTGAGTGTTTCACACCAGATTTTTTTGTAAGTATTAGAAATTAATACACGTATTGTAGTAAGTAAGTGTGCAGTGTTAAGTAATGTGTCATTAAAATTATATGTAGCCTATATTCAGGTAATATGTATTAACTTATAAGTTATTCAAATGTCCTGTACTAATTTGGGAGTCTCCTGGACGCAATTAATATATAAAATTATGGAATTGAGGTGTGGGTGCTTTTGAAGCGCGAATGAAATAGGTTGCAGCGGGTGGAAAAGAGGTTTCTAAGAGCAGTCAAGGACTGTACCTGGGAGGATAGGTTAAGGAATACGAATATACAGGTGAGATGGGCATTTTTAGTGTATTGCAGCCATTTTTAATAGATAAGGGAGGACCATTTGCCCTGTTTAGCCAAAGAGTACAAACCCACCGGTAAGAGGGCTGTTGGATGCCCGAGGAGATGGTTTCCGGAACAGGCTGAGCTGCCTAATCCATGAAGTGAAGAAGAAATTTAAAGATTACACATGATGTACTAACATTATTATAATACATCTGCGTACAAACAACTTTTAACTTATATTTCAGAAAAACAATTTTTGATTCCACATTTTATTAGTTAGGGCAAATGGATGCAATTAGTGGTCAGGGCAAATGGATGCAATTAGTGGATTGCATGAGAGGAGCTGCAGCGGAGTCTCTAGGTGAGAGGAAAAAGAGAGGTAATCGCAAAGGGATACCGTTTTGGGATGAAGAATTGGCAAGCTTGGTTCGAACTAAAAAAGAGGCTTACTTGAGATATCTGCAGAGTAGATCGCAACAGGATCTAGAAGAATACCACAGAAGGTCGGCGGCCGCTAAAAAAGAAATACGGAAACGCAAAAGAGAAGGATGGGAAAGAACTGTCAGCCAAATTGAGCATGACGTCCATGGTAGACAGGAGCATGCTTACAAATTTCTAAGCAGGTTAAACAGAGAGGTCAAGGATAATATATCGATAAATCCTATACCAGAAGAGGAATGGTTGGACTTTTTCGAGAAATTATGGACGTCTGGCGAAGAAAATGTAACCAACTTGCCCAATGACACTAATGTGGACGACCTTTCTATGGAAGAGATATCGGAAGCATTGAGAGCAAGTAGAAATAGGAAGGCTCCGGGGCCGGATGGAATTAATGTTGAGCTGATCAAGTATGCCTCTCGGAGTTTCCTAGAGAGGCTGCTGTCATTCTTTAACTGGTGTTGGAAGCTAGGACAGATACCTGAACAATGGGGAGAGTCTGTGGTAATACCAGTATTTAAGAAAGGAAATAGGAAAGACTGCGGAAACTATAGAGGCATCAGCCTCCTTAACACGGGCTACAAGGTCTATGCAAAGATTATAACTAACCGGCTGAAGATTATCGCGGAGGGGATACTGGGTGAAGAACAAAGCGGCTTCAGGATGGGAAGGTCGTGCTCAGACTGTGTTTTCGCCTTGAACCAAATTGTAGAGAAGCATAGAGAGTACAACGTCCCGACGTTTGTTGCTTTTCTGGACTATGTGAAGGCTTTTGATCAGGTTAAGAGAAAGAAGCTATGGGATATTTTAATACAAAGGGGTATACCTACACATCTAGTCAGAGTGATACAAAGTATGTACCAGAACACAAAAATACAGATAAAAGTGGGAGGTAAAACTGGTGCAGGAAAAAGAGAGATAACACAAGGAGTGAGACAAGGGTGTCCCTTATCACCCGTATTATTTAACATTTATATTGACGATGCCGTAAGCAACTGGCGAAACAAATTAAAAACGAGGTTTTTAGTAGATGGTATGCCTCTAGACACTCTATTGTTTGCAGATGATCAGGTAGTGTTTGCAGACTCGGAGGATAATTTGCAACGAGCTGTATATTCACTGAGCAAAATTTATAAGGAATATAACTTGGAAATATCGGCAACAAAGACGAAGGTGTGGGGTTTTGTTGGAGAGGAACCTCTTAGAAGCAAAATTGTTTTGGCTGATCAGATATTGGAGCAGGTGTCAGGGTTCCAGTACCTAGGATGTAGATTATCCTATGGGGAGAGTGAAGATGTGGACTGGAAAATACATAAATTCCAACGTCTATTAGGAACCATAAGCAGAACATTAAAAGGGAAAGTAAGGAAGGAGACAATTATTAAATTTTATAAGGTAATGGCTAGGCCGGTTCTGTTGTACGGCTCCGAAGCATGGACACTGACCTCTCGTCAATACAGAAGAATCGAGGCAGCAGAGATGCGCTTTCTGAGAAGTATTGCGGGTTGCACTCTCAGGGATAGGATTAGAAGTGAGATAATAAGAAATCAACTTCATGTTGAGAATATTAGCGATATTATCAGGAAATATAGGAACAGTTGGAGGGAACATGTAGAGAGAATGGAGGAGAGTAGGATACCCAAGTTTTTGTGGCACTATAGAGCGAGAGGAAGAAGAAGAATTGGGAGACCGAGGAAGCGATGGGAGGACCAACTGTAGGAACGCATCGATCGGAATGGACTCGAACTTTCCAATTAGGAGCAATAATTTATGTAAAGACGCAGGTTTCGATGATGAATTTTACTAAATTACAAAGTATACTTTTAAAATATACAATCTTTTAACAAATGACAATTTCAAAAGAAAGCAACAAAAGAAGAAAACAACTACCATTGCAACGGAACAGGCTGGGTAAAGCCTAAGCCGTATAGTTGATGATGATGATGACATTTTATTAGTACTACCAATTAGATCAAAATGAAATCCTCAGAAGAAGAAAATCAGTCTGTTAGACTTAATTCATTATTTGATAACTTTACACTATCCGTTATTTAAAATTTGATAGTTTTATTAATATAAACATTAATTAATCACAATAAATTTAAACCAAAAAATAATGTATATGTAAAGTCATTTATTAAACTTGAAGTAGTTGTAATATGCATTTGTTGTTAAGATTATCAGCCGAAAATCTGGTTTGAACCTCTAGAGGCTTTACTAAGTAAAGTAAGGAGTGAGGTGGTTTCCACATGCGTTCCTCACTGAGCAGTTAAGTATGTTTGTTAGCATGCCAGGCTGTCTGAAAATCATCTACTTTCCACCTTGCAAAGGACTTCATTCACCACCGGGTCTGGCTGTGTAATGAAATTCATTAATCTCAGAAGAGATAACTCTGACTAGTGTCTTTTACACCTCTACCTCTTCTTAGTCTTAAATGTTTCAGTCATATTATAAGCTGACCATGTGATTAGAACCAGATATATTTTTGTAGCCCTAGAACTAGCAGATCGAGTGCAAATAATTTAATACTCCACCTGCTCGTTATGAGCATTAAAATATGACTATTTTAAAATACAATGAAAATAATGAAATAAAATTAAATAACACATTAATAGAGGCACCAACAGGAGCCAATACACAAGCAGTTGAGAGATTGTGGTTGGACGCAATAGTAAACATTCTTAAACAAAAAAATCTGGTGTGAAACACTCACACAACTTTCTCTTGCCAATGCAAATATTTAACAATATAACCTAACATTAGTAATAATATTTTAGAAATAAACAAAAAACTAACCTCTAAAAGTATATCCTTATTTTAATCATGAGTGAAAGACGCAAAATGAAAAACTCAGTTCAGCTTAAAAATACGGAAAATCATTTATTCACACTAAACTAGGCTCTGTAGAGAAAAATGCTTTAAATAAAAGTTGTAGATCTTTTTATTTCCTATAAAATTAGTTATATACGTTTTTATCGTAAAATGCACACTAAGGCCGAAATCTTAAAAAAATAGATTTTTCTCACGTTTTCGTGAGAAAAAAACAGAAAATCGCTAATTACTGCTAAACTAAGCGTCATACAAAAAAAATCTTTGAAATAAGAGTTGTAGGTTTTTAAATTCTCTACAACTTTTATTATATAAGTTTTTGCGCTAAAATTTATAATGAAGCCGTAGTCTTAAAAAAAATATTTCTTTACGTGAAAACAGCCTCACGGAGAATTTCATTAAACATGACGCCTACCCTATCTTGTAGAGCATAAGAAAATGAGTAAACCAGACGATTTAAAAAAAAATTGTAGGACCAGTTTTTGAGAAAATCGCAAAAAAGTGAAAAATAACACGAATAACCTACTACTTCCGGTTGACCGATTTTGATGAAAATATTCGTGTCGGGTCCGGTAGTAGTATGTAACTTAAGTTTCAAGTTCGTACGATGTTCCGTTCTTGAGATATTCTGTTCATACACACAGACCAATCGCTAAAAACATGTTTTTTGGGTTCAGGGGGTCTGAAAACGTATAGATCCGGTGAAAACTCGATTTCGAAAAATCGACATGAAAACAATACTTTCCTTCCTATATATTCATATAGGCAAGAGAAAGTAATAACTGGGTGAATCCTTATCGTATTACTTTATTAATTATAGTATTATTTGCTATTGTAAATTTTTGTATGCAATATTATCATAATAATTAAAAAAGTATATTTTTATAATTTCGTACGTAATTTGTCCTGTTTTTTAATATCACATAACCTGTAAAATTTGTGAATATTTACGCTTTACGCGCCAAAAGTGCTTGTGGACAGTGCTACCACATCAAGAAATACAAATTTCACGAAACATACCGCGGTAGGCCACGTACTGTACATCCAGTAATGTTTATAAGTTATTATATAAGTATTATATAAGTTATTATATAAGTTAGTAATGTTTATAAGTTTTTTTTTCAAAATTTGGGTTACAATCCTGAAACTAGAACAAAATTAATTTTCTAATTTTTATGATAATAAGCTGATAATAATACTAGATAAAAAGTTAGTTGGCATTTTACCAAATCAGCAACATTGCATTACTTTCTAACTAGATGCGGGCTCGTAATTTCATGATTACTAGTAGGCCTATATCATAATTATTTATATATATTTTTACTTTCTCTTGCCTATATGAATATATAGGAAGGAAAGTATTGTTTTCATGTCGATTTTTTGAAATCGAGTTTTCACCGGATCTACACGTTTTCAGACCCCCTGAACCCAAAAAACATGTTTTTAGCCATTGTTCTGTGTTTGTGTGTGTGAACAGAATAGACGGAAAATGTAAATCATCCTCAGTTTGGCTTTAAAATACGGAAAATCACTCTTTCACGCTAAACTAGGCACTGTACAAAAAAAGCTTTAAATAAAAGTTGTAAATCTTTTAATATCCTATAAATTTTATTGTATACACTTTTGTCGTAAAATGCATACTAAGGCCGAAATCTTAAAAAAAATAGATTTTTCACACGTTTTCGTAAGAAAAAACAGAAAATCGTTAATTACCGCTAAACAAAGCGTTATACAAAATAAGGTTTGAAATGAAAGTTTGCGCTAAAATACATATTAAAGCCGTAATCTTAAAAAAAACCTTTTTTTAACGTGAGAACAGCCTCTTCAAGAAATTCAGCAAACATGGCGCCTACCCTATTTGTAGAGCATAACAAATTTAGTAACCCAGGCGATTTAAAAAAAATCGTAGGACCAGTTTTTGAGAAAATCGCAAAAAAAGTAAAAAATAACATGAATAAACTAATACTTCCGATTGAACGATTTTGATGAAAATGTTCGTGTCGGGTCCGTTAGTGGTATGTAACTTAAGTTTCAAGTTCGTACGATGTTCCACTCTTGAGATATTTTGTACACACACAGACCAATCGCTAAAAACATGTTTTTTGGGTTTAGGGGGTCTGAAAACGTAAAGATCCGGTGAAAACTCGATTTCGAAAAATCGACATGAAAACAATACTTTCCTTCCTATATATTCATATAGGCAAGAGAAAGTAATAGTATATACATCATACATTAACCTCTACAACAATACTATACAAAACAACACACACTTATACAATACACCAAAATAACACTGTAAATTGATTTGTTTGTAGTTTTTCATAGTACTGTATCATAATTACAGATTTTTATTGTGTTGTTTGGGTCAAAAGCCGAAAGGCTGGTTTGAACCTCTAGAGGTTTTACTAAGTAAAATGAGGAGTGAGGCGGTTTACCATTGCCTTCCTCACTGAATAGAAAAGTACACTTATCAGCATGCCGGGCCCTCTGAAAAGCACATATTTTCCACTCTGTAAAAGACACCTTCACTTCATTCACCACAGGGTCTCGCTGCACAATGAAATTCATTACTTTCAGAGAAGATAACTCTGATTGGTGTCTTTTACACCTCTACCTCTTCTGTTCTTAAATGATTCAGTCATTTAATTGGCTGACCATGTGATAAGAAACAGAACTATTTATTTTAGCCCTGCAATGAACAGATTGAGTGTAAATAATTTGACACTCCACCTGTCTGTTATGGGCAGAGATTTTTATTATGGTAGCTAATTGTTGCGTCATTTTCGGCCGTTATAAAACCATTATAAAATCAACATTGATGTGATATTTATAAGAGTTTTCTTTTCAAAGTGTGTGACTAGACAGGATTTGCTTTGTTCTTTTAAGTTAATAGGCTATTATTATGTTAAAGGCCTTGGAGAGGCCCAGGGCTCCTGACCATGTTATTATAACTAATCTACTATAAAAAAATCTGGTGTGAAACACTCACACAACTTTCTCTTGCCAATGCAAATAATTAACAATAAACCTAATATTAGTAAGAAAACATTAAAAATAAACAAAAAAATAACTTCAATAAAAATATAACCTAATTTTAATCATGAGTGAAAGACGAAAAATGAAAATTAACTTCATTTTGGCTTGAAAATACGGAAAATCACTCTTTCACGCTAAACTAGGCTCTGTAGAGAAAAATGCTTTAAATAAAAGTCGTACACCTTTTAATTTCCGATAAATTTGATTACATACACTTTTGTCATAAAATGCATACTAAGGCTGAAATCTTAAAAAAATTGATTTTTCACACGTTTTCGTGAGAAAAAAACAGAAAATCGCTAATTACTGCTAAACTAACATAGAAAAAAATGTTTGTAATAAAAGTTGAAGAATTTTAAATAATCTACATTTTTATTATATAAATTTTTGCGCTAAAATGCATATTAAAGCCGTAATCTTGAAAAAAAATTTTTTACGTAGAAACAGCCTCATCCAGAATTTCAGCAAACATGGCGCCTACCCTATCTTGTAGAGCTTTAAAAATTTAGTAAACCTGGCGATTTTTAAAAAAATCGTAGGACCAGTTTTCGAGAAGATCGCAAAAAGTGAAAAATTACACGAATAAACTACTACTTCCGTTTGACCGATTTTGATGAAAATTTTCGTGTCTGGTCCGGTAGTAGAATCTAACTTAAGTTTCAAGTTCGTACGATGTTCCGTTCTTGAGATATTTTGTTCACACACAGACACACACACACACACACACACACACACACACACACACACACACACACACAGACCAATCGCTAAAAACATGATTTTTGGGTTCGGGGGGTCTGAAAACGTGTAGATCCGGTGAAAACTCGATTTCGAAAAATCGAAATGAAAACAATACTTTTCTTCCTATGTATTCATAGGCAAAAGAAAGTAATAAGTTGAGGCCGTCTTCCCTTAATTGATTTCAACCTGTGTCCGTCTGGTGACGGTATAGAAATTGTATCGTTATTCTTAATATTGATTCTGTCGTCTCCGGTTCAGACATTACGCGGACCGTAAATTCAAAGTCCTACAACCGCCTGTAGAATTTCTCGGCGGTGCAAGATCTTTGTTAAATCTTCTCTGATTGTTATTCTAGAATCAGAGGTTTTTAGGTTTTTACTTGGCTGAAAAAATTGGCTTTTTTTTTACTTTCTCTTGCCTATATAAATATATAGGAAGGAAAGTATCGTTTTCATGTCGATTTTTCGAAATGGAGTTTTCACCGGATCTACTCGTTTTCAGACCTCCTGAACCCAACTCTGTGTGTGTGTGTGTGTGTGTGTGTGTGTGTGTGTGTGTGTGTGTGTGTGTGAACAGAATATCTCAAGAACGGAACATCGTACGAACTTGAAACTTAAGTTACATACCACTACCGGACCCGACACGAAAATTTTCATCAAAATCGGTCAATTTTTCACTTTTTTGCGATTTTCTCAAAAACTGGTCCTACGATTTTTTTTTAAATCGCCTGGTTGATTCAATTTTTTATTCTCTACAAGATAGGGTAGGCGTCATGTTTGCTGAAATTCTGGGTGAGGCTGTTTTCACGTAAAAACATAGTTTTTTTAAGATTACGGCTTTAATATGCAATTTAGAGCAAAAATGTGGAGAATTTAAAATTCTACAACTTTTATTTCAAACATTTTTTTGTATAACGCTTAGTTTAGCAGTAATCAGCGATTTTCTGTTTTTTTCTCACGAAAACGTGTGAAAAATCAATTTTTTTAAGATTTTGGCCTTAGTATGCATTTTACGACAAAAGTGTATACAATTAATTTTATAGAAAATAAAAATATCTACAACTTTTATTTAGAGCATTTTTCTCTACAGAGCTTAGTTTAGTGTGAAAGAGTGATTTTTCGTATTTTTAAGCCGAACTGAGTTCGATTTTCATTTTGCGTCTTTCAGTCATGATTTAAATAAGGTTATGTTTATTGAGGTTAGTTTTTTGTTTATTTCTAATGTTTTATTACGAATGTTAGGTTATTGTTAACTATTTGCATTGGCAAGAGAAAGTTGTGTGAGTGTTTCACACCAGATTTTTAAAGTTGTTTAAAAATTGCCATACCGAGATTAGAAGACGAAAAGATTCGGTTTTCTTGATACCGCAACAAATTTCATGCGTTTAGAGGCGTGTAAATCGATAATTATTTGACTAAAAAGTTTTAAATTTTCACACAACATAGACATTTATATTCTTACAGCGTGTGCGAAATTTCTAATTCGTAAGTTATTTAAATTTTGATGTATTAATAATATTTTGAACCCTTGCTATCTCACTAACCGCTCGATCGTTCGGCACGGGCAAACTATCGTTTTATTCAGCGTAAAAAACTTATTACAGACATGATAATAACATGAAATATCGATTGGCCAATATTGTGGTAGAATTTTTAGAATTTTGCAAAATAGATCGGAAATGCGGGGGATGGGCGATACTATCCATGTTACCTGAATTGATAATGCAGTCTGTCAATTTTATTCAGGTAGACAATCCGACAGGATGTCACGTACACAAACTAGCAACATGGATAGTAACACCCAACCCCCACATTACCCATCTATTTTTCAAAATCTAAAAATTGTACCAAAACGTTGGTCAATCGATATTTCATGTTATTAACATTTATATGTATTAAGTTTTTTACGCTGAATAAAACGATAGTTTGCCCGTGCCGAACGATCGAGCGGTTACCGAGATAGCAAGGGTTCAGAATATTGTTAATAAATCAAAATTTAAATAACTTACGAATTTGAAATTTCGTACACGCTGTAAGAATATAATTGTCTATGTTGTGTTAAAATTTCAAACTTTTCGGTCTAATAATTGTCGATTTACACGCCTCTAAACGCGTGAAATTTGTTGCGGTATCAAGAAAACCGGGTCTTTTTTTCTTCTAAACTCGGTATGACAATTTTTAAACAACTTTAAAAATATATGACTATTATAGGTCAACGCAGAATAAAATGAGCTAAATTTTGATGTAAAGTATGTTGAAATCCGACTGATAGTTTTAAAGATGCAAGGGTTCAAACTCGGGTGTCTATGATTATGAAACCGATAGTAGATCTTTTATTTCTTTAATTATTAAATATTAAAATTTTTGAAGAATCTTACTAACTTTTTTAAAGTTAGTGTACCTTTTTTATGACCCTGAATTGCAAGAGTGTTTCATATATTTAATTGCTTACGGTTATATCATTATGCATTTTTGAAGCGATAATGTAAGTGAAACAAAATACTTTTCACAAAATTTATAAGTCCACAAGAACAGAATTCGCAGTTTTTGTAGGCGCGCTAAACAGAGTGCGAGGCGTGTAACATATTATTATAAGACCCGAAATTAATAGTAAACCAATTTATAACTTTCGTTTTTTTTTGGTTTAACATCTGACTGTTTTGCAATCACAGCTTATACAGACTGTGAAAAGGATAATAGATAAAAATGAGTGATGAAAAAATGCCAGACCTGACCGGGAATCGAACCCGGGACCCCGGCGTAGAAGTCAGTTGCGCTAACCACCACGCCAACGGGCCGGCCGTTGCAATTTAATATACACTACCATATATTACAACATACACTGCAATTTATTACAGTGGGGAAAAAATTATTAAACAAACAAAAAATATTTTGTATGTTATTTATTTAAAAAACAGCCCCGTTCAAAAAAAATGTCAGGGATTGGAGTCCAGATATTATGGTAGAGTTAAAATTATAGTCCAAGGAAAAAATAATAATAGATGAAAGAGTAAAAATGTTAACGTCTACCTGTAGAACAGGTTTCTGTTGTGTAGAAATGAATTATTTAACAACATGCGAAAAGGATATTATTAGATAAGAAACAGTTTCTTTGTTATTCATGTTTTGAACGTGTAGGTACAGTCAATGCTAAAAGTATTTACGTACATTGTAGAAATGTTGATATTTACAATTTGTTATTATTATAATGTATTGTTCA
Organism: Catonia carolina; assembly: GCA_035578175.1. Lineage (NCBI taxonomy): Eukaryota > Metazoa > Arthropoda > Insecta > Hemiptera > Achilidae > Catonia > Catonia carolina. The sequence goes on along the minus strand of JAQMRL010000004.1, from coordinate 69,698,039 downwards.
TTTGTCGGTTAATTTCTTTGTAAAGTTTGCAAACAATTCTGAGAATTGCTTTGTATTATAAAATAAATTAAATACTGTACTTGTTTTTTCATTGTTCTAACTGGCCCAATAGAGCGTGAGGGGTGGGAGAGAAACTGGTGAGACGTGGTGGTGTAAGAAATGCTGTTTATTCTCGTATCGGCTGGTTTAAACCAGTTTTACCCCACTCCTATGCCTCTTTCATATATTGCGTGCGCCCTGTTCAACTTATTTAGTCATTCGTAATGCGGTGAACTGATATGTTCAACTCGTTCTGATTACGAAGGAAAACGCGTTTAGATTTTTAACGTTTCCGTGTAGGAAAATTAGTTCTGATCATGGTAAGTCATTTATAATTTTTTTTAATTGTTGATTTTTCATTAATTTTCTAACGAATTGTGCATGGAGTTTATGTTGTAATATATCTATTAAAGTTTTTCAATCATTATAAAAAAATAGTTAGCATTACTATTTTATTGACAATTAGAAGAATTTATTGACTATGAATGTAAGTCATAAAAATGTCTAACTAAAGATAATTTCGTTGTGTTTTCCGCTTAGCCGGTGATAAAATTACTTTTTTTTAGTTGTGGAGTAACGATAGAGAGACAGTCATGCGTAGTAGAGCTAAAAGAGGGGCACTGACGTCATTTATCCACTTCCTTTGTAACACTGACAGGAAATGGGCGGGGCTAGGCGTCTCCTTTTATATATCATTGTTAAATCTAGATAATAACCGTGTTAAAATACTGCGCAATTTATATCGTGCTTCCCAACAAATTTGACGTGTAAAGAAATTAACATTATAGGGTGTTACATAACTGTTAACGCAATTCGTTTGGAAATAAAATTACAATGTGTCGCTAAAAGATTTTAATAACTATTAATTAAATTAACAATTGTTTGTTTTTATTAATTAAATTATTTTTTATTTATTTAATTTTTATTTTTAATAAAATAATTAAAATAATTTTAAATTATTGTAATAATGAATTGTTATTCACTTTCGATAAAGCGAGGCATTTAGATAAAATAAAATTTTATCTATTATTATCTGAACAATAGCTGCGCGTGTTAATTGGTCAATATAAAATTTTACTTTCGACATTTACGTGCGTTAAATGATCAATAAGTATTGTTAATTAAATAATTATTCACTTTCGATATAGCGAGGTATTTAGATAAACAAATTTTTATCTATTATTGTCTGAACAATGACTGCGCGTGTTAAGTGGTGAATATAAAATTTTACTTTTGACATTTACGTGCGTTAAATAATCAATAAGTATTGAATTAAATAATTATTCACTTTCGATATAGCGAAGTATTTAGATAAAATAAAATTTTATCTATTATTATCTGAACAATAGCTGCGCGTGTTAAGTGGTCAATATAAAATTTTACTTTCGATATTTCCGTGCGTTAAATGATCAATAAGTACTATTAATTAAACAATGAAAAAAATTTAAAATTTGAATTGTAATTTTTTAAAATTTATTAATCGTTTTATTTATTTAATTAATAGTAATCATCGATCTTATAAGGGTGTAATCTTACTATTACAGTTTTTAAATCAATATAAAAAATAGTTGGCATTACTTTTGAATTTATTGATAATGAATGTAAGTAGAGAATGTCTTACTAAAGATAATTTCGTCGTGTTTTCCACTTAGACGGTGATAAAATTATTATTTTTTTAGTAGTAGGTTAATGTTAGTGGGGCCGCCATGCGTAGTAGAGCTAAAAGAGGGGCACTGACGTCCTTCTATGCGTCATTTAGCCACTTCCTTTGTAACACTTACAGGAAATGGGCGGGGCTAGGCGTTTCCTTTTATAGTTCATTGTTAATCTAGATAAAAACCGTGTTAAAATACTGCACAATTTATATCGTGCTTCCCAACAAATTTTACGTGTATAGAAATTAACATTATAGGGTGTTATATAACTTTTAACTCAATTCGTTTGGAAATAGAATTACAATGAGTCGCCGAAAGATTTTAATAAATACTAATTTTTATTTTTAATGAAATTATTGAAATAATTTTAAATTAATGTAATAATGAATTGTTATTCAATTTCGACATAACGAGGTACTTTAGATAATAAAACAAATTTGTATCAATTATTATCTGAACAATAGCTGCGCGTGTTAAGTGGTCAATTAAAATTTTACTTTCAACATTTCCGTGCGTTAAATGATCAATAAGTATTATCAATTAAATAATGGAAAACATTATAAAACTATAATTGTAATTTTTTTAAATTTATGAATCGTTTTATTTTTTTAATTAATAGTAGCCTAATCATTGATCTTATAACGGTGTAATCTTACTTGTATTACTCCAGTCGTTTAATTTAATTGCCGTCTGCATTAGCAGCAATTTGCAAAACAGTCGGACGTTAAACCAAAAAAAAAAAAAAAAATCCAGTCGTTTAGTAAAATAAAAAAAGTTTACAAAAGATTTTAGTAACTAATGATTTAATTATTAATAAAGAAAGACAAAAATGTTAATCAATTTCGACATGGCGTGGTACTTGCATAAAAAACAATCTCGTGTTTAAAGTGGTCAGTTAATTTTTTATTTTTGATATTACCGTACTAAAGGGCTGTGAATTTTAAACCAACAAATTCAAAACATTTTTTATTATTTTTGTTTTCATTTAATTTTATATATATTTTTTAGTTAGTTGATTTTTATTATTAATATTTAATAAATAATGAAAAACACTTGAACAATTATAAAATTGTATTATTTAATATTTTTAATTAAATTATTTAGCAAAAAAATAATTCAATGGTGTATGACATTCAAACTAATGACCTCTAATAAGACAGGTAATATCAAAAGTAAAATATCAACACCACTGTGCAAGAATGATTATTCAGACAACAATATACATATACGAAAATTTTGCTTAAAATTAAATAACATTTTGTTTTTATTTATTAGTAATTTAATTTTTAGTTATTAAAATCTTCTGGAGACTCATTTTTATTCTGTATCCAAACGACTGGAGTAATAAAAGTAAGATTACACCCTTATAATAAGACTGACGTTGGCAGCACTTTGTCAAAAAGTAAATTTCCTTATGCGACAAACTTTTTAGGAAGGGCGGTATAATTTCTACGTATACCTAATTGTATTTAGATGACTTACATTTTAAAGAATATGATAGGAAAAATGTGGTATGAAACACATGATTTTCCCTTGACAATATAGAAAAAACCTATGTAACCATGGTTAATCATGTGTCAATGACGCAAAATGGAAGTCAATCTCTGTTCGATTTAGAAATACGGGAAATCAGTTATTGTCGCTAAACTAGACTCTTTACAAGAAAGTGCTTGAAATAATAGTTTTTTTATGTTGTGTATATATATAGCTGAATGTAACTGGCTTTGTCTGGAAATTCTAACTATAAAGATCCCCAGAAAACTGAATAAATACAGGAGACTTTTTGTTTCTCACCCTCTGAAACCCACCAGGACAAATCGTAAATCCGAGATACGATCCTCCCCGCCGGAAGCTTAAAATCTGAAAATATTGTCGTAACTACTCAACGACTAAAGATATTGAGCTCGGACCTTTTTTAATCAATTTCTCGACCCAGAAAACTAGAGAAATTTACTAACATAACATAATTACGTTAACTTTGTCGCAGATTTTTCTTAAAAGAAAAATGTTGTACTATGGTGTAATCCTACTCACGAACGTATTTCGTACTTTTACTGGTAAGCAATTTTATCCCCACCTTCACATAGCGCATTAGTCACGTGACTCAACGGTTACAGATATTTGAATGGTGTGTGAAGCGTTGTTCGTTGATGTGATTTTAAATCTTTACACTAGCGTACAATTCAAAATAACGATCAATTTTTTTGAGAACTAATAAATTGTTATTGTTTAAAAAAATATTTATTAAAATATGTATCCGCTTTTTACGAGGATCATTTCGCAAAACGAAAACTCACTTCATAAACCTGGTAGTTTGTCTACATTGCGATTGTTTGTGTAGTTTGTTTAAACCAGTATTAACCGTTCGTTAATTTTCGGCGTTTTTCACGTTATTAAAGTTATTTTTCGTTTTATTATTTTCGTTTTTGGTGCCGTATTAAAAATAGTTACCTACTTTAAACATCGTTAATGATTCCCTGGTGAAATGACGAAGTTCGAGTGAGTTTTATGAAGTGTTCTCAATAAATTTGTGTCATAACGCTTACATTTAGTAAAGTTTTTCTCATGATTAATTCCGCAAATGAACGACCCGATCGTAAAACGAGCGCTTTGATGCAACTAAATGTAGTGTATCGACAGGAATTAGTTAATGTTGGTGAGCAAAATTGTAATTGATTCCTCGACGGAAATTTTGAACGTAAACGTATCTTCTTCTTCTTCTTCTTTAAGTGCCGTGTCCTCCTAGAACATTGGCGATCAGTCGCATGACCTTCACTCTGTCCACAGCCAACCGAAATAGTGTCGTGGTGCTCACCCCGTACCACTGGCGAAGGTTCCTAAGCCAGGACGTTCTCCTACGTCCGGGGCCGCGCGTCCCTTCTATCTTCCCCTGGATGATCACACGCAGCATTCCATATTTCGGATTTCTCATCACGTGGGCAAAGTACTCTAATTTCCTTCTTTTTATGATATTAAGCACTTCTTTTTCTTTGTTTAGCCGCTGCATTACCACTTGATTCGTCACTCTGTCCATCCACGATATCCTCAACACTCTGCGGTAAGCCCACATTTCGAAAGCCTCAATCCTCCTGCACATTGCTTCTGTGAGGGTCCATGCTTCCATCCCATAGAACAAAATGCTAAACACATAACAGCGCAATAAGCGTATTCGCAGCGCAAGTTTTAACTCTCTACCTGTTAGTACCCTTTGCATTTTCCTAAATGATGTTCTCGCCTGCTCTATTCTGCATTTAATCTCCTGCGACAAGTCCCACTCCTCGTTCACCCAGCAGCCCAAATACTTGCATGCCTGCACTCTTCGCACTATGTCCCCATCTATCACAATATCTGCCAAGTTAAACGTATGCGATACAAAAATCCGAGAAAAAAGCTAACATTGCGAAGAACGAGTAATTTCCTAACACCGACCCGAGACCGTTATCGCCTTTGACGGAAACCGTCATCACTGCAGCCGCGAGTGATGCCTATAGCGTTTCCTTCACTGTGCATTTCGTCTACTGGGTCCCGATGCGCTACGCACTGTGAGGGGAGAGATGACGTCTCCGCTGAATGACAAAACGCTGCCTATCGGTAGTTGCGGGAACGCGTTCAACACTACTTTCATCGCTTAAGCGGTCCAACAACGTACTCGGTCTACCCTGGCAAAACGGTTCTTTTCAGTACCACCAAATAATTAAGGTTTCCTCACTTCACTTGGTAACATCCCGTGACATTTTTAAAACTTTTATCAACTTTGTTATCTAATTTATCTTCATTTTCCCAATTTTAATTTGTAATTCAATCTATATCCTCGTAACATGGTTTTAGTTCGTCTAAAACGTGAAAAACACTGCCAATAAAAGAATAATAGTAATTAGAATAATTATATTAATTATGAGAATAAATAATAATTTATTCATATTGAAAACAATATTAAACGGAAATATACACACAATCATACCTATTATACTTACGCACTCAGTCCATCTTTTGATCACTTTTCCCATACTTTATTAGTCATACCCTTCGACCTACGTAGTTACTACGCGAAGATGAAATTGAATAGTATTACGCTTTTCACTTTCAATTTTTCTGTCTTTCGTAAAGATTTTCATTAATGTATGGTTTCCTTTTCGTATTTCCTTGGTATTCGAGCGTTTATTTTCAAATCATGTTGTGTCATCACGTTTTCCAATTTTGTTCATGTACATTAAATTTCTTGTAGTTTGTGAAATTGACGATGTAACATCGAAATTTAAGGTTTTTTTGCTCCCGAGTACAAATAAATTCAATTTTTTTAAACCACTTTAACTAAAGTCGCACCATAAAAGTAGAGACTTCCGTTGCGTCCACTGATTGTATTGCTTACGTCAGCCATCCTTACTCCTTTTTTTCGATTTACTCGTTCGTTTTCATTCACGCACACATTAAAGGACATTATACATTATACTCCTACGATGCTAAGCATACGTACGATACCCGGAACCATAGTAATAGATTTTTGTAACGTCTACTTATTTTACCACTACCCTGTCTCGCCCGTCTTACCACATTCCTTATAGTTGTTTACTTCGGACCTCTTTTCAACGCATACGTCTGAAAAGTAATACATACTCGAACGCGTGTAACAATTCGTTTATATAATGACATCAATTACATATAGAGCAGAACCTTGTTTAATATTTATTTTGACAATAACTGTTGGGTGACTTGTCAGTGGATGTTGATAATGAGTGGTGTAGAGAAACTTTGAATATTTTGCGGTCGTTTATGTTTCTTTCTGCCGGGGTAGACAGAGTAGGTCAGTGGTCCTGAAAAGGTCGTTTAAAACTTTAATTAGATGGCCCTCCAAAGAACTTTTGTGTTTGTCTCGAAGGAGACCGTGGAAGGCAGCGTGTCGCTGCGGCGATAGCAGATTAATGACGGTGAAAAGGACCGGTTAAAACCTTCGCAATTTGGTCGTAAGAAGGACGGTTGGCTCTGTCTCTGTAGAGAAATGAATACAGCGGGAGCTGCGGCGTCGGCTACTGCAATGCTTGCTGTGGCTCGTCCCAAAACATCTTCCTTCTTTAGTAGATGCAGTTTGTCGATCTTGGTCGGAATTGTAGGGCGCAGTGACGGCCTGATTCAATGGCATTGATATATACTGTTCAGAGAGCGGTGTTGGCGACAAAGTTCTGTCGGCATTTGTCAGAATGTCAGAAGCATTGTTGGTCACAAGTCAGCGCCATTTGGTGACATGCGGGTAATGACGAGCGGTCGCGTAGGGACAGACTACTGTTTATTTACACATCAAAATGTTTTCGTTATAGTATTACAAAATTATTCAGTAAAAAGAAACGAAGAATTCGCATTAAAAATAATGAAGAACTGTTGGTCTTAATTTAGCTAAAACTATTAGCTCGGCACCCCACCGTTCGCTCTGCATCCCCTCCAGTGTATTATTAGTTGTGACGGTACCGAGGGTTAGATTACTGCGCATCAGTGTGTGCGCATACTATGACGTTACACCTACTTAACAACGTTAACGAACTGTTATGAAGGTATTTAATATATTTTTAAGTTGTTAAGTATTTTCCTTCTAAGTACTCCCCTCTTTTGTTAATTGTGAAAATGAGTTTTTCATTATCAGGGCGGAACGTACGAACTTCATTGCGGTTGGTTAGCCGTGTTATAATTTAAAGGTTACGGTAGTTATGTTATTTGTAACAAACAATATTTACAAGATTATTGCAACAATGGTTTTTATGTATAATGTCACCAAACGGTGACATAAAGCAACGTGGGGAAACCTTCAATGTTGGAGGGTCTAAGAAAGGGCCGTTTAAGCGGTGATCGTCTTGGCGAGAAGGGTCGGCTGAGAAGGTGGGCGACACGTTGTGTCGTCCTGCGGAGACGTCATCTTCTTCCCTCGCAGTAGTGCGTTGATGGCTACTTCGTCGGGATCCGTTAGACGCAAGGGTCGGTCGGCGGACCGCTCTGGGCATCGTTCCCGGCGATGACGGTTGCGGTATCGGGTCGGTGAACGGAAGCATCGTCTACTCACTTGCGGAGTCCTAACGTAGGAGAGGAACAGAAATGACGAAGATGAGGCGGGCGAAGCAAACGAACCCGGTTCCCAAGTTCGGGTGAAGAGCGGAGCTCAAATCAATCGGCGTCATGGAAGAACTAGACGCACGGGGATACACAAACAGGACAAGTGAAGCTTAGTATACTAGTATACAAGTAATGCTAAAACACAGTAACGAGGAATAATCAGGTACACTAATATGGCCAAAGTGACGGAGAGGATGGCAAAGCAACCGAGCACGGAAGGACCCATCTTTGGCGACTCCTCCGGGCAACGAGCGGAACCCATTTATCTGCGTCATCGAGGTGATACAACATATAGTTAGAGTAACAACACGAACACACTGCACCCAACTAGTGGAAGGGAAACCAACAAAATTGGGTAGAGCCACGTACAAAGCACTTTAGCGGCGAAACGAGCTTGAACGGTGACTCGTCCAACGTTTACACGAGTAGAGCCACGTACAAAGCACTTTAGCGGCGAAACGAGCTCGACGGCGACTCTTCCAGCGTTTACAAGAGTACTAAGGGGAGTGGGACGCCCTGCGGCTCACATCCGCACCCACTCGAATGGGTTGGCCTCTTAGGGGTTGTGGTTTCGCCTGCTAGATAGCTTTCTTCGGCTACTGCTGATATTAAGTCCTCCGGACTAGGCGTAGTGAGCCAAGGTTGTCAGGTAAATACTCACTTGCGGAGTCGTCGTTGGGTCTTCGTTTCAATCTGGTAGCCGTGTGCCAATGGTGGATGTCTGGTCGAAGCTGTAGAGTGGAATCGAATGACTATCGGGCTCTCCGTGTAGCGTTCTTATATAGGCGCCAGAGCGCTGTGTTAGGGGCGGTTACTAGCCCTCTGCAGTGCCGACACAGGCCTACCGCCCTTGTCGGAACTATTATCGGCTTCGCTCTGTCAGTATATCGGAAGCTTTGATGGCCGGGAGCACTGTACCTAATCAAAGGAGGCGACAGTGACCGTAAAATTGTTATCTGATTTTACTTGCAGGGGCAAGAAATCGGAAAGTTTTGAAAAATTTAAATCGGAATATTTAAACGATGTAATAAGGTTAGCGAAACCGTTATTACAAAACATTTTAATATATTCAGTTTTCTGTACATATGTAAATTCTTGGATTGTTTTCAATTAGACTCTTCTCCATTTAAATTAAATTAAGTACGAAACGAATTATAAATAAATATTTACAACAGACTTGTTACATTACACAAAGTAAAGTTAAACGCGGAGCGTCCTCGTAATGTGATTTCAACCATAAAAATCCGACGTTGCCAAATCTTGCTGTCGAAACGACAGCAAGATTTGGCAACGTTTCACTTAAGCGTTCAGTTAAATGATTATTTAACTCAGATCATCCATCTATTGGCAGTAATTAAAATGATGCAGGGAGGGACTTTCAATTATATTAATATGTCTGTAGCTTTTTTGATCCGGATATAGAGCGATTTTAAAATAATTTGTACCGAGGCAATAGCAAAAACTGAAAAAAATTGCATAAAATCACACGTCATGTTACTGTTTATTGAATGAAGTAAAATATATTCCAAGAAGTAATTAATCTTAAATTATGTAATTATTATAACCTGAAATTCGTAAAATTAAAAATCTAATACTTTTTTGTTAATATATGGAAGTGTTTTCGTAATCTTAAGTTTTTTCTTAATTGTATAACAACCAAATTATTTAATGACAACCGAAGTAATAAATTATTTCTAACTAATTAGTATTGTAATAGTTAATAAGATGAGTAATAAGTTTCAACTATAGAAATGTATAATGCATATATTTCGTTTCACGCATTCGGACTTTTTATTCTAAAATTACGGTAACATATTCTATTGTTAACTAATAAAACTTTTTATGTAATGTTTCGATAATATTTTAAGTTAATATGAGAAAAACAATATACAGTAGAATACCGATTTTCCGTGGATCGTTTAACCGGGGTTTGGATTAACCGTGCGATCACTAGAAATTTTACTAAAAATCATTGACAATTAGAGATGCTGTAAACAACATATCTAATGCCTGGTATAATGTTAATGCAGAGACAATAAAAAAATCGTTTAACAAAATGTGCATGTCCGATGAAACAACAGATGAAAAACAGGAAGTCAGCAATAATGGCGTCATTATTCATCATGATATGTTGCAGTCGTATATGTTGCAAGGGTGTGAAGAAGTAGACGAAGAAAATATTCGTGAGTGGTTAAATGTTGATGCGTGTAATTCGGGCTATGAGAAAATTAGTGACGACGATCTACTAGACAGTGTAACCAAGCCAATTCCTGGACGGAGCTCCTTACTACAACAAGACGAAAGCAGTGATGACGATTCAGAACCGGCTCCTAAAATCGGTTGCAAAGAAGCTTTAACCGGTGTCGAAACATTACTAACTTTCATGGAATCAGGATGACACAGTTACGTGGACATTTTACATATTCGTGGTTATATAAGAAAAATAAAAGAAAAAATATTGCGGCATAAAATGAAACAAAGTAAAATAACAGATTTTTTTTGTTACGTAGTTTAAGGTAAGATTTATATAAATTTATGTAGTAAATATTTTTATTTCAATACAATTTGTTTATTTATTTCTGATATCCGATAGTATTAACATGTATTAATTAGTAGAATAAAACATACGCGTAACTGGTGGTTTTGTTTATGACGTAGGTGGTCTCGACCGAATTGGGTTGTATTATCCGTGTTTTCCGGTTATCCGGTATAGTTATACCCCCCAATTACCACGGATAATCGGTATTATACTGTAATTCTTGCTGTAGTCTGAACATGAAAATTGTACATAATTACAGTTTTCAGTTACGTAGTGTACAGGTCATTTGTTCTAGCTAGAAGCTTTCCCTCCAATGCTCTGTGCCGCTGAGCTGTTCTGTTTAGTGGTGGGGGAAGCACCTCGTAGTTGTAACAGTAGATACAGTTAGAAAGAGAGGGAATGATGATTAAGTGAGAAGGAGACAACACTTGCCCCGTTGAAACTATCCCTACTCTACCTACTCGCCCTCCCCTTACAAGCTTCTTCCTAAAACAAATGTACTATAGTGTATTATACAAATATTTGAAGTAATGACTACTATTTTTCAGGGTTGATGAGCCTGAACGTACGAATTGCCCCCACCCACTTAATAGCTAGCCAATGACTTGCTAGCAGCGTTGCCAACACTTGCTTTCGTAGCTCTGTTATAAATTTTAACAGCATTTTTTCGTCTTTCAATAACAATTATAACCTATAAACATATAATTGGTTGATTATATTATAAAGTATTACATGTTAACGCGCTTTATAATGGATGTGTTCAGTACGCGATGTAAAACACGAGTGCACTCTTATACGCATGCGCGCGTAATGTTTGTCAGGCTGAAACATTCGTACAATCTGACAACGCTGCCTACAATCTGACAACGCTGCCAAACGTTCTGATTGGTCTAAACGCGTGGATCAGCTGAGGTCATCAACCGTGAAAAGCATTTTAACGAAATATTTTTGTGTCGTAAGCAAAGGTTGTGTATCGAACCCAATTAATTAAAAACGGAGGCTTAATTTAATTCATAACAATTTAATTAATTATGTATTACATAAATAATTTAAAAGAAAACAAAACGGGAAAATATGTGCGGAAGAGACTTTAGTTACGTTGATTTGCCGCGTTCAGTTAGAGTTAATATTATTTGCACGATATGACAACGTTGTACTCGCTTACTATTGGCTAATCGCCGGCCTGATTCTCTCGTGCTTTCTACTATAGGCGTAAAAATATTGTATTATCACGCTTGTCAATTGGTATTGTGCAACATTTTATATTGTTGTATTGACCTTGAAATATATGATTTCATAAGTTGGCAGCTATGCATTCTTTGTCAACCCGCACGAATTGTGTTTTATCTTGTATTGTACTTAGCGATTGTGCAGTATTCAGCTGTGTTATTGATTACGTCAGAATAGACTACGCTAATTATATTAAAGATTAACTGAAGTACCATGTTATACGTACTACAAACTCAACAAATTTAGTAATTCGAAAGTAATGTATTTTTAAGTTATACGAAACCGTTGAACGTGACAAAATATCACGATTTTTAAGTTGGTATCAATGATTGGTTTTTATGGAATGCTATTATAATAAAGTGAGAAGTTTTTTTGTTTTCCGTAGCTTTGTAATAGATATATTTTAAACATTGTGAGAAGTTTTCGCTTTATTTATAATGGTATAATGAATTATTTTTAGTAAGAATTTGTTTTCGTAGGTTGGTAGTTATGTAGCTTTATTAAATAATTTATTAGTGTTTTTTGTGTATTATTAAATTATGTATGAAGGTCAGCTGTGCTTCATTAATATTCTTTGTGAATGTACTGCGTATTGTTAGTTTAATCTATGATAATTTTGTTTTTAAAAATTTGTTTTCAATGGTTGGCATTACGTTTGTCGGTTGTTAATAAATGCAGGCAGCTGTCCGTGTCACGCGCGCCTGCTATATATCGATCGCTTTCTTTGTTCAGATGTTGACGTAGTTTGTTTACTAGCGGCCTTCGAATCACTGGTTGCCAACTTAACGAACTGAATTTTTATTGTAATAAACTTTTTTATCTATACTGTACACTAATTTTTCCGTTCTCGTTTAGTATTATAACTTTAATTTTATCTATAAGTTTTTATAGGTTTGTCTTCTTGTTCATTGTTTTTTTGTGATTTTATATTTATATCAATTAAAATAATTATAGAATAATTTATGTAAATTATTCAGTTTTAATTATCGGTTTAACTTATTAAAATAATTTATTAAGTGGTTAGATAAAGAAACGGATACTTGTTAACTCCCCTTTATTTCTCGTTTTATCGAGTTCACTACAGCGTAGCAACACAAAATACAGCATTAAAATGCTGTATCTATTCGTTTCGTCTGGGTTCAATTACATGCATGACCTTGCGCTGGCGGACGCAGCCGAACAGGTTCTATGAATTTCTCCCTCCGTCCTTTTTCCGAAACGCCCGCGCTCTCTCACTGTTGTTTTCTCTTCGCTCTCTCTCCTTGTAAAATACTAAGTCGTAAAATTCACTATTGCTCTATATTATACTCTTGCTCGTAACTTAATCATTCCTGTAACATTAATTGCGCAACTTATTTTTTATCTATATTTTAGTATGTTTTAAAAATTCTAAATGTGTTTTCGTTTTATTTCTTATTTTATTTTACAAAACTTTATGACTTTTAAAGCGTTAAAAATTTTAGAACTTAACCGAGAATTATACCCTTCTTTCGTCATTTGCTTTTACATTTCGTGGAATCCCTTTAAAATACAAAATCTGTAATTTGATTCTCATCTTCTCAAAATCCTTTCTAACTTTATTTTCGGTTTTTGTAAAAGTTTAAGGGGCCGTAACTCCCTGTATAACTACATGTTAAATTTTCGCAACTTTTCACAAAAACTATAAAAGTTAGAACCTGAATTTTTTTTAAATTAAACTTCAGACTTTTATTTAGTCCCGCACGGGGAACTTATTTTTTGAAGAAAGTATAAAAAATTGTTTATTAATTTTTATAAAAAGTACAAATAATTCCGAGAGAAAATAATGAAAAAAAATCGTAAAATATTTTCTGTGGACAATTCTTAAATACTCTTGCGTGTGGAACTAGCCCATAATGAGTTTAATGTGTCGTGAAAATTTCATACTGATATCTTTAACCGTTCTTGAGAAAACTTGCATAAACTTTCAAAAATCATAATTTTCCGCAAACTGACTGTAAACAGTAACCTATACTTTTTTTTAGTAACGTCCAGCGCTGTAAGATGGTTGGTCTGGATTCTGCTCTTGAAGGTATAACTTACCTTAAAGTTTTTTCTTTTTAAACTCCCGTTGTCCCTTATTTTTTTTAAAATTCAGACATTTTTCTTTTAGCGCCTTTTATTTGTAAAAATTGCACTACCACCATAAATAATATATCTAAACACTCAGAATACTTTGCAGTTTCACAAAATGAAAAAAAAAACAATAAAATGTGAAAAATTATTTTTTCCCAGTTACCGTCCCCTAAGTTGTTTTTTGTAGAATAAAAATGGTAATATTTCCACAAGTTTCTACAATAAACTGGTGTTCGGATAACTGTTTACTATTCATTTTTTTTTTTAAATAAGTAATACAACCCACTGGGTTGGTCTAGAGGTAAAGTCGTCGCCAAAATCAGCTGTGTAACAGCTGATTTTCGGAGACGAAGGTTCCTGGTTCAAATCCTAGTAAAGGTAGTTACTTTTATACGGATTTGAATGCTAGACAGTGGTTACCGGTGTACTTTGATGGTTGGGGTTCAATTAACTATACGTTCTCAGGAATTGTAGGCCTGAGTCTGTACAAGACTACACCTCATTTACACGTCATACATTTCATCCTCATCTCATTGGGTCATGGGGTTGCTTATTGTTCTGAATTGAACAGATTGCAACGTACACATACTAGGAATTGAAAAAAAATAAGTAATTATAATTTAATCTTTGAATTGGCCTATTAGTATTTTTTCAGATAAATATTTTTCATTGTCTTCTCGATAGTAAAAAAACGTGTTTCATTAATGAATCGTTCTGCGTTTACAAAAATTAAACTGTTTCTTTTTTGTTTTACAGTTTGGTTAAGAATTAAGTTAAATATCTCTACTAGTGTCAAAGTTTTGATCTCATTTTACTTTCCCTTGCCCTATATATGAGTGTTTTTTTTTTTGTTAGCTCATCAGCTGAAAAGCTGGTTTGAACCTCTAGAGGTTTTACTAAGTAAAACGAGGAGTGAGGTGGTTTACCATTGCCTTCCTCACTGAGTGAAAAATTACGCTTATCAGCATGCCGGGCCCTCTGAAAAGCACATATTTTCCACTCTGCAAATGACACCTTCACTTCATTCACCACAGGGTCTGGCTGTATAACAAAATTCATTACTTTCAGAGGAGACAACTCTGATTAGTGTCTTTTGCACCTCTACCTCTTCTGTTCTTAAATGATTCAGTCATTTAATTGGCTGACCATGTGATAAGAAACAGAACTATTTAGTTTAGCCCTGCAACGAACAGATTGAGTGTAAATAAATTAACACTCCACCTGTCTGTTATGGGCAAATATGAGTGTATAAGAAAGAAAAATATATATTTTTCATTTCTCAAGAACGGAACATCGTATACTGTGGACGATTTGAACTGGCACAACTCTTGCTCTACGTGTACACACAGTTCCGCTTAAAGTATATCCATAACCTATTCTTTCAACAAGGTCTACAAATTATTATTTCATTTAAAAATATGTATTTAATTTGTTCCAGTAAAAATTTAATTTATAAATTACAAAACTAAACGGCAAAACCTCACTAAACTATAATCTACGTACGCACGCAACTAACCAAACAAATTGGTCTGAATATATAATGAACAGAAAATCATATATGAAAACAAATTAGTCACATCATTATATCTGACAGATTATTAATTACAACAGTGAAAACAAAGCGTAGTGACCGTGCGTGAATCGCAATATACAGTAGCGATTGTTTAATTGTGTGACTGTACCGTCGTTGCATGGCGAGGGGCGAAGATTGGAGTAGATAAACACCGGTGATGTTTGTGCTAATTTGAATAATTGTCGACGAAGTTGAAACTTGAAATATTAGTTAACTATCACAAGAGAACGCGACACGAACATTTTCATTAAAATCGGTCAACTGGAAGTAGTAGTTTATTCGTGTAATTTATCAAATTTTTGTAATTTTCTCAAAAAAAAAACGGCTCCTACGATATATTTTTAAATCGCACTTTTACTACATTTTTATGCTCTACAAGTTGTTGTTTAGGTCATCAGCCAAAAAGCTGGTTTGAACCTGTAGAGGTTTTACTAAGTAAAACGAGGAGGAGGTGGTTTACCTTGCCTTCCTCACTGAGTGGAAAAGTATGCTTATCAGCATGCCGGGCCCTCTGAAAAGGACATATTTTCCACTCTCCAAATGACACCTTCACTTCATTCACCACAGGGTCTGGCTGTATAATGAAATTCATTACTTTCAGAGGAGATAACTCTGATTAGTGTCTTTTACACCTCTACCTTTTCTGTTCTTAAATGGTCCAGTCATTTAATTGGCTGACCATGTGATAAGAAACAGAACTATTTATTTTTGCCCTGCAACGAACAGATTGAGTGTAAATAATTTGACACTCCACCTGTCTGTTATGGGCAGAAAAGCAGTCTGTTATGGGCAGCTCTACAAGATAGAGAACAATGAACAATGTTACAAGAAGTTGAAAACCTTCAACTTTTATTTTAAGCTTTTTTTTGTACAGAGGTTGTTTTTCATTTTGGTTCATTCACTCATGGTTAAAATTAGGTTATGGTTTTAATTTTACATTATTTACTCATGATTAAATATAGATTTGAATGAATGAATGAATTTTTTTATTAAATACAAAATACATTCACATTAACATATTTCCTAATTCTCGCATAGGACGAGTCTGTGCGCGGGAATGAGTTGTACATTATTTATATAAAAATTATTGATCAGTAATTATTACTAAAAATATTTTTAACAATTTTTATTACACAGCTTACTGAAACTTATCTAGTTATAAAATTTACAATTCCAAATAATTAAAATTTACTAAAAACCAATATTAGTATTCCGAAGTTAGCAAAATTACACTATTATCTACAAAAAAATTCCCTCAGCTCACTAAAACACTATGCAGGATACAAACAGTTATTTATATTATACAACATCGTTAATTAATTATTTTTAGGGATCACAGATTAATTTTTAAAAAAAATACATTTATAAATACAGAAAAAATAGGCCTACTGGCAAAATTCTGTTTGAAATTTAAGTTTACAATACCCATTACAAAATTTACTTTCAACCAAATAAAATTTACAAAAGCCAATAATTGTTCCTACTTTAATAAAAAAAAAATCTATTGTAATTATCTACATTGGAAAGAGAAAGTCGTGTGAGGGTTTCACATCAGATTTTTATTATTTTTAAAATAGTTAATCTCCTATAAGTTTCATAATTATATACACCCGAGTTTGAATCCTTGCATCTCTAAAACGATGAATCGGAATTCAACATATTTTACATCAACATTTAGCTCATTTTATTCTGCGTTGACCTTTAATAGCCCCATATTTTTAATGTTTGAAAATTGCCAAATTGAGGTTGGAAGAAAAAAACCCGGAGTTTTTGTTACCGCAAAGAATTTCATGCGTTTAGAGGCGTATAACTCGAGGATCATTTGACTGACAAGTTTGAAATTTTAATACAACATAGCCAATTATATTTGTACAGCGTTTACGAATTTTCAAAATTTTACGTTTCTTAAATCTTGATTTATTAACAATATTCTGAACCCTTGCTATCTATGTTATTGGTCAATCGTTGGGTACAAGCAAACTCGTTTTATTTAGCGTAAAAAAATTAGTACAAAGTGTATTAATAGCATAAAATATTGATTGGCCAATGTTGTGGTAGAATTTTTTAAATTTTGAAAAATAGATTTCTATCCATGTTCCCAGGTTGTTCACGTGACATCCTGTTGGACTGTCTACCTGAATTGACAAATTACTTTTATTCCGCACGTGTTCTATCTGTACATTCTGCATTAGTGTTTTTTGCGATTTTCTTAAAAACGGCTCCTACGATTTTTTTAAAAGTCGCCTCATTTACTACATTTTTATGCTCTATAAGATAGGGTATGTCTGCTGAAATTCTTGGGGAGGCTGTGCTCTCGTAGTACATTTTTTTAAGATTGCGGCTTTAATATGCATTTTAGCGCAAAAATGTATATAACAAAAGTTATGGAGAATTAAAAACCTACAACTTTTACTTAAAACTTTTTTTTGTATAACGCTTAGTTTAGCGGTAATTAGCGATTTTCTTTTTTTTCACGAAAAAGTGTAAAAAATCATTTTTTAAAATTTTAGCCTTAGTATGCATTGACGACGAAAGTGTATACAATTAAATTTATAGGAAATTAAAAGATCTACAACTTTTATTTAGCGCATTTCTTATACAAAGCCTAGTTTAGCGTGAAAGAGTGATTTTCCGTATTTTTAAGCTAAACTAAGGTTGATTTTCATTTTGCATCATTCACTCATGGTTAAAAAAGGTAATGTTTTTGAGGTTAGTTTTTGTGTATTTCTAATGTTTTAGGCCTATTACTAGTCTAATATTAGGTTATATTGTTTATTTTTTGCTTTGGCTAGGGAAAGTTGTGTGAGTATTTCACACCAGATTGTTTTTAAATATAGGCTATTATATTACATTTTTCGTGTGGTCATGCAAAAGTATTTTGCAAACAAAATTCAATATTTTCAACGGACGCGCAAAGAATAAGACCTAAATAACAGAGTTCACGTGCATTCCTTTACTCTAATCTGTCGTGGAATAGAGTATATTAGGTGTCCTACGGAATTTGCTGCCCATAACAGACAGGTGGAGTGTCAAATTATTTACACTCAATCTGTTCGTTGCGGGGCTAAAATAAATAGTTCTGTTTCTTATCACATGGTCAGCCAATTAAATGACTGAATCATTTAAGAACAGAAGAGGTAGAGGTGTAAAAGACACTAATCAGAGTTATCTCCTCTGAAAGTAATGAATTTCATTGTACAGCCAGACCCTGTGGTGAATGAAGTGAAAGTGTCATTTACAGAGTGGAAAATATGTGCTTTTCAGAGGGCCCGGCATGCTGATAAGCATACTTTTCCATTTAGTGAGGAAGGCAATGGTAAACCACCTCACTCGTTTTACTTAGTAAAACCTCTAGAGGTTCAAACCAGCCTTTCGGCTGTTGACCTAAACAATACGGAATTTTAACCGTAGGGAAATAACATTTTTATTAGTTTGTTACTATTTTCTTCCCAAAAAAAATTAAGACTTGTTATAATCAGGAATCATTAAAAAACATCTAGAACTTTAAAACAATGTTAATTCTGATACATTTTCAGTTGCATTTTAGCTTAGAATATATAATTACATAAATTTGTAACCGTTTTCTATTTAATTATTGTCTATTTTATGAGTACGTCACATTGTATTGTGCGGTTCTTAGCACCGTGTAGTTGCGGGGTGAAGTATAATGAATGAGTGACGCATGCTAGGAGAACGTTTGTTTGTATTTATTACATTTATTTATTTATTTACATATTTTGATAAAAATTGATAAGTTTAATATTATGAATCCGACCAAGTTAATAACCCGGTAGGTACTGTATTTGTTAAATTAATGTGCCGGATGATAAGAATAGTTTTTTAGTCTAGTTCGTACACGCTAAACGTGTACGAACAAAACGTATGTTTTGAAAAACAAAATATACTTACTTATACATTATTACGCGTGTGTTTTTCGAAATAATTTTATTAGAACAAAAAATAGGCGAAATACTTTGTTTTATAAAAAAAAAATACGTAATTTCCGGCAATTTCAGGTACTAAAAAAAAATAGATGTATGTTTTCTGAAATGGTTTTACAATCCGTAAATTGCTCTTATCTACCGGAGCCCATCAAGTTACACACGTGGTTTCATTTGTACAGCGTGATTTAGCTGTCAGCGTTTAAGATTGTGTGCGAGAAGTTAAATGCTCTAATTTGAATTTGCCTTGAAGCGCAGCGTGCAGGGGTTGTTTGTAAATATACAGGGCGTCAATTATTTGAACGTCAGTCATCCGAACGAACCGCCATCGAATTGAAAAATACACATATTTAACACCAAAATATGGACATACAATTCAATAAAAAAATTATACTACAGTTTAGTTTCCTTGTTCCACTTGGAAACAATGAAGACTGTTTAGAGCGAAATTGTAGATTTTTTAAAAATTACTGCCTAGTATGTACAAGTGCGTTAACCCTTTGGATGCTAGGGTCCGATTTTTCGGATGTGAGGGTCTTCTGAAAAAGTGCCAGACCCGGTCACACCGGTGGATTGCGTTGAATTTTGGCTTTATTGTTAATGTAATAATATGAACTTTCATTTTATGTCAATAGATTTTGCTATCATTTAGTTAAATGTTTTACAAAGAGGTTATAGTTTGTGTACGTTTTTGTAAACGCGTCAAATGACGGCTTCGTCTTTTTTATGTATAATTATAGTATTTATATGATATATCATGAACATATGTTCATTTTATATCATATATCTGTACCAAAGAGGTAAAGAGTGTTAACTCCAATTTTGGAAAAATTCAGTTAAAACTGCCTTTATAATCAAAAAGAAATGCTCTGATTCTTCAGTTTTGTAGTTGATGTACAAGATGTTTTGTAAAATCGTTATTGAATGTGTTTTACTGATAATCAAGTAAATTTTGCTTGAATTTTTGTTAAATTTGGTGTTTTTTTGTCTGTTACTAAACAGTAGGCTACTGATAAATTTTGAAATGTTTGTAAACGTTGTGTATAAAAAGCTGCTTCTTTATAAAAGTAGCGTTAGCACTTGGTATTTCACTTAAGTTTTTTTCATACTTATTGTACATTGGAGTTGACACTAATGTAGAACGAGAAAAGTGACACAAAAACAGAAAGCCGTTAAGGGTTTAAGTTCTGTTTGAGTGGAAAGCAGTATAGAAGTTGATAAAATCATGAAATAAAAAAATTGTAAATAAGAAGCATTTTCTGTAGAAACTGGGTGTAAATTTCAAGTTTCTAACACCTACTGAAATTTTATTACAATAACGAAAATATACTTAACACTGCTACTTATTGGCTCTTCTGAAAAAACACCAAAATGGAGTTAACACCTTTTACTTCTCAGGTACAGATATGTAGTGGTACAAACAAAGGAAAATAATGTTTAATAAAATAATTATTGTATTTTAAATAATGGCATGTTATACATCAATCTAAGTGGAACAAAATTGTCTATAAAATGAAATAACTCGCTATTGTAAAAATATTTTTAGTTTAAAACCTACTGGATGCAAAATATTAGGCCTACATGAACATCAAATTCGGGTAAATGAATAAAGATATTTTAGTAAATAAAAATAAATTATCAATAGTTCCGAAAGATGCGGTAGGCCTGTGGCGGCGTACCGACAGAAACCTTTGCCACCAATGCCGAGCCAGTAACCGCCCCCTACCACAACGCTCTCGGCGACTATAAAAAAAGCGCTCCACTGAGCCAAGAGATTAAATTCCGATCCAGACAGCAGACAAGACGTCCATCATCGGCAAACGGCTACCGGACTCCAACGAAGGCTCATCAGCGACCCCGCAAGAGAGAAGATGATGCTTCCGCTCGCCGACCCAAAGGCGTAAGCCGTCGACCTGGCCGTCATCGCCCGCTGCCGCGAGCGAGGCCCTGTCCCTCGACCGAGCCTTACGCCCACCGGATCCGACGAAGCAGCCATCGACGCACTACTGGGAGGGAAGAAGATGACGTCTCCGTTGGACGACGACACGCCATGTCGCCCAGCCTCCGACCGCCACGACGACTACGACCGCCGCTTCTCCAAGACGACCACCGCTTAAACGGCCCATTTTTCAGGCCCACCAAAAATTAAAAGTTTTGACTCGCCACTAAATGTCGCCATCCGGTGACACAATGAATAAATTTTTTAAACTGCTATTTATAGAGTAAGGTTTTCTGCTAATTTCTGTAAAAGAATTAAGCTAATATCCGTATTAGTTTTGATGAAATTAACTTTTTAAGGGAATAGTGTCATTAGCTGGCTGTTAACCTTGCATTTTTCACCAGCTCTCCACTACAAGGCGCGGCACTTAAAGGGTTATAAAATAGAGTTGACATTAAATACGGGCTAATAAGATTTTTACTTTTAATACAAATGGAAATGAACAAAATTAAATGTTTGACTGTGTGTGGTAACAGTCAATTCAGTCGAAAGGTAAGGTATAAACATGCATTTCATTTTTATAAAAATTTGTACATTTCATTTTCAAAAAAATATTGCGACAAGGCTCCTTGAGCCGCTGATTGTACGGATTTGGTGCATTGCTTTATAATAATTTGCGTATCATCTTCATACTTTTAGTGGATTGCGGATTTTAATCAACTGTAATTAGCATTGGATAAAATTGAGTGTAACGAACAAATACATTCAATTTAAATACCTATTAATAGAAAGAAAGATAATTTGATTTCGAGGAAAAAATAATAAACAAATTTATTTTGATAACTGTATAAAAACAAAGTTTTAAATATTTAGACAAGTAATAAACTAATACAATTTTATTAAATAATATATCAAAAGAAAACTGATAGATGTTTATGTAGAAAAGAGTCGTATCAACCGAAAAGAAGCAGAAATAACTCACATCCTGGTAGAATCTACAATAGATTTATTTTTAAAGCGTGATTTTGCTTTCAACTTGTTAGGTTGTGTGAAAAGTTAAACGCTTTAAGTTCAGTTTGCTTGAAGCGCAGGGTGGGGTAGAAGATGTATACCGGATGTCCCACGGAATTTGAACCAAAGAAAAATAGCATTGATTTTCATTAGTTTGTCAATATTGACTTGTTTTAATCAGGAATCATTAGAAAACGTTTAGACCTTTTAAAAATATCAATTTTGTTATATTTTAAGCTTAAATACATAAATACAGGAATTTGTAACCGTTTTCTATTGTTGTTGTTTAGGTCAACAGCCGAAAAGCTGGTTTGAACCTCTAGAGGTTTACTAAGTAAAACGAGGAGTGAGGTGGTTTACCATTGCCTTCCTCACTGAGTGGAAAAGTACGCTTATCAGCATGCCGGGCCCTCTGAAAAGCACATATTTTCCACTCTGTAAATGACACCTTCACTTCATTCACCACAGGGTCTGGCTGTACAATGAAATTCATTACTTTCAGAGAAGATAACTCTGATTAGTGTCTTTTACACCTCTACCTCTTCTGTTCTTAAATGATTCAGTCATTTAATTGGCTGACCATGTGATAAGAAACAGAACTATTTATTTTAGCCCTGCAATGAACAGATTGAGTGTAAATAATCTGACACTCCACCTGTCTGTTATGGGCAGCGTTTTCTATTAGGTACGGTAAATTTTATCAACGTTTTATGCAAGTTTAGAGTAATGGTAAGGTTCTGTTATAAGACGTAAAAGAACGTAAAAGACGTTTAGACCTTTTAAGAATATCAATTTTTCTATATTTTAAGCTTAAATACAGAAATACAGGAATTTGTAACCGTTTTCTATTTAAGTACGGTAAATTTTATCAACGTTTTATGTAAGTTTAAAGTAATGGTAAGGTTTCTGGTATGAAGACGTAAGAATGGGCGGGTCAAATCCATCTGCGGTGAATTTTGTATTGTTACAAACTGGTTTATTTTTTTTCAACAGCATTTATCTTTTCTGCGAATAGGATAGAAATAATTGTTTATAACCATCAGATAATGAGAAATCTTAAAAATAGCCGCCTCTGTAGCATTTTTTTTTTGCGCCCTGGAGACTCCAGGAGGAGTATAGGACATGTCAGCTATAACATCTGAAATACATATAAGCAATGTATCACTACTATCAAGAAATAAATTCTTGTGCGCTATAAAAAGTTTCACCGATCAAGTAATTTTTCAGATTCCTTTTAAAGGAATTCAAATCCTCACAACATTTTAAAATTGGGCTAATTTATTCATAAATTTTCTCCCTGCATAAGTAAGTTTTTGTTCAAACAATTTTGTGGAGTGATTAGCCACATAATAATCATTTCTGTTTCTCGTGTTATGATTGTGAACATTGAAATTCTGCATAAAATTATTTTGCCTAACATACATAATCACCTCAAAAATGTAGAGAGAGGGAACTGTAAGCAATTTAAGCTCCTTAAATAGTGGCCTGCATGAGGTTAGCTGGTTAGCTCCCACCATACACCTAATAGCTTTCTTTTAAATTTTAAAAACCCTATTCATATTACCCATGCTAGAATTACCCCATACTAAGATACCATAACGGATATGAGACAGAACGAGGCCATGATAAGCTGCCATTAGTAATTTTTTATCATTTAATCTGGCAATTTGTTTTAGTGCAAATACCCCAGATGATATTTTACTACAAACTTGATTGGTATAAAGATCTATCTAGAGAATACACCCAGGGACTTCACTGTTTCTACATGCTCTAAACTATTATTATGAATAAATACATCCACTTCTCTACTTTCTTTAACGTTATGTTTATTTTTAATCTGCAAGTACTGACACTGACACTGGCGTAGTGGTTAGTGCACTAGCCTCCAAAGCGAGAGGTTTGATTCCCCGCTAGTGTTTGAAAATTACAATTCAAAACCCGCCGTATTACCCATAACAGGCAGGTGTGATAGTAGGATTTACTAAGTAAAACTAGGTGCGAGGTGGTTAACCATGCCTTCCTCACTAAGTGGAAAAGTATGCTTATAAATGATACCTTCACGTCATTCACCTCTGGATCTGTCTGCATAATGAATTATGACTAGTGTCTTTTACACCTCTAACTCATCTGTTCTTAAATATTCAGCTATAAATTGCCTGACAGTGTGATAAAAAACAAATTAAATAAAAATTAATTAATTTTGATTATTTTTAAAATTATTTCTTGAATTAACGACAATAATTGGTTACTTAAATTGAATCATCTATCAACGATGTAATAAAAAATAGACTGCTATTCTAAAACACGCACGTGCGCGAATATGTTGCACTCATGCTTCTTTTTGTTATTGTTGTGCTTTTTTGGCGGAATTTGTTAGTAGCGGGGCAGAGACAATGTTTTCAGGAACGCACGAAACTGGAGTCATAATATACCTCTACTCCTTTCTTTCCCCCAGTTTGTATCGGTTATTCAGCCTGGTTGTTACACGGGCGTAGCTGTATTTGTTAGTAGGCTAAGTTCATCATCATCTTCACTTCCAAGGATTAGGTTACATGAACCTGTTCCGGTACCCATCTCCCTCTCGGCCTCCCTACATCTCTTCTGCCAACTGGTTGATAATTTAAAGCTGCCACTGGCATCCTTTCGTTTGGCATTCTGTCCAGGTGACTACACCATATTTGTCTATTTTTTATTATCTTTTCATGCAAAGACTGAACTGATAATGCGCTTCTAATATCCACGTTCCTTATTCTATCCATTCTGGTACATCCATGCATTTTCTTAAAAACTTCATTTCCGCAGCTTGAATTTTACTATCGCTTTTAGCAGTATGCACCCAAGACTCACTGCCATATAGGAGTGTTGGAACCGCAATAGTGTTGAAAAATTTGAGGCGTGTTTCCTTCCTCGTTTTATTCTTCAGATGTCTGTGAATATTTCCACAAATATTCTGAAATTTGGCCAGTTTAACTGTTATGTCTTTATCAAAATCGTATGAAACATCACTCCCAAGATATTGAAAATGTTTAACCTGTTCTATTGCCCTTCCATTCATCTCTATTCTCGTCCTTGTTGTATATTTACCTTTAAAAGCCATAGTTTTAGATTTTGTGGATGATATTTCCAGATTGTATTGTTTTGCAACTTGTTCCAACATAAATACCGATTTTTGTAACTCGTCTTCATTCTGTTGTATTACAACTTTGTCATCCGCATATAAAAGAGAGTTCATAAAGAAGCCATCCGAGATTTGTATACCTGGGTCTATATTACATTTCCACGTTCTCAACATGTCGTCCACATATATATTAAACAATGTCGACGATATACAACATCCCTGTCGAACTCCTCTATTGGTTTTAATAGGCTCTGTCACTTTCCCATCTAAATCTAGTAAAATCACAGTATCTTCGTACAGGCTCTGCAATATCCTGATAATATGTTTAGGGTATCCTCTCCTTTCCAGAACCCTCCATAAAAGCGAACGTTTAACACTGTCAAAAGCCTTTACAAAATCTATAAATGCAAGATGGGTTTCAAAGGTTGTATTCTCGTCTTTTAGCTATAATTTGTTTTAAAGTAAAAATAGCATCCGAACACGATCTACCTTTCCGGAACCCCATCTGTTCTTCCATAATCAAGTAATCGGCTACGGTTCTTAACCTATTATTAATAATTTTTGTGTACAATTTGTAGGAAGTGTCTAATAAACTAATCCCTCTATAATTGTTAGTGTCTATTCTATTTCCTTTTTTGTGGATGGAAATCACCTTTGACTGCAACCATTCTTTGGGTATTGTATGACCTTTCCAACACATATTAAAGAAGTGCACCAGGCGCAAATGCAAGGCGGTTCCTCCATATTTTAATAATTCCATATTGAGACCGTTCATTCCTGGAGCCTTTCTATTCTTAACCTGTTTTAGAGCCTCCATAAATTCTTCCATAGATACGTTGTCGACACAACAGTCTTGGCAGTCAATCTTAACCGTGTGTGGCTCTGCTTTGTCATGCCATAATTCCTTATAATGATTTATCCAGTTCTCCGTACTTATACAGTTGACCTTTACTCTTTCTCTCTCTGATTTGTTAAGAACTTTCATCACTTTATAAGCCAAAGATTGTCGGCCATGTACATCATGCTCTATGGTCCCAATAAATCTATCCCATGATTGTTGATGAGCCCTTTTCACCAATTTTGAAGCTTCATTTCTAACTTTGTGGTATTCCTCTTTATTGAGAGTTGTTGGATTTCCTAAATACTTCTTGTAGTATTCGTTCTTTCTCTTGATTGCCATCTCGATTTCTTCATTCCATATCTTCATGCCTTTCCTTTTCCTGAATCTACTCTTTACTCCTATAGCCTCACTAGCTGCCCTAGTCACAATGTTCTTAATATTGTTCCATTCCAACTCTATATCATCATTTGTGGGAGCATTTTGGATATATTGATTTATCCGCTCTTGATACAGGCGTTTTATACTGTCCTCCTCCAAAAGATACACTTTGTATACTTCCTCTTTATTTCCAGCTGGTTGTTGCCTGGTTCTTGTATTCTGTTTCCATTTTGTATATAAGGCTATTTCGGCAACAACCATATAATGATCGGAGAATATATCAAATCCTCTGAAAACCCTTGTATCAGTTACCTGTTTTGCTATTTTCTTATTAGCAATCACATAGTCAATAATAGATTTGCTCCCACGCGCCGCCCAAGTGTATTTGTGAATGTCCTTTTTACGAAAGAAGCCATTTAGGATCTTCAACTCATTAAATGTAGAAAATTCTCTAAGTGTATCACCATTTTTGTTCATTGTCTCCTCTCCGTCTGCATTAGCAGCAATTTGCAAAACAGTCAGACGTTAAACCAAAAAAAAAAAAAAAAAAAAAAAAGTCTCCTCTCCGAAAGTTCCCACAGTATTAGGGATAGGTTCCCTTCCCACTCTAGCATTAAGGTCCCCTACCACCAACACGCTGCAGTTTTTGTTATGTTTATCTATTACTTTTTGCAAGGCGTTGTAAAATTGCACACTTTCTTCCTCCTTTCTTTCTTCCGGAGCATAGACCCCTATTATCACTAAATGACCTCTATCGTATTTGAATTTTATAGTTAAAATTCTTTCGTTAACATATTTGTACTCTCTTATCTTTTGTTCCCATTTCCTATCTACAAATATAGCCACTCCCTTTGCTGCTCTTTCCTTGACGCTTACACCACTATAAAACATCGCATATTCTTCTAAATACTTCGAGCCACATAATTTTTTTTTGTTTCCGTTACAACAGCGATATTTATGCCTTTCTCCTTAAATATTTTACTCAGTTCTATTTCTTTATTATTAATTCCACGTACATTCCAAGTTGCTATTCGTAAATTATCCGCAATCCATTTTCGTTGTTTCTTTTGTTCGTTTCC
Source organism: Catonia carolina (assembly GCA_035578175.1). NCBI lineage: Eukaryota > Metazoa > Arthropoda > Insecta > Hemiptera > Achilidae > Catonia > Catonia carolina. The sequence goes on along the minus strand of JAQMRL010000004.1, from coordinate 69,670,506 downwards.
ATTTATGTTTCCGAAATTCCTGTCCTGTCCGAGGCGCTTTGGGTACTGTCAGTTTTAAGAGAAATCCCCTGGCCGCGTTACGGGCGCTGCGCAGGTTAAGCTTAGTGGTGGGGCTGCCACCTCACTGCCTCCAAGCATGCAGACCAGTTCGTTCGAGATGACGCTCTAGGTTCTTCCGCCCTCTCCGCCGTTGGAAATTTCTTCCTCTTCCGCCTTCGAGGCCGTTGACCGGTTTTCACCTGTAACCCTAGGCAGGGGCCCTTACTGGGTGCTACCATCCGGAGCCAGATGGACCCAGGTTTTTTAACGAGGTGGTTACTCCTCCCCCTCCACACTTCCCCATCTCTTGCCGGATGGGGCCCCGGGCTTGGGACCGGCAGTGTTAAGCAACACTGTTGGCGGTGTTGGCTAAGTTTAAATCATTAATTATTGTTTATCAATTATTATACGATCCCGAACGAGCCTAGGCTTAGGTGTTTCAATATATGATTGTTGTTTAGGTCATCAGCCGAAAGGCTGGTTTGAACCTGTAGAGGTTTTACTAAGTAAAACGAGGAGTGAGGTGGTTTACCATTGCCTTCCTCACTGAGTGAAAAAGTACGCTTATCAGCATACCGGGCCCTCTGAAAAGCACATATTTTCCACTCTGCAAATGACACCTTCACTTCATTTACCACAGGGTCTGGCTGTATAATGAAATTCATTACTTTCAGAGAAGATAACTCTGATTAGTGTATTTTACACCTCTACCTCTTCTGTTCTTAAATGATTCAGTCATTTAATTGGCTGACCATGTGACAAGAAACAGAACTATTTATTTTAGCCCTGCAACTAACAGATTAAGTGTAAATAATTTGACACTGTACCTGTCTGTTATGGGCAGCAATATATGATATGATGATGATGACATAATGGTGTCATCGTGGAATGTTCGTAAGATAGTTGTGAAGGTTTATTTTTACGTCTGACTGTTTTGCAAATTCTGCTAATGCAGACGATGAAGGATGATGTTATATACGAAAATGAGTGATGAAAAAATGCCAGATCCGTCCGGGAATCGAACCGGGAACCCCGGCGTAGAAGCCTGTTGCGCTAACCTTTACGCCAATAGGCGTATAAAAATTGTCGTGATGGGAATCGTTAGTAAACGAGTTGCTTCCGAATAAATTGATCGCGTTCAATCTGAATGATTTAATATTTTATTAACGAAGCATTCTAATACAGTTAGTAGTTGCGTGATTGCTTAGTTCTTTGGATTCTTTTATTTAACATTTCTTCGAGTATTTATGTCGTTATTGACGGTTTTTGTTATTATTTATTTAAAAAAATAATAATATTGTTCACTGTTTTATTGTGGTTGTATTGCGTTTTTCATTCCGTCCCGCCAAATGGAAGTTTGTTTCGCGCGTACGGTAAGCCCTATGTTTTAAAAAGTGAAGGAAATTTCTGTCCAGTTGACAAAATTACATTCATGAAAATTAAAAGTAGAAAAATTACAACACTGCTGTTACGTCACTTACATATACACACCATATTATTAATACGTACCTACATTTCATAATAATATATTGTATTATACAGGGTGATTCACGAAGATATGCAGAAACTTTAGGAGCTCATTGTACATGTAAAAATAATGAAAAAAGTTTATATAAACATGGGTCCGGAAATGCTTCGTTTCCGAGTTACGGCTAGCGAAAGTTTCGCCCGGATTTCAGCTCACCAGGTAAAATGAGGTCTTCCTGAAATTCTGGTAAGGTAGATTAAGGGGCGAATTCAATCGTTTCTTATGGTTTTTGACCTGATAAATTGAATAAAACAGGTCCCAGAATTGTAAGTTAAATAGTTTTTGAGAAAACCAGTGTCAAATGCAAAAAATGGTGTGAAAAAAACATAAGTTTTCATCTTTGTTTTTCCGGTTAATTTTACTTTGTACTGTTATGAATAAAAATTCATTTAATCAAACATCTATTCGCTTTCTGTGTACTTTATTTACACCGGTTTGTTCGGAATAAAATTTTCAACTTGTTTCATTCAAAAAATTTAACTGTTTCTTGGTGAAATAACAAAGTTATTGTTGCCCAAAGATGAAAAAATGTGTTTTCCACTCCATTTTTTGCATTTGACACTAGTTTTCTTAAAAACTATTTAACTTACAGTTCTGGGACCTATTTTATTCAATTTATCAGATCAAAAACCATAAGAAATGATTGAATTCGTCCCTTAATCTACCTTACCAGAATTTTAGGAAGACCTCATTTCACCTGGTGAGCTGAGACCCGGGCGAAACTTTCGCTAGCCGTAACTCGGAAACGAAGCATTTCCGGACCCATGTTTATATAAACTTTTTTCATTATTTTTACATGTACAATGAGCTCCCAAAGTTTCTGCATATCTTCGTGAATCACCCTGTATCATGGTTAGAGCAGTTAGAGCAGTCTGCACCTATTTTTTATTTCCTTATGCTTTTGATAAATTTAAATATAATATATATTCTTTATTAGTTCTTTAACAGCTTTCAAGTTTGATTTTATTATTGTTATTATAATAACAATAATAAAATTATTATAATATAATAATTCATTTTTATTTTATTTATTTATTCATTTATATTTTATTTTATTTTATAAATAAAAATTAATAATAGGGGTTGATTTTCTGGAAGTAGAAATCATGAGCAAAATAATAGTAATAATAATAATAGTAATTATGGTTACAATAGAAGATCAGAAAGTCAGCGAGAACAAAACAATAGAGGTATTAGATATTATTATAGACAAGGGGGTGAAAATCGCAGGGATGTGTTTAATAACCGAAGTTTTGAGCGTAGAGATGAGAACAAAGTTAATGCTATCACAGTTCAAGCTGATGTACACACTGAAGAGCAAGCTTTAAACGAGTAGTCGATGAACGAAAAAATATGGGAACTAAAAAAAATTTAGCCTGTTCATCTATGAATGTAGGTTTTAATGAAAATAGGGTAATTTATAATAATAATAAAATATTAAACTTGATTTTAAATAATGATGTTGCTTCAGACTTGCTCGAGGAGTTAGAATTTGATCAATTTCAAACCAATAATATAAGCGAAAATATTAAATTAGCTGAAATAGAAATACAAATTGAAAATTATAACCTAAATTTATTGTGTGATTCAGGCAGTGAAATATCGTGTATTAACCTTGATTATTTAAATAAGTTAGAAAAGGAAACAAATGTAAATTATTCTAAATTGCCTGTCAATAATATGACTATTTTAACTGCCACGGGAAAGCGTAGTTCGGGGATTAATAAACAAGTAATTTTAGAGTTTAAAGTAGGACAGCAATTGTGTATTCACGTTTTCTTTATTGTAAAAAATTTAAATGTAAATGTATTAATTGGGTGTGATTTTTTAACAAAATATAAGGTCAGTTTGGATTTCAGAAAAAATGTGTTTATAATTGGAGAAGATAATATATTCTTTTCAGTAAAAAATGTGACAGAACATGGTTTATATAACTTACAAGTGTTAGACGAGGAGGCTTTACAAGAGAAAATTTGGGTTAGACAATTGGAGGGAATAAGAGAAATCATAAACAACCATAATAAAAGTGATTCAGAAAAGCAAGCCTTAATTGATGTTTTTAATGAGTATAGAGATGTATTTTCCAATAAAGCTGGTAAAATTAAAAACTATTTGTGTAAATTAAAATTAAACGTGAATACACCATTGATCCGAAAAACGTATCCAATACCTTATGCTTATAGGAAACAAGTACAGGTAGAAATTGATCAAATGCTAGCTGATGGGATTATTGAACCAAGTGGGTCTGAATTTACAAATCCTTTGGTTATTGTAAAAAAACCTAATGGAGATTTGAGAGTATGTCTGGATGCTAGAAATTTAAATAAATGTATAATTTCTGATAAGACTCATCCAGAAAATATAGACTTAATTTTAATGCGCCTGCATGGTGTTAAATATATCAGTTCTTTTGACTTGACAAGTGGGTTTTTACAAGCGGAGCTTCATCCTAATAGTAGGAAATATGTCTCATTTTTATGTAACGGAAATAATTATCAATATAAACGTTTACCTTTTGGTTTGAAAAATTCTGTCACAGAGTTTATAAAGGGGTTAAATTTTGTATTAGGAAGGGAGGTTCTAGATTTTGTTATTCTGTACGTCGACGATTTAATAATATGTTCAGACAATTTGAAAACACATATACATAGACTAATTGGAAATATAACTGATGTGGATAGTTTTATACAACTTTTAGATGAAATGGAGGGAGAGCAGGGCTGGGAACCTAATAACCATAATTTTAATAAGTATATAAATAATGGTGGCCGAGGTCATGAGAGAAATAATAATAATAATACTGCTGCTAATAAAGGCAGCATTTTAATTAATTATTATAATAATTATAGGGGTGGATAATTATAGGGGTGGATTTTTCCACCCCTATATTTTAAACTTTAATAATAGGGGTTATTATTAAAGTATAATAATACATTAGAAAATTTGTTGAATTTCAATGTAAATGTTACTGTTGATAGTAGGCCTGTGGAAATAATGTTTGGTCATAGGATTGTTGATGTAGCTTGTAAAAAAATAAAATTCCCGGATAATGATGTGACAAAAGGAGATAAATTGGATGAGGTTTTAATTAATAGTAAAGTATTGGAAAGACTGGAGGAGGTAGCAAAAAGGCGTATGACTTTGAGTAAGTTAAAAACTAGTAGAATAAAATTTAAGATTGGGGAGTATGTTTTGATAAAAAAATTTCAGTTATCTAAGAAAAGTATAAAATTTTGTAGGAAGTTTTGTCACAGATATAAAGGGCCTTATCAAATTGTAGATATTCATAAAAATAGAAATGTCTTAAAACTGAAAAATTTGAAGAATCAAGTTGAATTTTTTGTAAATAGGATGTTATGTAAAAAGTTTTATACATAAAAGTTAGTTTTACTGAAATGTTCAAATTTGTGTTGTGGTTAATGAATTTTATTGAATTTAATATGCTTGCAATAAATGTTGATAATAGTTAATATAATCGTGGTAAGTGTAAATAAAAAAAAAATAAAAAATATTGTGTATATATGTGTTTGGTTATGTTCAGTTGTGTTCTTATTTAATAATTCATTACCTTGTGTTCTGTTAATGTTTTCTGTATGATGATAAAGCATTGTAAGGCTGTTTAGCAACTTATATTTCAAACATTTCGGCCATGTATTATTATATTTAAATTTATCAAACAAATTCAAAATTTAAATTATAATTTTGGTTAAATTTCTCTTTGTTTTCAAAATTTAAATCGGGGGTAATTTGTGACGATTCAAAATCATTGACAGCTGGCTTTGTTTATTTTTGGTTTGAAATAAATGTAAATAGACCCAGCTGGTGAAAAGAATAAAATTTTTATTTAATTTGAAAAAGAGTGATAAACAAAGATGGGTTGCTAGGCAGCTAGTAGGTTAAAGTTTTTTTGTAAAATGTTTTATTTAGTGGGGCCTGGACATTGAAAGAAGGAGGAGGTCCCACATTTGTTCTTAAAAAGATAAGATAAAATATATAGTGGAACATTAAATAGTTTATCCACTATGTTGAGTGAATAAAAACCTATAAGATTTGATATGATTAATGTTTTTTTTTTATTGAAGGAAAATAAGGGACAAGATAATAATAATAACAATAATAAAATCAAGCCGGCCGCATTGGCGCAGTTGGTAACGTGCTCGCCTTTCATCATGCGGTCCTGGGTTCGAATCCCACTCAGGCATGGCATATTTTCATACGTTACAAAAAATCATTTCATCCTACATCACATAAAGTATCTTAGTATCTTATAAAGCATCTTAGTAATTGGAATGTGGAGAGTCTAAAAAATCTTTCCGCAGCCATATCGAAAAAAAAAAATAATAAAATCAAACTTGAAAGCTGTTAAAGAACTAATAAAGAATATATATTATATTTAAATTTATCAAAAGCATAAGGAAATAAATGTGAAAGTAATTTGAATATTGAAAGAAGGTTTTCTTCAGAAAATAAATAAATATGTTTGTATGTTAAAGAATACTGTTGTTTATTAAATACAATAATAAATAGTTAAAGGAGATATATTAAGTATTCTTCATTGTCTATCCTTCCCTTTAAGAACCTATACGTTTATAAAGTCCTTAGAAATTTTTTTGACCGAAGTGAAAATAGTTACGAGAACGTTAATTTAAAGGAAATAATTTAAGACATAATTAGAAGTACCTAAGGCAAATAGTATCCATTTCATGAAATTTTATTCATACTTAGGACCTAAATTTAATAATTTACTCCCTGCGGAAATAAAACAATGTAAAGTGCGAATTAAGATTTCTGAAGAGTGTCGAAGGATTTGTATTGGGAACTGAATATGTAGATACGTTTTTTCAAGTACTTAGATAAAGTAATTATTGGATAAGTAGACTACTAAATATGGTTACTGTAATATATAAAAGTTTTAAACTTACCGTTTAATATTTACTACCTAAGGAAAATAATATATTAGTTTCACATTTTACGACATAATAAATTTTAACAACATTTTATATTTGTTGACAGTTTAGCCTATATGGAAACACCGGAGGAGTGCTTTTTTTAACTTTTGTTATCGGGAACTGTACAATATTGATAACTATCCAATGTGATCGCTGTATTTTTTTTTGAAGTGGATTAGGCATGAGTTTGAACAGGGACCCCCAGTAAAGTTTGTGGTCATTTCCAGACTCCCAGTAGAGTTTGTGAGTTTGAGTTCATGGATGGCTGTCAGCTGGTCACCGTACAAAGTCGCTTGTCCAACCAGTGTTACTTAACAAATACTAGCGACTTTCTACCAGCTGACTGACTGGCCCGGAGGCCATTTTTACTGTTTAAATTAATTTAATCTAGCAACTGGACAGAAGTTTATTTTCGTTAATAAAAAAACATATGTCCGTACTGTAAGCGCGAAGTCCCGTCCGTCGTGACAGAACAGCGCCAGTAGGGAGTCATGTTGATAACTGTCTATTTATTATTTCTCTATACCTACTTTTAATGCAGCTTCTTGTGTGCAGCTCAGTGCTGCATTATTCTTCGGACAATGTTCTGTTTTGTACTAGTTTGATGACCTAATGCATGATGATGTATATGCCGTGCAGGGGCGGTTTCAGGGAAGGGCCCATGGCCCCCCCCCCCCGAAATACTAGGAAAACTTAGTTTAATATTTTCTATAAGCTATTATTTCTAACAAAACTGAATCCCAATACTCGTACCTATCAATTAACAATAATTATTTTAGTATAAAAATTAGTCTAACAGAAAGTATCTATTTTTAAATAGGTAGTATTAAGATAACAATCAGTGTCAGTAGTCAAAAGCCACTCGCATCCAGTCAGCACCTTGAAAATTTCTCTATGAATTAAAATTATGGTTACAGCAATACAGCATAAAAGAGGACTTTTCAATGACTCAATTACAAACTATGTATTACAAATTATGTAGTAAGAGCTACATAAAAACAAGATAGCCCGCCCCCCCAAAATCAGCCCTGGAACCGCCCCTGATGCCGTGTGTATAAAGTCCTATACTAGATTTCAGTACTAAATTTATAAATACTGCACTGAATGTCTGAAAGTCATGTAAGTGTTTCACACCAGATTTTCCTTATGTAATTTCTAGATCTTTGTTATATAACGAAACAGCGAGATTTGTGTAACCAATGGAAGGTTAATCTTATCCCCTTGATTGAGCCCCTAAGTACCAATATAAAACTGCCATATAACTTGCAGTCAAGGTTAGCAACAAGAACCAGTTCAATCAAGGCGAAGCAACAGACTATTCTAACTTCAGTCCTGGAAGTGGAAAACCTTGAATCAATTGTTAGACCAGTTCAACAAGGCGTAGCAATAAAAAAAGATTCTATTTTCAGTACAGGAAGTGGAAAACCTTGAGCCAACTACCAACTAGTCATACTGGTTTTAGTTGATTAACAATCGGCGTCCATGATAATCGCCCTTGCGGAGCTCAGTGACTTCGCACGTACCTGTTTTCATTAACCAATAATGTCTGTTAACAATTTTCTTTTAGATTTCGACCTTTATATCATTTTAGGGGAACATATACAATTATTAAAAGTATAAAAAATTAATAACCTACATTTTTTACTTTCTCTTCCTTGTATGAATGTATACGAAGGAAAGTATTGTTTTCATGTCGATTTTTCGAAATTGAGTTTTCACCGGATCTACACGTTTTCAGACCCCCTGACCCCAAAAAATATTTTTTTAGCGATTGGTCTGTGTGTGCGTGCGTGTGTCTGTGTGTGAACAAAATATCTCAAGAAAGAAACATCGTACGAACTTAAAACTTACGTTAGGTACTACTGTCGGACCCGACACGAATCATTTCCATCAAAAACGGTTGACCGGAAGTAGTAAAACTACTACTTCCGGTCAACCGTGAAAAATGACACGAATAAACATTCGTGTCATTTTTCGCTTTTTTGCGATTTTTTTTAAACGGTTCCTACGATTTTTTTTTAAATCGTCTTATTTACTGCATTTTTATGCTTTATAAGAAAGGGTAGGTTTTATGTTTGCTAAAGTTCTTGGGGAGGCTGTGCTCTCGTAGGATTTTTTAAAGATTGCAGCTTTATAGTATATATTTTAGCTTAAAAATGTACCGGGTGTTTATAAATGAATAGCGGGGTTTTAACGCTCTATAATATTTAATACATTATACTTACAGTTATAAATGATACATCAAACGAAAGTGCTACTCAAGCAGTTTTGTTTGTTGGCAGCAGTGCGCAATGTTTCCACCGCCAGTCGTTAGAAAGCGCTAGTAGCAAAGATGGCGACTAAAGAACAGAAAGCGTTTTGTGTTTTACAGTTCACAAAGACGGAATCGGTAGATACTGTGCAACGTGCGTTCCGTATTAAGTTCGGTTGTGAACCTCCAGGTGATAATAACATCCGTAGATGGTATCATCAGTTTAAAGATACCGGCTGCCTATGCAAAGGGAAGAGTACGAGACGACCAAGTGTTAGTGCGGTGAGCGAGTGCGAGAGTTGTTCACGCGTAGCCCACAGAAATCTGTTCAGAAGGCTAATCGTTTCACACATTTTGTTGATATTTTTATGCGTATGCTTATATTGCAGTACCTACGAATGGGTAGCTACTGATTAGTCGACTTGCCGAGTGGTAGACAACTTTCAATAAGTCACCGACGCCTAAATGGGCGATTCCTTTCGATAAGTCACCGACGCCTAAATGGTCGACTCCTTTCGATGAGTCACCGACACCTTAATGGTTGACTCCTTCGATAAGTCACTGACGCCTAAATGGTCGAGTCCTTACGATAAGTCACCGACGCCTAAATGGTCGAGTCCTTTCGATAAGTCACCGACACCTAAATGGGCGACTCCTTTCGATAAGTCACCGACGCCTAAATGGGCGACTCCTTTCGATAAGTCACCGACTCCTAAATGGTCGACTCCTTTCGATAAGTCACCGACACCTAAATGGTCGACTCCTTTCGATAAGTCACCGACGCATAAACGGCCGACTCCTTTCGTTAAGTCACCGACACCTTAATGGTCGACTCCTTTCGATAAGTCACCGACGCCTAAATGGTCGAGACCTTTCGATAAGTCACCGACACCTAAATGGGCGACTCCTTTCGATAAGTCACCGACGCCTAATTGGCCGACTCCTTTCGATAAGTCACCGACGCTGAAATGGTCGACTCCTTTCGATAAGTCACCGACACCTAAATGGTCGGCTCCTTTCGATAAGTCACCGACGCCTAAACGGTCGATAATCCGCAAAGTGGATGATCGGGAGTTGACTATACTATGTTTGTAGTAGTCACGGGTTCTATCCAAACCATAGTACGTTTTTTCTTAGTTGAGTCCTAGCGTAAACAAGCCACCGGTCGAATGGAACGAACGGAACAGTGATCAAAAAATTTTCCTTATACTACGCCCGCTCGTACCTTTCATGCCGTTGCCCGAAAACCATTGAACCTACTATTGAATTTAAACCCCGTAGGAATTGGTTTATGAAGAGTGGACCGACTAATGTTGGGTCCATTAGTGACAACCGACAAAATCTTTTTTCAAGTAGGTAACTCATTTCTAAAGGAAAATTGATGAATAATAAGTCTAGAAGCAGTGTTATGTGGTCGCCACGTATTTATCGATTTATTGTAACAAAAAATAACTCAGCGTAGGTATTAAAGTATTAAATAAACAAATAAATGTTTAAAGCAGTTTTGTTGATATCATCAAATTTGCCTAAAGCAGGCGTTTTACGTTTTCTTTTTTTAACTGAGGTTTTTAAAACATCACTCTGTTTAAATTCTTTTCGTACTCTGTGAACACTTGAACAAGATACACCGGTAAAGTCAGCAGTAAGTGATTCTATCTCTTTAATTTCTAGGTTAGGATATCTATTAGCAAACTTATTGAAAACATTAATTCCAATTGTCTTTTCTCCGCTTCGTAAAGGTTTCCGATTTTTATGTTTAATATTACTTCCGGAAGAAGAAGGTTCGTACACCATAATCAATACATGTATTGTCGCACAATCACGTACACAACCACGCACTAACACCCAAAAACTAGAAAAAATACAAAAAATGATGCGAATAAATAGAATTTTACATCAAATCGCACACTTAATCATGAAGACATCACATAACGTATTCCAAAATGTGACTGTCTCATATACTGCAAGATTTATTTTATTATTACATTACACCGATCTATAAATAACTGATAATATCATGTGAAATGAAAATAATTTGCGTATAAAAATGACAAAACCATTATAATTTTATTATTATGCTTATTACTTTACACCACTGACGATTGAATTGACAAAATGTAATGAGTAGGAGTTTTTATTTAGATCACCGGTTAGCTTGCAGAGAGTTCATTCAAGGCCACGCGAGTTGGTGTATTGTGCATTTACAGGGAGTAACACATACGCAGTTTGTTTACAACAGGACTGGACTAACAAAAACGGACTATACATATATTCGGTGTCGCTGTCTACAGCGAATAGTGAAAACAACACCCACGTATGTCACCGCTCTAGGCAGCCTAATGCCTAGCGACTAGCAATGAGATGATTGTACAGATATCAGATGAATTAATATCCCATAGCCGAGCGAGTAAGAGGGAGATATGCGGCATAACTACGCATGCGCCCAAAGGTCAACCGTTATAATCCAAATCTGAAAACATACTACAGTAGTTATCTTGCTTGTTAGCTTACTGCATGCATAAACGCTTGCTCACAACAATCAGTAAAATTATGCAATGTTATTGGAATGGGGCGTATGGTTTGTGCGAGTGGGAGCGTTATGCATTCTCTCACTCCCACGGCTAGGGGACTTTAGTTCATCTGAATACAGTACTAATCATGTACAGTGTTATGACAGCAGCAGTTTGGTACTTCGTCTGTCCCCTTCATCCCGCAGCTGCACAAAGCTCGGATTCATACAGTCTTGTTACATATTCTTGTTATGTTTATGATTCTATGTTTGTGATGACATCAGTTTATAATTTACTCGAACGCGACAGTTTTTAAAAGAATAGTGAAGATGTGACTGTGTTTTCGGAAATGCATGACTTCCCCACCTCCCGCACAGCACGGCGTACACAAGGTCATGTGCCAAGCTAGAGTTCCACAAACTTTTTGTAGATCAAGATGCTGAATTAGGGCCGTTGAATAAGGGATCCCGTATTGCTGAATGCGTTGCCTGTTATTTTAAATTAAAAATTCGATATTGAATAAATTTCCGTAAAAGTGAACATCCTTAGTCATTTTTTATTGGTTTTGTCCGGTAAATTTTTTTGAATTCCTTTTTTTCAACACCCCGGTTAATCTAGGTACTGCTGTAAATTATTTGTCAAAAAAGTTTAGTTCCTTACAAACCAGTTGGGTGTTAAATAAATTACTTGCCTGTTTTGACCGATAAATTACAGTATGTTTATATTTTTCTTTTCTTGTTTTCAGGAAAGCGATCTATCCGTCCCTAAATGTTTTTCTGTGTCTGGTTTCCACAAGTCCACTATTAACGATATTCTGAACCAGTTGTCTATGAAATGTGTTGTTTCACTAAAAAGGCTGACCCAGGAGGAAATAGATTTTCATACAAGAAGGTAAGTACTACATTGCTTGTTGTTAAATTTCGAAGTACAGTTCGTGATTTTGGAGTTACATTAAACTTCCGGTTATCCGAATTAATGGGGGCGAGCCAATTTCGGATAATTTTTTTTTTTTTTTTTTTTTTTTTTTTTTGTTTAACGTCCGACTGTTTTGCAATTACTGCTAATGCAGACGGTGAAGGATGAAATGAATTTTTGTAACGTATGAAAATATGCCGTGCCTGAATGGGATTCGAACCCAAGACCGCATGATGAATTTCGGATAAGGCTGGTTTTCTAAATAACGAGGAAATTATTATAAAAAAAATTTATTACTTTGTCCACAATATTATAATTCGTACGATTTAATTGTAAAGTATTTCTGAACATTTTAATTATTTTTCGAAAATGTCAGAAAATTTTTTCTAGTTTTTTATTTTTCATTCGTTTTTTTAACGAATGTCCCGCAAACGTTTAACTAAAGAAACATCAGTGAGTGTCGATTCAGTGGTTATGACGACGCGTTTACGTTTACACGACATTGTTAATATCATTTCATTTCCACCCCCGGTACGTAGTGGAAAGGCTCGAAAAGCCTTTGAAATGAAAAACTTACTGACTACAGACATTGACTTACAGATTAGGAAAAATTTCTTAACACTATATTTGGAGTGTAGAATTTTACGGGAGTGAAACGTGGGTGATAAGGGCTGCAGAAAGGAAGAGGATAGAAGCTTTTGAAATGTGGTGTTATAGGAAAATATTTAAGATTAGGTGGGTGGACGAAATAAGTAATTTAGAGGTTCTTAGGCGAGTGAATGAAAAAAGAAATATATGGAACCATCTTACCAGAAGAAGGAATAGGCTAGTGGGGCATATCTTAAGACATCCAGGTATTGGTCTATCAATTATGGAGGGTAATATTCAGGGAGTGAATTGTAGGGGGAGGCAAAGGTTAGAGTATGTAAAGCAAATTACAAAAAATGTAGGGTGTTACAAGTATGTTACGAGGTGTGGCTATTAAATAATGAGACTGATGTAAAAAATTTTATTTTAATTTTATACATAATCACTTATTGTCACCTTCAATATACACTCCTTCTCTATCCCTGCAACGCTCCATGCGAATTTTCCATTGTTGGAAACAGTGCTGGAAATCATCATCTGTCAGCTCCTTCAGGACACGTGCCATTTAAAAATGTTTGTACTGACACTATACGCAATTGAAAATGACCCAAATTTTTTGGAAAAAATAATAGCATGTGATGAAACGTGGTTTTTTACTTATGATCTGGAAACAAAGCGCCAATCAATGCACTGGAAGAGCCGAACTTCACCGAGAGCCAAAAAAGCTCGAATGAGCAAGTCAAAATTTAAAGCAAAGATGATTGTTTTTTTTTTTATATCCATAGAATAGTGTACCTTCACTGGGTTCCTGAAGGTCAAACAATTAATCAATATTACTACATTGAGGTACTTTCTAAACTACGTCAAAGAGTAAGGAAAAAACGCCCCAAATGTGGAAGGAAAAATCATGGATTCTCCACCAAGACAATGCGCCAGCTCATTCCGCGTTATCTGTCAAGAGTTTGCTAGCCAAGTACAGCATCTTAGTGTTAGAACATCCACGTTATTCACCAGAACTTGCACTATGTTACTTCTAACAGTTCCCTAAGGTGAAATCTGCATTAAAAGGGACAAGATTTGAGTCTGTGGAAGCTGTAAAAGAGAAAGCGGCACGTGTCCTGAAGGAGCTGACAGAAGATGACTTCCAGAACTGTTTCCAACAATGGAAAATTCACATGGAGCATTGTAGGGATAAAGAAGGAGTGTATATTGAAGGTGACAATTAGTGATTATGTATAAAATTAAAATAATTTTTTTTTACGTCAGTCTCGTTATTTAATAGCCACACCTCGTAGATATGAAACGACTTGCGCAAGATGGAATAGCTTGGAAAACTGCATTAAACCAGTCGAGAGACTGATGACAAAAAAAACGGTATGTAACACTAATTAGCCACAAAACTATTCCAAGACACTACCGTATCCATTCAACCACAACACTGCACTAATTGACTGTTTGGAACAAATATGATGTAGCCAAAAATAAACAGTAGGCCTTGTAGTAGTCTATCGCAGCAAGGAAGAGACTCATTTATCGGTAAAAATCCTGTCTGTAGTGCTGAACGTCATGTAGGTGTACTATGTAAAACAATTTTTCACACGAACTTGTTGCTTCCGGTTTTCAAGGAAAGTTCTGAACCAATTCAGAGCTGGGCCTCTAACTCTTGCAGCTTCTAGTTTGATAAGTAGTAAATTGTGATTCACCAAATCAAACGCTTCTTTGAAATCAACAAAATAGTCCTGATACTTTTTTACTACAATTTAAGTTTTCAAATACATCACATAAGACGACTTCAGTTGCATTTTCAGTACTTTTTCCTTTTTTGAAACCAAACTGGCTGGGGGAAAAAAGTCAGTAACGTTTAAAAAGTTCAATAGTCTGGTCCTCGTAACTCTCTCAAATATTTTGAAAAATATTGAAGGTAATGGTACTGGCCTATATTGCTCGACCACATCTGGGTTGCCCCTTTTAAAAATTGGCACATAACAGATTTTTTTAACAACTAAGGAAATTTCCCAGTAATAAAACATTAATTAGTTGAGCAAGTGGACAAGAAAAATTAGGTGAATAATCTGCTTTATGAAATAGACATTAAAGCCATCAAATCCAGATGATTTTTTGTTTTGCATACCTAAAACTACACTTCCCTCTTCACATTTGTGAACAAAACTGAGAAATAAAGAACTAGGCTGTGACTTTAAATAAAGTAAATCACTCAAATTTCTAGAAATTGCGCAGACATTAACACTATTCAAAAAGAAATTATTAAAAGTGTTAGCTATCTCCCTTTCGTTATTTATTTCTCGACCATCAACTACTAATTTTTCAATTAATTCATTTTTTCTTGCCAGCAATGAATTAATCACTTGCCAATTGACAGCCAGTCTATTCCCACATTGCTGGAATTTATATGCATAGTATTGATTTTTCCTTTATTCTATATTTGAAGCTAGTTTGTTTTTAAAAATTTAGTTATTTCTAAAGCAAATGTCATAAGGCCCACATTTTAATTGAGTGTACAACTTGTTTCTTATCTTAATTCGTTTTAATAAGTTATCATTCATCCAAGGGCTAATTGGTTTGCTCTAAATAACTTATTAGTTATTTTAATTTTAGAAGTATTTTTTAAGAAACAACTTGTTAGTAAAGAATGAAATTGATTGAAGCTGAGATCTGCATCACTTTCGTTAAAAATTTCGTTTCAGTTTATTAATTGGAGGTGTGAATTTATTTTATTTAAATCAATATATTTTTTGTTATCATGAACATGATTGGGAATAAATGACTTCTTATTAGGGATAGAAAGATTTAATCTAACTGCACAGTGGTCAGATATATCGAAAAACACCACCTTTAAATGCATTAATATTACTGTAACGAACAAAAATATGGTCTATACATGTTTTAGAAATATCACTTATGCAAGTTGGAATGTTCATAAATGATGTTAGTCCACTGTTGTTCATGATTGAAATATAACGATCCCTATCAGGATTATTTGCCTTTTCGAGTATGTCCACATTTACATCACCAAAAAAACAGTGCGTTTGTTTTAAATTTTGCTAGCAAAGTCGAGAGTTTTTGTAAAAAAATTGATAGCGAAAAACCATTGAGTCTATACAGACCAACAATAGAAAAAATGAAATTATTAATTTTAAATTGTAAGATTGTACAGTCAGCCGAGATGAGACGGCATGGGACCTGCTACTCAGGTCCCATGTAAGTCTAATGTAATGTAAAGTAAACAAAATTTACTGCTACGCGTTGTTCATCTAAACTTTCCATCGTAAAAAACAAAACAAGAACAAATCAGCGCTAGCAAAAACAATCACTGCATGATGAATATTGAACACGCAATGAGTTGCAATCACTGCACTGAACTCGCAATGAGTTGCGCTATACATGTCTGTGCGGCTGAAATGCATACTACACAAGCACCACCCACGGCAATGCTATTCTGGTTACTTTTGGGTACCTCGTAGACTTCTCTTCAGATGGACTTGCCCAGACACCCGATCGTGGGTCTATTCCGGAATATTTTACTATAAAGCGATCCATCATAAGGTTTTTATAACGAAGGGATCGTTATAGATCATTAAAGGAGTGGTTTCCTATTGCCTTCTCCATCCTATGCCATTGATCAATTATTTCAACCACCTTCTGAGACAGTTTCCCTCCTCAAGGACAATAGGGTAGGCTGTCCTTTAACCACTCATTTGTCCTGATAAAATCCGTTGGCAGTTGACGTAGGGAAATGTCCTTATACCAGGAGATACTCGGTCCTTGCGTTTGTCAGCTGCTTTTAACACAAATATTCTCCACCACAAGGAAATTAAACGTCAGATATTTCCTATCACTGAGACTATTGACATAAGGCATTTCATAGACTCTCATTCCTAGAAGTACTTTTGGACATTCTTCTTCTCTCCCTTACTTCATTCATATATTTCAGACTTGGTCTCCTCCTCGTGGCCAAACCTCCATCAGTCCCTCAAGCAGAGCATGAATTGAATGTCACAGAAGATGTCCAACCATACTGTTTCTTCTTACTTTGATTGTTTTCAGCAGGATTCTTCCTTCACCCACTCTTGTCAAAAAAATCTCATAAGTCATTCTATCTGTCCAATCGAATCTTTAGCATTCTCCATCAACACCACATTTCAGTTGTTTTATTATATTATTTGTGTTATAAATATTTTATTTGAGTGATTCCTTGCTCAACATTTTCCATCTTTATTTGCAGTTTCAATTATTATGCATGTTCTATTTACAATTCCTCTTTTTCGAATCTTCTCTTACACCTTTGTTGTTATAGTTCATATGTTGAGTCAGTTGCATATAAAGTTTCTGTTAACATTTCTGTTTTATAGTGCCTAATTTTTGTATCCTATAAAAGTTAATATTTGTATGCTCTCTGTTTTAATTTGTATGCTGTATTTAATTTTTAAATATTGTATTTTTTCTGTTATAGGAGGCCAGTTGAGAAACCAGTTCATTCAGATAGATTGGAAAAAGCAACTGTTAATTTCGAACATAACAATAATGAATGTATTAGTCGTAACGAAAGTACTGATAAAGTAATTGTAAGTAATTCAACGGCATCCACATGTACATTGAATCCGACACAAAGTACAAGTGCTAGCAATCCTCATCAAAATCCAACTCCAGTATTTAACGTAAATAGAAACCACAAGAATACAGGAATTAATAATGGTAAAGTTCAAAATCAAAAACCAATAACTAATACTGTTTCAGAAAGAGACCTCAAGTATGATGCCAAAATGTTAGAGAAACAAATCAATGATATTTTAAAGATTGTTTCGATCGAACAGTCGAAAATACAAAATGAGCCCAAAAAAAAACGAGGTAGAAAGAAAAAAGCTATTGATGGCAACGGATGTAAGCCTTCTAAAAGAAAGTGTACCGGTTCGCGTGAATCAGAACAGCCAGTTTCCATACCAGAAAATAGAACTATCGACAATTCTCATTCAGTTGATTGTAATAGTTCAATCGGCTCAATCAGAGTCTTAGCTCTCGATAAATTATTAGAGAAGACTAATGCCAATAATGGCCCTGAATTTCCCAACATCAATCTTCAACGTGCTAATCTATTTATCAATCCGGACTTGTGTAGAAGTAACGTTATGAATGAAAAAAGTTCTGGTCATAGTAACAATATTTCACCATTACCGGTTCAACAGTTTACTCAACCACCGTTATCAAAACCTAATGAACAAGGAGCCAATGTAACTGCTAACCATCATGAAGTTAACCCAACGATAGATGCTACAAGATCAGAAGACAGTTTAAGGCGTGCAGATGTAAACCAGAGGATCGTAAATGATCTTCTCATATTGTTCAAGCTGCATTTCACTGAAACCGTTCGTGGAAAAACAAAGGTTTTATCAAGTATTTACACTGCAGCACATAAAGTTATGGTCGAGTTCTCACAATACGCTACGAAAATCCAACAGAACGAACCGAAACAAGATGAGCGTGAGAAAACAATAAATCTGCTGAAAGCACAGATGCACAATGTTTTTCAAAATCGGTTTAGTCACGATTTCACGAAGACATTCAATGATATACTCGAAACATTTGGAATCAATTCAAGGTGGGAATTAATTGTTCTATTATACTGTCAGATTCTTGCTAATATTTTTAATTTGGATACCATATTAAGTACACACGATGTATACAACGGCAAACTTATTATTTCAACCCTGCTAGCGAAATGCGGTTATAAAAACGATTTGTTATGTAGAGTTTTTTCATTGCCGAATGACCAGTTTCGTGAATTGTTAACAATGGGGTTTAAAGCTATCGCCATCGATAAAGATCAACGGAATTTAAATACAGTGAACCCATCGCTGGTGGATCTTACAAGTCATCCAGAACTTTCTTCAAATAATTTAGTAAACAGTGAAACAACGGTTGCTAATTCTAATTCCATGATGGTTGGCAATAATGATGTTATCCAAACAAGTTTACAACATCAGCTTAAACCGAGTAATTCTGCAGCGAATCCAAACAATTCGGCCGACTTAAATATTAATATACAGTTAAGACATTCAGTTTTAAATAATGGAGCATCTCAATGTTGCATTAATAACGATAATCCGGCACTCTGTTGTACCGCATCGAATGTCAGAAATAATTATCATCAAACTCAGTATATGCCAAAAAGCAATCCATCAAATTATGGATGCAATTCAAATCCATTACCAGAATATTCTCCACATGTACAAAATTATCCTCAACAAATCGTCAGACCCCATATGAGAAATTTAAAACCTCCACCAGAATATTCACAGCCCGTTCCTGAGTATCCTCAACAAATTTCAAATCCAAAAGAAAAGAATTTCACGAACCATTCGGTTACACCACGTGCATATGAAAGTTCCAATAATATAGCCAATAATGGAGGACAAATGCAACCACCTTTTCCACCACCTGTTGTTAACCCTGCTAATAATTATCAACAAACTGTTACGAGAGCAGTTAACTGGAATCCACCCCCAGTCGGTTACGATATGAACAAAAATTTACAATATGGCCCAAACAGTAGTTACTCAAATCAAAATAATTATACAGCAACTTCACAAAATGTTGCAAGAAAAACGAGACCAGGGCAACCCAAAAAACAAGCAACTCAATTAACTAATCCAGTTCCAAGTACATGTACTCCCAGCGACAATTATCCGCAGTCAAATTATATGAACTTGAATCAACCAAATCCTCTACGCAATAATGGAGTTCCACAAGAACAAACATCGACAATGAATTATCCAATCACGAGACAACCAAATCCTCAAGTGAGTAATAATCCTGTTATACATAACCAACAGCAGTTGTCAAATAAACAGCAAAATTATGGGATAAATTCCAAACCAAGTGGATTTCAAGGTATTTTCGAGAAAACCTTAGAAGGTAAACAACAGAATTATTCAGAAAAACATGCTTCGAACATTTTCAGTAGACTTGGTCCAGACATCTCAGTCAATTCAGTTAATAACAGCTGTTGTAATAATAATGCTAATAAAGTTACCACCTCCTTAATGAATGAAGAACGTAATTTTGATTTACTACATGTGGAAAGTAATGTTAGTAATGTAAAGATTACTAATCAAAATCAAGTTCCAGTTCCAAATCCTTTAAAAGTAACAGCACCAGTTACTGGTTCACCAACGCCAACAGTCGAGAATTTATCTCATAATATTCAAAAACAATACAATGATATTATAGTCAGTGCTTTAAAATCAAAGTTTGACTCTATTTCAACCAATCAAGAATTAACGAAAAAATTAAGTTCGGCCTTAAGTCATGCATCTAATACGTCAACAGATGTTAATACTCATAATAATTCATATAACATTCATTCTCCTGAAATAACTAATCAATCAACTAACAATACGAGTCAAGTATCTAGTAACACTAATAATAATCAAGTGTTTAAATTAAAAGTACGGGATTTGAAAACGTTGAACGAAAATACATGTGAACTCGGTGATCATTCAAAATCGACAAATGAAAACAATCTGAGACATCGTGGCGTTTACGTTATTATGAGTAATCCGACGAATGAATCATCGCCGACAAATGAACAAAATTCCACCGTGGAAACAAATTCAGCGACAATATCTTCTAACACTTCACACCAAACAATTGTATCGTCTGGTGAAATCCCTTCAGTTCAACCTGCAGTAGTTAACAAAAATAGAAGAGAACATATCCAGCAACCGTCAAATGGAAATTCATGTTCAGAAATAAATACTAATAATAGTGCAAATGTTAATAATAATAATAGTGCAAATATTAATAATGAAATCAATGAAGAAAATTCATCAGATGTAACTGAAGTGATAGAAAAGAATTTACAAAAGATTTTTGGTGTTTCAAAACAATATTCTTATTCAATAACAGTTGAAAAATCATCGGAAAGTGAAAAAAGTAACACAGTGAGTGTTGATAAAGAATGTAGCAATAATAGTAGTAGTGAAAATAGTAATAATAGTAATTGTACCCAAAGTAATCATCAGAAGTTAGTTACGAGGACACAAATGGAAGTCAATTTACAAACAACTATGGTAGCGTCTTCTTCAAAAATGCTTAGAGATATGTTGACTACCAGTCCAGGAATACCATCTGACAAAAATACTACTACTTGTCCTTTAAATTCTCAGTCTCCTAAAATAACGCAAAATGCAGCGAGCGTAGAAGCAAGAGCAATTGTTTTAGAAGCCGCAGCGATCGCTGCTCGTGGTGCTTCTCCTACTACGAACGCTAATAATTCAGCCATGTCGGTCATAACCTCTGCTTTACCAAGTAATCGAACATCGAATACATTGCCGATTAGTTCAACAAATTCTACAACCAGGCCTGGTCATCTTACTCCTGTATCATCCATTAGTAACACGTCTAACGATAATTGTGGAAATACGTCACGTCGTGATTCATCACCTGCGTGTAACAATGCACCTTCAACTGATGATAGCTTATCTAGGGTAAGTTAAATTTTATTTATTAAGCAAACGATTTCCCCATATACCTTCTTCCTCACATGTTTTTTGTCATCAGTCTCTTGACTGGTTTGATCCTGTTCTACAGAGTGATTTTTTAGTCCTGTTACCCAATTGTTAATGTCTGGTAATATTTTTCTAAAAAAAATAAATTTTGTTTTGTGACACTAAGTTGGTAGCCCTACTCAACCAGTATGGATATGGCAGTGTGAGTTGACTCTCCTTGAGCTGTGTAAAATTTTGTGCCATTTCCGGTCGTGCTACGAACAGAATGTATTTTATCCTAAAACAATCTCTTGTTTAAATCAGGAGGCTGAAGCTCTAGAACTAATCGTATGTGATACGGATACAATTTCAATTTTTTAGCAGCTTTCTGAGCACTCGAACATGACAAATCAACATGCGAGGAAAGTTTTTGTAAACTTTTCCATGGAGAATTGAGCAATCTTGTTTTCACATTCTCTTAACGTCATCTGTCAAGAGAGTTGGTCGACCACTACGTTTTCTGCTGCAAACTTTACCTGCCTCTAAAAATCAGTTAGTTAGCCTAGAAATTGACTAGAATAGAGTGGAGGAACACCAAAAAATTTAATTTGAAATGATTCTTTTACACTCGCATACAATTTTGTAGCAAAATATTGTTCAAGAATGAAAACCCGTTGTTCTAGGGTAAAAGACATTCTGTTCGTAACACAACTGGAAACAGCACAAAATTTTACGCAACTCAAGGAGAATCAACTCAAACTGTCGTATCTATACCGGTTGAGTAGGGCTACCAACTTAGTGTCACAAAACAAAATGTCCCTTTCTTAGAAAAAAATTACCAAACATTAACAATTGGGTAACAGGACTAAAAAATCACCCGGTATCTTGCGCAAGTCGTTTCATATCTATATACCTGCAACACCCTACATTTTTTGTAATTTTCTTTAATTATTCTAACTGTGATTAACCCTACAATTCACTCCCTTAATATTACCATCCATTATTGATATAGCAATACCTGAATGTCTTAAAATATGCCTCACTAACCTTTTCCTTCTTCTGATATGTGGTTTCCATATACTTTTTTCATCCAATCTTCCACCAACCTAATTTTTAACATTTCAAAAGCTTTTATCATCTTTCTTTCTACAGCCCCTATCACCCACATTTCGCTTTTGTGTAATGCTATATTCCAACTATAGTGTTTTAAGAAATTTTCCCTTATCTGTAAATCAATATTTGTAGTCTGTAAGCTGTTTTTCATTTTAAAAGCTCTTTTAGCTCGAGCAATCCTGCTTTTGATTTTATTTGTGCTTCTACCATCCTTTTTTACTTTACTCCCTCGATAGCAGAATTCCCCAACATCCTGTATGTTTTTGTTACCTATTTTGAAATTCCCTATCTCTTCTAAACCACTCTTGCTGCTGCATAACACTTTCGTTTTGTTCTTGTTAATTTTCAAAAAGTAATTCTTCCTCATGATCTCATCCCCATTTAAGATATCCTCTAGTTCTTTCTTTGTCTTGGCTAATACTACGATATCATCTGCAAATCTCAGCATTTTTATTGTTTCTCCTTGAATTTTTATTCCTGCTTCAAATTTTTCCTTCACTTCATTTATAGCCTCTTCTATATACAAGTTAAAAAGTAGTGGTGACAATGAACATCCTTAACGTGCTCGCCTCTCATCATGCGGTCTTGGGTTCGAATCCCATTCAGGCACGGCATTTTTTCATACGTTACAAAAAATCATTTCATCATTCACCGTCTGCATTAGCAGTAATTGCAGAACAGTCGGACGTTAAAAAAAAAAAAAAGAACATCCTTGTTGTACACCTTTTCTTACAGCAGCTTATTTTTCTTACCCCTCAGTTCTCCAAACCGCTGTTTAATTAAGTATAAGACTACAGCCTATTAAACCATCTCTCCTTGGAATTGGTATTTAGACATCTCCATCAGTCATCCCAAATTTCTTCTACCTTCTGGTTCTTGCTATATCCGTTTGTTACATGTAATGATCTTTCTATATACTCAACTTTATCAATTACTTTTTCACTACACCAATAGCCAACGGTTGGTAGTGGTTAGCGTTTTTCATCCCTCATTTTCGTATATCATCATTCACCACCGTCTGCATTAGCAGAAATTGGAAAACAGTTGGACATAAAACCAAAAAAAAAATTATCAATTAGAGGCTGAAAATTAAGTTTACCTCGGTTTATGTCCATATTTTCTTCTTTTTACCCAATCTGGTGCAGCCAGCCACTGACCTCAGCAATCTTATTTCATACTAGCATGTCCCGTCGTGGCTTCACACATGAAAAATGGTGTAAACAGTTTTTTAAAAATATGTAACACAAATTGTGTAGTTGCTAGATTGACTATACTCCAACGTACATGCACACACACACACACACACACACACACAACATTTTGATAAATTTCCCCAGGTACATCTCTCGCCTTCATCAAACCCCTTTGTCTACTTCAATAGCAATACGAACTCACATGTACCCATACACATACATATTTATGAAAATCTTCATAAGAATTCTCAGGGTTATCATTTTTGAAAATTTAAAAAGAAATTGTTGCTGTGAATATTAACAGAAATATGGTGTCAAAATTTCATTAAAATCTGTTCAGTAGTTTTGGAAATTAGCCTGCACAAAAAAAAACATGCTTTGTCTTTATAATATTAGTATAGATTCTGCAACCTTTCAGTATATCTACCACCTTTTAAGCGTCCATGTGTCACTTCTATTCAGGCTGGTAAAAATTAATAAAAAGTTGTAAAATTTTCATACATCAACTTCCTATGATGTCTCTAATTGTACATGTAAAGCTCAAAATTTTTCATGTGTAAATTGTCTGTTATTATTATTAAAGATCTGACAGGAAAATGACCCCGAATGTCATTTTTTAGATTTTACATTGGAAATTATGAAGTTACAACCGTTAGTTCTCCCTAGAAGTTCATTTACTGATCCCTGTTGAGTTACCTCACTAACAGATATAACTTGTTCGTTTGCAAAAAGTAAAGTTGGACGCTTATGATGCCTCCAAAGTCTTAAGTACAGAACGGTAACTGCTTAATCACATCTTAAGTCACATACCATGGCATCCCTTACTAGATACTATTTAAACATTCCATCCTCCTTCTACCACCCCTCCTATGCATATACAGTTGAATGTCCATAACTTATATGTATGATATGGTACCAATTCGAAATACAGAACAGAACTATAGAACTTTTAAAACTATCAATTTTTAAAAATAATGTTAAACATTTAAAAATTAATTATTTTTTAATGGCATTAAATAAATTATCTGCGCTGTAACTTTTGATTAGAAGAAGTAATTTGATTGCATGTAATTTTACCAGTCTTCATTAGAAACTGAGACACTTTATCACAGATAACCTTTTCAACGATTTCACGACAATTTTTAATTTTTTCAAGTCTTCTACTGCTGGTTTTAAATTTGGTATGACCATGCATCGCTAATTGATCTGATTTTTCTTAGAGCATTAGATCTGATATGGGAAATTTTTTGCTGTGTTCTTCTTACAGCCAATTTATTACACTTTCTTCAATTGCAGGCTACGAAAACATTTTCATACACATTTGCATTAAAAACAAATAAAGGATTTGGATTTTAAAAAGATCTCAAACAAAAGTTTGAGTTAACGAATATTCGAGTTATGGAAGTTCAACTGTATTTGACCCCAAAAGACATGCCCTATACCTTGTTTTATTTATGTAGGTACATATATCTCTGAAACTTTTTTAGATGAGCTCCATGAAACTTATTTTTAATCAAAATTTCAAATTTTTTTCTATCTTTTAATAATTGAAATATATATTTCTAACCACCAGAATATGGTAACATAAAACACTTACCAATGTGTATAGCGCTTTCATGTATCGTGTACACATCTTCAGTAAATTAAAAATTTTTTTACGTCAAAATTTAAAACTTCTGACTCCTACCATGGTAGATAAGGATCCTTTCCTTTCCTTTTAGTAATTATATATCCTTTTTAGATTTTCTTAAAACTTGTTTATAAGAATTTAGTACTCTTCCATTATGTGGACGCCAGTCCTATTTCATATTTTTTCCTTCCATTTAATTGCAGGTTATTAATGTGGAATTGTATGGAATATGAATACCTGTTATTTATAAATTTTGAATTGCATTGATTTGTTATGGTAAAATTTTGCGTCCATAATCACCAAATGACCCTTGACATTTCTCCACTATCCAGACGCTGCGTTATAAGAGCACAACTTGTTTATCATCTTATATCTTCAAATTTATATATTATTGTTCTCTAATTCTGTTCATAATTTGATAAATAAAATTATAAATGGTATTAAAGTATCCAGTTTACTACTTCCTTCCCGTGCATGAAAAAGATGCGGTTAAATTTTTCTAGGTAATGCCTCAACTTAGAGTCTGTGAGAAAGCTCACAAAATAACTTTGTACCTGATGGATAGTACAAAAGGTTGTTTGTACAGGAGTAATGAGTGCCTATTTTCAATAAAATTTCACTAGTTTGAGCTACAACTCACTTCTGTCTGTTCTGAAACTTTTTGTCGGTCATGAAACAATGATCCTCATTGAATTTTTGGCGGATTTTCTCATTGCTTTTCACCATTTCAAGATGATAAAGATTGCTGAGAAATACCATGATCTTCAACATCTCTTACCATGCTTAAAGCGCCCAAACCACTTGAAAACTTGTGTATGGCTCATAGCATCCTTCTTGAAAGTCTTTTGAAGCATTTGGTACGGTTCCATTGCTGATTTTCCAAGGAGGTAGTATAAATACTCTTTGTTTCTTAAATCTACCTTTACAATTTCACAGGTGATGAACGAGAACCGTTGGGGTAAACAATACTACGTTCAAAAGGAACCTCTCACACAGATGTCGCTTGGGCATTTTGATTTGGCAAAGTTTCTGCTAGAATCACTGATCATGAGGATTCTTTACTACATCAAATTCTGGTTTATTTTGGTTCCTCCACCATTGGTATACCATAACTGTTCTCTGTCTATCCATTGGAAAAAATTGTAACACAATATATTCTTAAATACTGAGGTTAGCTTGCACAGAGAGTTGCTTTTGAGGGCTTTGTTTTATGAAAATCTTTTTACAAAACTGTCCCAAAACTTAGTTTTTTAGTTAAAATATGCAGACAAATTTCACAAAAATTATGTTCTCTTGTCGGAAATCTGGACTTTTTTATGACAGCTGAATATTTTATAAAATTAATTCATTTTTATTGGTTTTCTTTCAGGCTTATGCAAATAAAGAAGAAATTAAATGTAGAATCGATAGCTGTAATAAGCCTGCGGCTGTTATCTGTAGTGGGTGTGAAAGTGTCGCGTATTGCAGCGCACGTTGTCAGGTAATTTTAACTTTTCAGTTTCGTTACAGTAGTACATAATTTAATTTATACATAATTTAATTTTTTTTATTACAATAAGAGTTTATAAACTGCAAAGGCTTTTCTGAAAGTGATCTCCGTTTTGGTATTTAAAAAACTAGTATTATATTTTAAGTAATAGTTTTTATGTACAACTGATCATAAAACTACTCTTTTGTATGCGAAATTATCCGATTGTGTTTTCAAAATTCTGCCTTATACATACTACCATACATATTTAAGAAAAATTTATAAATACAGTGAGCCAAATTGGGGCTGTAATGTTTATGGTGAAACATTTATTGTTTGAAACTGTTCAGCTGGTGTTAAGCGTTTATGGTAACATGTAAGTGAATGTTTTCTTGAGGAAAAAGTTTCTGAACAATCTTACTTTACTCTATTTCACGTTAAGAATGCAATACAGCTCTTATGCGAACCCGGTGTTAAGCGTTTATGGTAACATGTAAGTGAACGTTTTCTTGAGGAAAAAG
The DNA here is from genome assembly GCA_035578175.1 of Catonia carolina. NCBI lineage: Eukaryota > Metazoa > Arthropoda > Insecta > Hemiptera > Achilidae > Catonia > Catonia carolina. The sequence continues at coordinate 69,643,297 of JAQMRL010000004.1, read as the reverse complement.
TTTCTGAACAATCTTACTATACTCTATTTCACATTCAGAATGCAATACAGCTCTTATGAGAACCCGTTGTGTTACCAGACGTATGGAAAACATAAGGCACAGCCAATGCAATAACCCTCCTCCGCCGACACAATCCGAAGTTCACAGGCAAAAATATTTGCAGTTTCGCTTACCACGCTTTAACAAGCTCATTTTTAATTCTGAAAAAATGTTTTCGCTTCTTAATGAATCGTATTTTATTACGCTGTAAATGTTATTATTGTACTCTGATATTTAGATAAGAGACCGTAGGTACATATAAGAGAAAGAGGTATGACGTCACCCTCACTGTTGGGCCAGGGTAATTTTATTACCATTTTTAGACCTTTCTGAGATACTAACAATTGTTATTCAAACAAGATTTAAACAATAACTATTCTTTACTTTAAAATAATTAAAAAAAGCCAATAAAATTGATTAACAATTCCATTACTACAATAATTTTGTCAGTACCTGATCTTTAAAACGATATAAATATTAAGTATGTTTTTGTATTACATTATTTAATTAGGAGTTTGTAAATGAGGCATGGAATCGATATTTGTACTTAGTGTAGTAGCGCTCAAACTCCTCTATGAAATACATTGCTTGTAGACCTTTTGTACTGCAATCTGAACATGAAATAAACTATAGTTTGTTTCTTTAGTTCCATTTTTCTTAATTTAGTTTCTTAAGAGTTTTTTTTTTGTTATTTGTGGGTGTCCTACAAAATTTTCCACTTCATGTATTCTACTGCCCATCATCTTCTCTCTTTGCAGTCGCCCTCTCTAAAATTCCTTGCTATCGTAGCATCTTGGATTCTCTGTTTATGTTTTTCGAGATCTCTGCCATTCTTTGGACTTGCACATATCATACCAACTGTTTGGTCTCTACTATGTGGTAAATGAACTGGTCCATTACCTTACGTTTTCATTTCTTACATGCTCCACTCTGAAGACCGTGCATGACCTTCATAATTAGTTCATCTCTAACGCCTCCAGTCATTGTTAATAATTCTGTAGCTCATTTGCTAGTACTAAGCACCATAGGTAGTTATGGACTGCAATATAGATGTTGTCACGAGCTTCTTCAATCTTATCTGTATTTTGCTAGACAAGAGGTGAGCCTTTAGTCTTTGAAGAGCCGCTCTTCTTCCAGTTCCTGATATTCCGTTCTCTCATTCCCTCAGCGTAAAACATTGACCCAAGGTATTTACACTGGTACAATAACCAACTTCACCATTCTTTAACAAGATATTTACAGGAATTCCACAGACACTAAGATTTTTTTTATACAGGGTTATCATAAAAGAATTGTGCGGTTTCAGTAATTCGTAGGAAGATTGTAGGGAAATTTCTAGATGTTACATTGGTATCTCTGTAAGCCTCCAACCCAAAAGTTTGTTTGTAAGCTGTTCTAAGCTCAACATCAGTTCATGCAAAGTTCAAAAATATGATTTTATCAATATCTCATTTTCTAAGCACCTGTATCTTCGTTCCTTGCAAGAAAATTATAAAATTGTTACATCTCAAAGTTTGGTTTGTGTTTCCAAATTATTTAGAGTTTCAGTAGTGACAGCCAATTTTGGAGCATGAAATTTTAGAATTTCCTAACCAGTAACACTAACTGATATGCTGACCTAATCAGATGCACTATTGGCCGGCCGCATTGGCGTAGTTGGTAACATCCTTGCCTCTCATCATGCGGTCTTGGGTTCGAATCCCATTCAGGCATGGCATATTTTCATACGTTACAAAAATTCATTTCATCCTTCACCGTCTGCATTAGCAGTAATTGCAGAAGAGTCTGACGTTAAACCATAAAAATAAAAAAATCAGCTGCACTAAGGTTGTTTTGTTACCACTATTCCTGCATACCCCAAACCAAAATTGTAATTACTTTCAGAACAGTCTTTATATTGTTTGTAAGTTTAAGAAGTTTGTCTTGAAAAATTGCATCTAATCATAGTTATGATGTTACCAGATGAAAAAAGCATGAAGAAATTTATGTACCATATATATAATCTTGGTTTAGTGATTTCATGTATCTTAATAATTTATTTGAATTTTTTTTATTTCTTCTACAGTTCTTTCAGCAGTATCAAAACAGTCAATGTTCAGCATTAATTTAACAAAAATTGCTTTGCTTTCAGTTAAGTGTAGAATTGCTTTTGTATTTTCAAATTATTTATTTATTATACGAGGGCAGTCCAGAAAGTCTGTCATGTTTTGATATAAAAAAAAAACTAAGTACAAGAAAAAATTAAAATTTGTATTATATACATTTGAAAGTGCAACTAAAATGCTATTTTTCTACATAATCACCAAACAAATTAAGAGACTTATCATAGCGGTGAACTAATTTTGAAATGCCGGCGTCATAAAAGTCTACCGCCTGTGATTTTAACCAGTTAGTCACACCCTCCTGCAGCTCCGCGTCGTCGTCAAAGCGCTGCATCGCAAGCCATGTCTTCATTGTCGGGAACAAGTGATAATCGCCTGGGCACAAGGTCCGTACTGTATAGCGGATGTGGGAAAACCTCCCATTTGAAAGCATCCAGGACTTCTCGTGTTCAATTTGCCGTGTGTGGTTGGGCGTTGTCATGCAAAAAGAGAATTTTTCCAGTCAACTTTCCTCTGCACTTGTTTTGGATCGCTCTTCTTAACTTTTCAAGTGTTTCACAATACCTCGCAGAGGTTATTGTTGTGCCACGTTCCTAGAAATCGATAAGAAGAAAACCGTATTACCAATCGTATATCACAACTGGCGGGATTTTGAATTGCGGCACACATTTTAAATTGTTGTTGAAAAACAACGAAGAGCGACACAGACCTCTCGCTATCACGGCTGGATAGCCACTGTACGGAGAAATGCAGCGGCACCAAAATGGCCGCGATAGCTCCGCCCCTAGTGCCTACAATGCAAAACGTGACAGACTTTCTGGACTGCTCTCATATAAAACCACTTTTTTGAAATTTTTATAGGCAAGATAAACTAAAACTGTTTGCTTTTGTGTACATTACCAGAAGATATATTCCTCCCCAACATTCTGTGACTTATTTATTTAATATGAAAAACACTTATTTTTTTAAAGTTGCATCAACTGCTTGGTCATTAGTGACTACGGTAGGTTATGTAAGATTTACTGTGGGATTTGACACGTAAAAATTTTTGACCCTGGCCAGGAATCAAACCCGGGACCTCTGCGTGACAGGCCAATTCGCTAACCACTACCCTACAAAGGCGGCTGAAAAACACTACTTGGTGTTTCATTTATTATGTTAAAATTATTCTTTGGTTTATTATCACAAATAAATATTTAAAGTACATCCTACAGTTTCTATTTAATAAAAATGTGTCTTTTGACACCAATTTTTGTATGTTACCCTTGATTTGTCGTAAACTACTAGAGATACAGTTCTAGAACCTTTTTTTATTCAAATTTGGATTGGAGGAACCATTATTCACTGGTAAAGTGTCTTAAGATATATGTTTTTATGATTTTCTTTCTTTTGACCTTGTAGTGATTAAAATGGCATAGTAAACTTTGTGAATCACCCTGTAATTCCTTTTTTCTATTACACCATGTGGCTAAGCAAAACAGTGATGCAAATGACTTAATACTTTGCTTGGTTTAGTTCTAACTACTTGCAAACAGTTTCAGTTTTTGTAACACTTTTTGTTACATTATTACATTATATTTAAGAGTTTTCCTAACTTATTTCTGCTTAATTTTTTTTCTTCTCTCTTATACTTTGCCCTAAATTTTATTGCTTGGTTTTGTTAATGATAACTTATTTTTATTTTTTTATTTTTTTGAGGAGCACATAGTTACTTGTGGTTGCTCATAAAGAGCCATGAAAGCTTGAGCTGTATTACTTTTTGTTGGGTGTGTGATTTTTATTTCTTTTATCCTGAAACATATTTCTGTGGGTTAGTAACTTTTTTTACACATTTCGGAGGTTTTTTTGCCTTGACTAGAAATTTATCCGTGATTATTAATCAAAATTTATATAAAAAGGTGCCGATCCCTGTAAAACATAATAAAGCATGTTTATTAATGTAGTGTAATTTTTATTTGTATAAAAAAACTTTTAATATTTACCCTTTTTAACTTATTCTTCACAAATTTTAGTGAAATTTTTATGTGAAGTTATTTTAGGGTTTTAGTTTTTTAGACAGTGATAATCAAGGGAAATATGTAAATACTATATCGTAAAACTTGCGGAGTATTTTATTTTTTTTATAAAAATTCGTGTTGAAGGTAGAAATGCTTTAGGGATCGTCTGGTTTCATTCTCTTGAAAGAAAATATTCGGTTTGCGTGCCTCTGTCTATTGAACACCATTCTCAAGCTGAAATTATTTGAACTGAATTATTTTTTAAGATAATCATACTGATTTTTAATTCAGCGTTTATTAAGATTGTACAACTATAGATTTATGTTTTCTGATAATGTAGACTATTGAATGTACTTGTAAAATTTGAAAAGTATATGGTTAATAATAGCTGTTCCGAGAACAATGTTTTTTTTTTCTTGTAAGGCCCATTGTACCACTTTAGTCAAATGTTTTGACTGTCTAAACTAGTCCAGCTTTTGAGAATAAATTCCCAGGTTACAACTCTGGTTTTACCCAGCGAGGGTTCTGTTTTAGTTCACCCAAAGATTTGCCCATAAATCTTTAGGTTATCCAGCCGTACCACGTTGAGGTGCGAAACTTTTCTGGTAAAGAGATTTTGTATTGGACTAAGGTTAGAAAAGTTTCCAGAACAAAACGGCCACCATGTTATTTTATAATAACATTTTTTGGTGATTTGTTAAACTCTTTTTGTGCTAAATATAATAGGGAAACCGTCTTTATATCGATGAAATATGGCAAGGAGATCCGTGCCAAAACTTGTGTTGTTAGATCTAACAACCGTACCAAGTGTTAATATGTAATTATTTCAAACAGTCTAATTAATTCTATCAAAAAATTAATTAATTAATCAAAATTAACAGAACTTTATTGTTACAAATTAAATTGACTTAATATAATCATAAGTGCATGTATATATTCTAATGCTTGGAGTAACTTATTGATTTGCTTGTATTTTTTTTATTTTAATAACTGATTCCTGGTTTTTCAGTTTCAATTTGTTATGTTTGCTTATATTCAAAAATATTTTTAATTATTTTTTACCCTAAATTAATTTTTGTTACATGAGGGATGTTCTAAAGGTAACATCTTTTTATTTAGATTATTTATTTGATAAAAAATTAAAAATGGATGAAGTAGTTAAAATCTACATGTGTATTTTTAATTTCTGTATAACTCAGAATTAGAAAACATTTTTTTCAGGCGGTACACAAGTTTGTCAAATGTCTGTAAAATTTTCTTTTCAAAATTGTGTAAAAATGTTGTAATGGTTTTTTTCATCGACAAAGCATACTCATCCAAGATGTTTGCTCAACTGCCCAAACAAATAAAAATCGATCGGTGCAAGGTCAGGATACTAATTGGAACTTATGAGAATCTCTCAATAGTACAATATTTCAAAAGTGAATGTTACTTTGTGATGAAATTTTGTGGAAATTCAATCCGAAAGCATTTCCACAATTTCATGGATTCATATATAATGATTCAAATGAATCAGGTTGTTGACTCCCAAAACAATATTGCTTGTTGGTCACCTCTATAGCGTAGTGGTTAGTGCGGAGGTCCCGGGTTCGATTCCCAGCAAGGGTCTGGAAATTTTTACTTGTCAAATCCCATAGTTAATGTTACATAATGCACTGTAGTCGTTAATGACCAAGCATTGATGCGACTTTAATAAATAAATTTTTTTAAAAATTGCTTGTTAATGATAACAGCCTTCATGCTTTTGTAGAGCAGTGAATTGTGATTAATTGATCACTTCAATTGAATTTTTGTAAATATCAGGTTGTTTTATTTTTTGTCTAAAAGACAACTGATTAACTGAAAGAAGTTCTTCTTAGATGTAAATTGACAGAAGAGTGGTCATTTAATGAGCTGTATCTCGAGATTGTTTAATTCTACTGAGGCCTACAGCGGATCTTTATATATAGAAAAAAAAACAGATTATTTTATCCACCATTTTGAAGAATGACATTCATGTTGTATTCATGAAGCATTTTGTTTACTTGTTCCTGCACGTGAAACACAAGCTTGTTGGTATAAATATAGAACAATGGTGATGGCACAGGGACTGACAGCCTGTATACTAGCATTTTGCATGCATTGGTCTCTGTTACAAATGAACTAAAAACATTGTCATGTTTTTATCTTTCAGTTGTAGTACCAAACAAGTACTTACTTGCTTTCTGTTAAAAACACCTTAATAATTATTGAATACGAGGTGTGGCTATAAAATAACGAGACTGACGTTGTATAAAATGTTATTTTTATTTTATACATAATCACTTTTTGTCACCTTCAATATACACTCCTTCTCAATCCCTACAACACTCCATGTGAATTTTCCATTGTTGGAAACAGTGCTGGAAGTCATCTTCTGTCAGCTTCTTCAGGACACGTGCCGCTTTCTCTTTTACAGCTTCCACAGACTCAAATCTAGTCCCTTTTAATGCAGATTTTACCTTAGGGAACAGGTAGAAGTCACATGGTGCAACATCTGGTGAATAAAAGGTGGATGTTCTAACACTGAGATGGTGTACTTGGCTAGGAACCTCTTGGCAGATAACGCGGAATGAGCTGGCGCATTGTCTTGGTGGAGTACCCATGATTTGTCCTTCCACATTTCGGGGCGTTTTTTCCTTACTCTTTGATGTAGTTTAGAAAGTACCTCAAGGTAGTAATATTGATTAATTGTTTGACCTTGAGGAACCCAGTGAAGGTACACAATCCCATGGATGTCAAAAAAAAACAATCTTCATTGCTTTAAATTTTGACTTGCTCATTCGAGCTTTTTGGCTCTCGGTGAAGTTCAGCTCTTCCAATGCATGGATTGGCGCTTTGTTCCCGGATCATAAGTAAAAAACCACGTTTCATCACATGTTATTATCTTCTACCTGTTCCCTAAGGTGAAATCTGCATTAAAAGGGACCAGATTTGAGTCTGTGGAAGCTGTAAAAGAGAAAGCGGCACGTGTCCTGAAGAAGCTGACAGAAGATGACTTCCAGCACTTTTTCTAACAATGGAAAATTCACATGGAGCGTTGTAGGGATAGAGAAGGAGTGTATATTGAAGGTGACAATGAGTGATTATGTATAAAATTAAAATAAATTTTTTTACATCAGTCTCATTATTTAATAGCCACACTTCGAATATCTAGTTGTTTTTTTTATTGTCCAGTTTTTTTTATGGATATTGTAAGCAATTTTTACTGTTTCACTATAAATATCTGGTGGCATTAACTAAAATATTTGTTCCACTTATGATACATTAAGAATATTGAACAGTAAATACAAAATACAAGTTTCACAAACTTACTTATTAGAATTGATAATTTCTGATATAGCCTATGAAAATTTTGCATTTTTTATCTCGCATTGTCAATACAATGCAAGAATCATTCGTGAGCCGTACATGACTATATTATGAGTTGTTATAAACATGACATTCTGGCGATATTATTTTTAATTTTATTTACTTTTTTCTTCAATTTTATTGTATTCAGAGTGCTGTGAATAATCCTGTGTGACAGATCACTTGTAACTTATGTTAGAAGTGGTTGTTGCAGAAATTGACTGTGGCTTATATTCAAGTTAATGAAGCAAATAATTTTTTGGCTTATTGGTTGTCTTTTTTTGTGTGGTTTTCTCTTCATTTTTAATAATTCAATACAGTTGCAATGCCTTAACTACAAAGAAAAGGTACAGTAGTTCATAGTCAGGCGAGGGAAATCATAAACAGTGTTTATAATTTCATTTTAAAGAAAATTTCCGTATCGGAATAGTGAGAAAAACTGAAGTGCTGAATAGCACAACAAAAGTATCGAAACGAATTGTCCAAAGAATTATTATAGCTGAAGGAAAATCAAATGAAATCAAGAAGCTATCCATATTAGTTTCGCCAAGAAAACTTGTAAATTGGCCAAGTACTGTGTGCAATTTAGATTCATTTGATACGGATGCTTTGAGGTGTTTAATAAAAAAAATTTATCTAACCGAAAAATGTGTTCCTACTGTGAAGAGAATTATGCAAAAAGCCTGCGAAAGTGGGATTTAAATGGAAAAAAACCTGGAGACCACTGTAAAATACTGATTGAAAATGGCATGCCATTATAACACAGAATGAAATTTCTGCGAAAAATTTTGAAATTTTTGCGAAGAAGGAAGACAAATTGTATACACCAATGAAACCTATATCGGCAGTAGCCACGCAACACCAAAATCGTGGGTAGATCGAACAAACCTTCATGAGGGAACCAGTATCCAAAGACTCACAGCTAGTAATTGTTCATGCCGGCTATAATAAAGGATTCATTAACGTTGCTTAACTTATGTCTGAGTCAAACAAGAAAGGAGATTATCACAAATCAATAGATTCTGAAAAGTACGCCAAATGGTTAAGGGGACTCCATAATGAAAAAAAAATTTAAAAATTTTTGATTCTTTGGTTTTTGCCAATTTTTATAGTTTGAATTCCGCTCTTTGAAATGCAGTATTTAGTTTGTTTCTACAATCAGTAAAAATATTTTTATTGAAGGTTTTCGGAGTGCATGTCGTGAAAGAAAATGTTTAATTTATATTTACAATCATGAAATCTAGGCCTATATTGTTAGGCAATTGAAACATTTTGTCTTTATTCATACTTTTTTACAAAATTAATTATTTTTCATAGTTTATTTATAATGTTTCAAATGTTGCAATCCTGTCGATACTTTCTTCTATTGTCATCTGTAAAATAATAAAATTAGGTTGTTTATGAAGTGTTGCCCTTACCTTTACCCCTTGGTAAAAACCAAAGGCAAACTCTTGACTCGAGTAACTATAAAAAAATACAACTTTTAACGAGTAAGATATTATTAAGTTAGCTGAAAAGAAATTTCATTAAGTGTCTGAAGCTGAATGGAACAATGTCCTGCGAGAATATTGTCACAGTTGAGAAAAAATAAATTGAAGATGTACATGTATTTGATGTGCACACTGAAAATTTTGTGAAATATCAAAATTCAGAATCCGGGTACAAGCTCTTCGGAACCTTCCAACGATGACGACTTCAGAATTGCGAGCTACAGCTATAAAGTGAGTAGGAAAATAATAATTAAGCATTTACTGAGGTTTATGATTGAATGTATATACCTAAAAATAATACCATTATTATTTTAATACTAAAATAGTTTTAATTAAATAGCATAGTATAAACTAATTTTTATTACAATCATCTATAATAAACTGATATTGTTTGCAGTCAGTTTAGTATACCTTACCCAATGTTTGCTAAATGCTAGTAGTGTTTTGTGCCAATATTATAGACGGATAATTACACTCCCTTTTTGATACTGGTGGCGGAAAACAGGAAATGGATATTAGAAAATTTCAAACGACCCTCGTGTTTTACAAAATTTTATATTTTTTTATTTCATAAAATTTCAAATTCAGTAATTAATTTTTATTTACTTATTTTTTATTAACACAGGAATTAACGTATGTGGGACATAATAACATGGCTTATTTAACAGGATTATTTTTCTTTAAACATGTTATTAATATGTATTTTTCAGGTTCAAGTTTTATTTTTTACAGCTTTTTATTCTTACAATGGCTGATTAATTTGGTGCTTTTAAGGTGTATATACTTTATAATATATATGTTGTACATCTCATTGTTTGTTTGTGTTGTTCATTATGTTGTGTTAATATCTGAGTTGTTCAATGTTGTATGTTTAATCTAATCCGCACTTGAAAATTAATATGCATGAATATTTTTATTATGTCGTTTATTGTAATCTACATTTATGTAAATTAGTAATTGTCTATTTAAACATTAAGCTGTATAGAGCTTTAAACTTTGTTATTTTATTTGTTTTTGGGAACTGTACGTTATTTAAATGTTACTTTACACTTGGTGTTTTTCTTTGGTTTGTGTCGACCTAAATTTTAACAAGAATATTCAGTCTAATTGTATTTATGAGTGGCCCATAGTTGGTATATCTTGTGCCCGTTCCAGATATTGCCAGATTTGGGTGTTCACTAAGCCTCTTCATCTTCTTCATCTGTGCACCATTTCTCCTCATTTATTCGTTGCCAGTTGTATCCTCTTCCCTCTACACTCCTCTTAACGTCATCCTTCCTTCCTTTTCTTGGTCGCCCTCTTGATTTTGTTCCTTCCTTCTTCCGTCCGTATAAGTAACCTTTCCTCCCCCATTTTCTTCACATGGCCATACCATCGTATCGTCATTTTCTCCACTTTCTCTCTCATACATTCCACATTTAGCTCCACTCTAATCTCTGTATCTTTATTCTATCTCTCCTCTTAAGAACTTTATCTCCTTTACCTGTAACCTACTCCAATTTCTCTCATTCATCCCCCACGTTTCCACTCCATAGAGCACTACTGGTGCATAACGTAACATATACATCATTAATTTGGCCTTCTCTGGTATTTTTCTGTCCCATAACAAGTGTTTTACCGCTTGGTATACTGTTTTACGGCAATTTTTTTTGCGTCCTGGAGACTCCAGGAGGAGTATAAGACATGTCAGTTATAACACCTGAAATACATATAAGAATCACACAATATATCACTACTATCAAGAAAGAAATCTTGTACACTATAAAAAGTTTCTCACCAATCAAGTAATTTTTCTGATTTTTTTTAAAGGAATGCAAATTATCACAACATTTTAAAAATTGGGGTAATTTATTCATGAATTTTCTCCCTGCATAAGTAGGTTTTTGTTCAAATAATTTTGTGGAGTGATTAGCCACATAATAATCATCTCCGTTTCTCATGTTATGATTGTGAACATTGAAATTCTGCATAAAATTATTTTGCCTAACATACATAATCAATCAAAAATGTAGAGAGAGGGAACTGTAAGCAATTTAAGCTCCTTAAAATAGTGGTCTGCATGAGGTTAGCTGGTTAGCTCCCACCATACATCTAATAGCTTTCTTTTGAATTGGTATAATTCACTTGCCTGACTTGTGGTATTTCATGAAAAATTTCTCGAGGCTGATTTTAAAGCTGTATTGTAGATAACTGATTACTTGTGACAGGATTGTAGATAGTATACAAATAACCAGGAGTCTTAATAAGTGTTACAAGTACAGATTCTTTACAGATGGCGGAAGTTGTCTACAAGTGAATCGACCTTAATTTGTCTTACTCATAACTTAGGGTGTTCTCCCACCGGATACTCGACTGCGACTCGACCCTGACTTGACATCCGATACGAGTCCTACCCGTACGTTTTTGCCCTCCCGCCAGTACAACCTTGATCAAACTGATCGCATGCAACTCAGCTTGTCCAACATCTGCTCGACCAGTTGCGTATAATCATGGCAGACGAAGTAGCTAACGTAGCCTTTGCGCTTGAAGTTGAAAAATATCCGTATCTGTACAGTTTTCTTTTAATTTCTTTTGACATTCGATAAAAAGACTTAAATTTGTATTCATCACAGGAGAGATCCTGGGTATACACATACGCTCCTATATTACGATTAACTTATACACGGTGATATCCAACAGCTGCGGTTTTTTCTGTCTTCTTCTTAGATAGTAATAAGCAGCGATTACATCTTCTTCATCACTTGACCAACTATGCCGGCCGCATTGGCGTAGTTGGTAACGTCCTCGCCTCTCATCATGCGGTCTTAGGTTTGAATCCCATTCAGGCACGACATATTTTCATACGTTACAAAAATTATTTCATCCTCCACCACCTGTATTAGCAGCAATTGCAAAAGAGTCGGATGTTAAACCAAAACAAAAAAAAATTCATCACTTGACATTTTGGAAACTGCAGGAGGATTAGAAGAAATGCTTGAACAGTTACATCGAGGTCGAGTCTCCTCGATGTGCGAACATGCACCATGCTACTTTTTTTCGGTTGACTCGAGGTCGAGTCATATTAATATCGTCAAGGTCGAGTTTCACCAGTGTGAGAGCGACCTTAAGATTTGGTCTTAGCTCTGATCGGTCACAAGCATCGATTAGGAATTATTGTTTATTTGTAAAATTTCAGACTGGGAATTTATCAATTAAATTTTTATGAGGTTTTGAAACAAATGGAGTATTTTTATGATATATGATACAGAATGTTAAGAAAACTATTTTTTTCTCAGATAAAAGTAGACTATATTTTACGATTTAAAAAGTTCTCAATAGGAAATTCAGAATTTTCGTTTTTAACACCCTTTGGTGGTACAATCAGTCACTTTCCGAAATCTGAAGACCTTGACTAAAGTTCTTGTTCTGCTCATAGCATTCACTTACATCCAAATAATAAATCAAATTCTATTTATTCATTAATTTATAACTATTTTTTTTATGGTAGTTGGTGGTGTGGTGGTGGTGGTGATGATGCAAGACACCCTTTTTTCCTCCCAGTTAAAGCACCATTAAAGAATCAATAATACTTTTTAGTAAAAAAAAAGAATATTAAATTTTAAACCAAATTTAAACAATTTTTAAAATAAAATATTCCAATCCTAAACATAATTTTTAACGTACAAAATTTAATTTGAATGTTTTAGAAATTACCAATGTACATTACGAATTAAACTATGTTGTTAAGGTCATCAGCCTGGTTTGAACCTGTAGAGGTTTAACTAAGTAAAATGAGGAGTGAGGTGGTTTACCTTTGCCTTCCTCACTGAATGGAAAAGTATGCTTATCAGCATGCCGGGCCCTCTGAAAAGCACATACTTACACTCTGTAAATGACACCCTCACTTCATTCATCTTTTTAGTGATCAGTGTCTTTTACACCTCTACCTCTTCTGTTCTTAAATGATTCAGTCATTTAATTGGCTGACCATGTGATAAGATACAGAACTATTTATTTTACCCCTGCAACGAACAGAGTGAGTGTAAATAATTTGACTCTCCATCTGTCTGTTATGGGCAGAATTAAACTATATACATTGGAATACGATCAACAGAAAAGCTTTGCCTGACAAATATCGGTTAACACGAAAAAATATTGTCTGCACATAAACAACACGATCTCAAGTAATACATATTGAAGTATGGATATGAGTGCTTTATACTCCGTTCAGTTTAACAATGCTTGCGATAATGATAGTACTGACAAATCTGATACTGAAATGAATAATTTACCGGTACCTACTTCTGCCGACATGCTTTCATTGCTGCATCGTACGCGGCACTTAGAAGCAAACTCGAATAGCGAAATCTCTTAATACGTTAGAACACTTTGTTGAAAATAAATAGTGCAAAACTGCATGCAAAAGAAATAACCAAATTTTTAAATTGGATGTTAATATTAGACAAACAATAACCATCAGGTCTAATTGTTCTTCCTTGAGTTTAATATTGTATTATAGTGTTCGGTTTTTAAAATACCTAATCAGTTTAAAAAAAATAAATCAGGAAATCACGCTGATAGGGAAAATATCTTCATGTAATTACCGACTAATCGTTTTTAATAAATACATATTACATTGTGTGCATATTAGCGTTAAGTTTATTCATATTATTTACAATTTCTGCCCATAACAGACAGGTGGAGTGTCAAATTATTTACACCCAATCTGTTAGTTACAGGACTAAAATAAATAGTTCTGTTTCTTATCACATGGTCAGCCAATTAAATGACTGATTTATTTAAGAACAGAAGAGGTAGAGGTGTAAAAGACGCATCAGAGTTATCTCCTCTGAAAGTAATGAATTTCACTATACAGCCAGACGCTGTGGTGAATGTAGTGAAGGTGTCATTTGCAGAGTGGAAAATATGTGCTTTTCAGAGGGCCCGGCATGCTGATAAGTGAACTTTTCCACTCAGTGAGGAAGGCAATGGTAAACCACCTCACTCCTCGTTTTACTTAGTAAAACCTCTAGAGGTTCAAATTAGCTTTTCGGCTGATGACCTAAACAACAACATGTACAGTTTCTCTCTCTCTCTCTCTCTCTCTCTCTCTCTCTCTCTCTCCCTCCCTCCCACCCCTATCCCCTCTCTCTCTATCTCTGTCTCTCGTTTTTATATTGAAAATTCAGTTAATGTCTGACCCTAGACGTTTCATGTTAACAGTGTTACACTGTATTTTTTTTTTTAATTAATGCACACACACCCAATATATGATCACACCGATCATTTACATGCTTTAGTTCTTCATGGAAACCCTTGAAGTCAAGAATCAGTTGTCCAAGTTTGTTTCAGTGTGTAGAATTTTAGTCTTCATTTATATTAATCGTTCGTTTTTTGCACACTTCTCCGTTTTCCTCGTCTTCGGTTGTATTATCTTTCCAAGATATTATAAATGATGATTATATTGTGTTTCTTTTTGCATACCGTTGCAAAATTAGTATTGTTTTGTTATCAGTTGGTTTAAAAGGAATCTTTTTCAGTATAAATTCTTTAGTTATAATTAATTTCATTATGTTGCATTTTTATTGTCACAGCTTGTAAATAGATAACATAAAGAAACATGAACATGGTTTCACTGTAGTCATCACTTTTTTTATTTTTAACATGATATCTACAAAAGGTTCATTATACAAGGGAATTTCTCTGATTATTTTTCTTGTACTGTTACACAATACTATAAGGATTAATTTTGTATTTGAAAATTTGTACAATTTGCTACTTATTGATATTATTATTTACAAGGTATTATTACACCCACAATATGTATTATTACAGTGGGGTGATAAATTCAATAAGGTTATGCGTAGAATTATTTTGTAGTGCTATAAGAAATAAAAAATATGCCAGTTCTTGTTAATGTATGAGGTCTGTTCAAAAAGTTTCTGAACTTTTTTATAGTAGTCCTTCAGTTAGTTCCACAGAGATCTGTCAGGGCTCGTAGTATTCACAGACTTATCACAAGTAACCTCCATTTTGTAGTTTATTGATATCTTGCTTAGTTGCAGAGAAACAGCTGTTTTAGTGAAGTTATTTTCTACACGTTTGTCAAAGTAAAAAATGAGTGACATGTGTGAACATTGTTGTGCCGTGAAACTTGGAAAATCTTTCACAGATATTCATAAATTCCTTGTCAAGGCTTGTGGTGATGAATCCATTTCAAGAACTATTTGGTACGATTAGTTCAAACGGTTTAGTGAAAATTCTCCAAGACCCAAAAAAGGTCGTCAAGTTCACTCCAATGTGAAGGTCATGCTGACTGTTTTTTTTTTTTTTTATGCCAGAGGAGTTATCCATTCTGAGTACCTTCTTCCAGGCTCTTCAATTAATCAGTCTTACTACTTTGAGCTTCTGAAACACGTACGACAAAATGTCAGATGGAAACATCTCGAGGTTTAGGCGAGTGGCAACTGGTTCTTCCACCACGACAACGCACCAGCCTTCTCAGCCCTCAGAACTCATGAAGTTTTGGCCCGCAATTCGATTACCATCCTTCCCAACCCACCCTGCTCACCTGATTTAGCACCCTGTGATTTCTGATTTCTTCTTGTTTCCCAAACTCAAATAACCCCTCAAACGAAAAAGATTTGCCATGATTCCTGAGATTCAGAAGAACTCAACAGAACAGCTGAACGCCATTCCAGTAGAAGCATTCCAGGATTCCAGGAAAGTGGAAACACCAATGGACAAGGGTTTACTTTGGGGAAGAGATTTCTTTGAAGAGAATCCAAACCCCTAAGCTGTGTGTCAAGTATTTCTTTTATAAAAAAGTTTAGAAAGTTTTTGAACAGATCTCATATTACGAGACTTTCGAAATGTTCTATACCCTTTAATTAGAAAAAACAATTGGAATATTTATTTTTTTTATGTTTTTTTTATTTTGGCTGTTCTTTATAGATGTTGTGTGTGTGTCACAAATTAAAAAGACTCGCCGAAACATATTTCAAGGATTGTTTTTAATTAGTGGCATCAAATTCTGTGTAAGATTATATACTTTTTTTTAAATATTTTTTTCTTGCTTTGCATGTTTTCATATTAGATACTAATATTATGTTTGTCTGTAAATATTGTTCCTGGTGTGAGCTTTTAACATTTATTGTAAAGTAAAAATCACATCCCGATGTCTTATCTACTCGAAATAAATGCATTTCTTTGTTATTTGTCGTGAAAATGTTATCGTGTTAAGGCCTACATGATTCTAATGGTAAATATGTAGCTTCGCTTTACTGGTTGAAATTGGATGTTAACTGGTTTGGTAGTGGACGGGGTAGGACTGATTCATTCTTAGACGTTGAGCCCAAAACAGTGAACTTGTGTCTGTTACTTAATTTTCTGAAAACATTAGTCTCCTTCATGTAGCATTTTATGGTTCTAATTGTGTAATTTATAATAATTAACGAGCGAGTGCGAATTAAATTAAAAATGTTAATTTATTCTTAACAACTAATCTCACTATTATGTTTATGTAGTGCACATTTACAGAGTGGAAAATATTTGCTTTTCAGAGGGCCCGGCATGCTGATAAGCGTACTTTTCCACTCAGTGAGGAAGGCAATGGTAAACCACCTCACTCCTCGTTTTACTTAGTAAAACCTCTAGAGGTTCAAACCAGTCTTTCGGCTGTTGACCTAAACAACAACAACAATGCACATTAATAATACGCGATGTTTTGTACCAGTGTTTATTAAATACGATAATTTTTTTTTTAATCCCTAAAGCTCAACTCACACGAATGACAATCCTACTACAAAATTGTCGCTGGTAAGGGAATTTAATTGGATTAAATATTGTCGCCGACCGGGGCTGACGACACGTGGCGAAACCTTGTTTATAAAATTGGTGGCCCTGAAAAGGGCCGTTGTTGGCGGTCGGAAGCAGAGCCCGAAGAGTGATGGCTCTGCTACTGGGTTCAGGCCTAGCCTTCTCTGAGCGGCAGTTGGGTCCCCATTGCAGCATGGCAGTGGTGGCTCCCAGAGCCCCGCAGTGTTGGGTCGACATAGGCCGTCTGCCGATAGTGCAGCCGAGGCGGCTCTCTCCGGGCCGGCGAAGGCTGACTGGTGCGGGAATGTAACGTCCGCCACCGGTAGCATAGACCAGGGATGGTGCATCTAGTCTCGGCTGGGCTTCTCCTCTTCAGTCGGGAGCTCTTCTTTCTTCTTCTTGTCTGGTTGAGAGTTCAGTGAAGAGTGACTCTCGCGAGCGCTCTCTTAAATACCTCTCCGTCGAGTCAACAAGGTGGTGGGGAGAGGCTGTAGGCTGTCCGCGTAACATTGGTAGTGGGACCGTCTGCAGGCACTATGTTCGTAGGCGGAGTCGGGGACAATATGAAACGTATGAGTGCGCAAACACGAGCGTTGGCAACAGAGTGACAGCTGCCAGCTGTAGTCGTATTGTCCCCTAGCCAGCGACAAAACTGTAATTTTTATTGCTGTCAGAACCAACTCACACACAGCGACAACTCCCCAGCACTCACTTTACTTGTTCGACTCCCAGTACCTTACGGCACAAGTAGTATTTCATTCCGAGTCCAAACAGTTATCTACTGTATTGTACAGTGTGTCCATTTTTTTTAGTTGTGTTATTCCTCCATTAGTAAAATGGCAGGACATAATATGTAGTCAAAAGTTGGTACAGTTATACTTCACTATATTAACTTAATCCATTGTGAAGTGGAGTTCGTATAGTGAAAAGTTTGTATAGTGGGGTGCGCCCCCGCTACATAATCACGAATTACATTTCTGTGTTTTTCAATCCTGATTACAAGTTTTGCAACAGCAGTTGCCTTAATGCTTTCTTTGTTCTTGATGATTGTGGCAATAGTAGACTTGTTCAATCCATATGTTGAAGCCAAATCCACCTGTCTCACTCCATGTTCAAATTTAGCAATAATTTCTTTTTTAATCGCTATTGTTAATGGTTTCCTTTTCGTTGCTAAACCGGACGTATCTTTCGAAGACATTCTCAAAATTCTAAATTGTAAAGAACTGTAGCAAACAAACAAACATAAAATATTAAACTGAAATTGAACATGAAACATAAAAACCAGGCCATCGAAACTCGGATGGCAACATGGTTGTTAAGTAGGATTGAAATGCAACACATGTTACATACAACCAAGCTTGTTTAGCGAGTGGTTCGATATAGCGGGGTACAATTATTGTACGACACAATAAAAAGTAATAAAGCTTCCTCTTCAAAATTAATTTTAGTACTGAAGTAATTTAATCATTTTAGTATATTAATTGTAGGTGTCATTGTAATGTCGCTTGAATGCACTTCAAGCATTGTCCCCCGATGACAAAAACGTAGTCGGAAAGCAGTTCGTTTTGACAACACAACTAAAGTCGAGCCTTTCTAATTTTGCTCCTACTGTAAACAAATAATGACATCACTGAGCATGTGCATTATATAAAGATCTGTACACGCTGATTAAATACTTACTTACTTACTTACGAAGCGCTACAGCCCTACGTGGACCTTGGCCTCCTCAACAATGCGCCTCCATTTATCCCTCTGACCTGCCCGTCCCCTCCAGTTCCTCACCCCCAAGCTCGTCAGATCCTTTTCCACATCCTGCAGCCAGCGTGTTCTAAAATAGTAACAACAAAATACTTTTAAAAGTATTTTTATAAATGAAATTGTTAGACCTACATCATATCATGACTGATGTTTTAAGTAATTTAAGTACTTAAAATTTAAAACATAGTTAACTTAATAGGAATACGATAACGATAAAGTCGTGGACCCTAGCATGATGCACCCTGTAGTAGCTGGCTTTGGTTTGTTGACAGTAGGAGCAAACTAAGGACGGCTGAACTTTAAATTGTCGTTGGTATGAGATGAGAATCGTGTATATGACATGTTAATGAGATGTAGTCTTGTACAGACTGAGGCTGACCATTCCTGGGAGAGTTTGGTTAACTAAACCCCAACCGTCAAAGTACACCGATAACCAGTGTCTAGTATTCAAATCTGTTTAAAAGTAACTACATTTATTAATATTTGAACTAGGAACCTTTCATCTCCAAAAAATCAGTTGTTAAAGAAACTCAACTATATACGTGCCATTAGTTCATTATTGTTACAGTAATATGCAATTTAGTGTTGTAGATGTAAATTGTACTTGATTGTGCAGGTAGTTTGTTAGTTCCATATTTTTCATATTCAGTAATTTACCAGTATCTTCTTTGTGTGAATAAACTAGAAAAATTGAATTTTACCCTTTTCTAGAAAACAACTACACAGGAGCATTGATTATCTGAACTTGGCAACAGTGGAGATTGTTTAGAGCAAAATTCAAGGTTTTTTTTTAAATTACTGTATAGTAATCTATGTTGTTTAAGTCAACAGTTGGAAGGCTGGTTTTACCTCTAGAGGTTTTACTAAGTAAAAAAAAGGAGTGAGGTGGTTTACTATTGCCTTCCTCACTGAGTTGAAAGAGTGAGCTTATAAGCATGCCAAACCCTCCAAAAAGCACCCACTTTCCACCCTGAAAATGACACCTTTACTTCATTCATCAAAGGGTCTGGCTCTATAGTGAAATTCATTACTCTCAGAGGAGATAACTCTGACTAGTGTTTTTACGCCACAATCTCTTCTGTTCTTAAATATTTCAGTCATATAATTGGTTGACTATGTGATAAATAACAGAACTATTTTTTTGTAGCCCTGGATTAACAGATAGAGTGCAATTAATTTAACACTCCATCTTTCCATTATGGGCAATTAGTAATGTATAAGTGCATTAAAAAAAACTTCATAAAGGATTTTACTATAATTTATTTTATTAAGGGGAGCACTATACCTCCTATCTAACTCATGTTAAATTGACCTCTTTTTAGGTACACGTTTTTAAGAAACCATTAGAAGTTAGGGCTTTAATTTTTTTTGTACGTTTTCTATGAGATCTTTTTAAGCTCTGGTACTAGAATTATTCATTTACAGCTAGCGATACCATTTAGAGAATTTCTTTTGAAAAATGCAAAAACAATTTAATTTTTTTGTAGAATTTTTTATTTTATTTCGAACTTGGTAATAATACTGCAATTATTCTAGTACCATACGTAACAATTGTTCTGGGAAACATGATCAAAAAATTTCAACCTTCGAAGTCAAATAGTTTTTGAGAAAACTGTACCTTCATAGAGAAAAGTGAATTTGCGGGAAATGAGCTGTAAAGTTTTACTTACCCTAAAATCGGCCTGCACCATAATATTGATCCTCACCAGACTGTTCTTTTTCCTCAAATAATTTCCTCTTTTTTTTCTCTTGTCTTGCTTCTTTTGACACACTTTCCATTGCCTTCTCAGCTTTCTGTGTTCTTTGAATATCGCAACTCTTAATTGTTTCCACAGATTAACTCAATTATTTATTTATTTTATTTAGTAAAATATAGCTACATTAAAATTACAATTCACGACTATACTAAGCTGTGTACAATATTTTAAACTAAATATACTTATACGCAAAACCTCTTCTTCACAAAGAGTTCTGTCCGCACATAGGAGTATACAAAACGAAAAAATTAATTCACTTAAATTAAAAGAAATTCTGGCCAAAACATTACTTAACAAAAATCTGCATAGTTTCCGTAATTTCTATCGTACAGTTACGGTTGTTATATGTAATTACACAGAAAAAGATACAAAAGGCAGTGGCGCCAAAATAGAAAAATTGATTTTTTTTTCAATTTTCGAGGTATTGTGCTCCCCTTAATTTATTCAGTTTTGAAATTCTGTATTTTCCCATTTGTTTTTATAATCTTTAGTACTCTATATTTCAGTTATATTACATTACTACGATACAGTGTATCAAATTACAATATTTCACGTGTTTGATTATCAGATGCGCTCTGGTCCCAATTAGTGACTGAACTATTATAAGAACAGAAGAGGTGCAGATGCAAAAGACACTAGTCAGAGTTATCTCCTCTGAATTTCACTATACAGCCAGACCCTGTGGTGAATGAAGTGAAGGTGTCATTTGCGGGTGGAAAGTAGATGCTTTCTGATACCTGTATGCTGATAAGTATACTTTTTCACTCAGTGAGGAAGGCATTAGCAAACCACCTCACTCCTTGTTTTTACGTAGTAAAACCTCTAGATTTTCAAACCAGCGTTTCAGCTGTTTACTTAATTAAACAAATGGCACTTAAAAATAATTTCTGGCATAAGCTTTTATCGGTTCTGATTTCTTCTAACTCTTTTTAATGCATGAGAATAAGCCCCTTATCTATATTATGTTTAAGAGAACAAAATTGTGTTTTCAAATTACTGAATTATCATTTTATGTCTTATAATTTGTTTTTTAGTACCGTAGAATTATTAATACATAAGATATACAATTTTAATTTTGGCATGTCAAATGTGATTCTAAGAGTGCATGTATGTAACATTGAGTATGTTGTTATGTATTTGTGTAAATTTTATGTATTTGAGAATCGGGTAGCATTAAGGAATGACCGTGTTTAAAATCTGTCATTAAAAATTTTCTTGTTTTGTTTTTATTTCATCAAACAAATGTACAGATCGTAGTATTTTTAAATCGTGCATGAACATCCTATTTAATGTAATATATTGTGACACTTATCGCTAAGGTCCGTTTCAGGATCTAGGTAATTAAATAATTAATACACTAAAGTTTACAATTACAAATATTTATTACAACTAAAAGATTTACAAAATAAATAATAAATTAATTGTAATGAAGTAATACAATAAATAACTTAATAATTCATTTAAAATAAATAATAAACTAATTATAATGGAGTAACACAATAAATAACTTAAATTATTTACTTAGCACTACTTATAATAATTATACACAAGGGACATACACAAAAAGATAGTATAACAATACCTTGGAACCGTTAACCTGATATAACGCCCCGATAGCACGCAATAAACACTCGTCAGAGATCAAACGGATACTAACTGACCGCGCTTGGGGGTCTCTTTATATAGTGAATCAAAAAAGAATCTTCCCGAAAGACACCAAAATTCGATATAAAAGTCCTTTCTAGAGAAGTCTTATTTAATGTAAACAGGTAATCAACCGACCCTTCATAAATAGTTGTACAACAAAGACCTTTTATCATACACAATAGCGCAGTCCTATTAAATAATTTTTATGAATAGATATCCTTTTATAAATAGGTATACTTTTATTGTTACTAGTATTGCCCTATTGTTACTTTTTCATTCTATTATCTACTCTTTACCATTTTATGAACATTTTACCATTTTACTAGAAATTTCGCGAACCATGCCCTTCTTCGATATTGTCACAATATTTCTATTGTATTTAAAAATATTATCCTGGGCATCTTATTTTTTGAGTTTTGGGTGGTGGGGGAAACATATTGCATCAGCTTCGATCCTCCACACTCACCGCCCTCCAATTACAGTCTCATAGTTATGATATTATTCCAGTGGAGTAAAATCCTAGTTAACCAAATCCGGGTAACCTGAAACAACCTATAATCAATAATTTTTAATGTACATAATTTTCATTAACAAAATGTAAATGAAGTGCACTTCTGGTATACACATTTAATTTTTTTCCAGTAAACTTCGCTCTTCGTTAGCTGCTTCTTTTATTTATAGAACACAGTTCCTAAACCTAAATATTGTGTGTTTTTATTATCAATGAACAACTTAAAGCCATAGAAAAGAGTACAAAAGGGTAAATTAATTCACACTTTTGCTGCTGATCTTGGGATTCGTATTTTATTCATATCAGAAAAACTGTAAGGCTTTTCACGGTTGATGAGCTTTGCTATTCCACACCTTTAGACCAATCAGAACGTTTGCCAACGTTATCAGATTGTAAGAATGTATCAGCTTGGCAAACATTATGCACGCATGTGTAAGAGCCACAGTAGTTCACTCTTGTCTTGCATCTCGTACTGAACACATCGATTATATAGCGTGTTAACATGCAATATTTTATAATCCAAGGTGGGGCAGCATAACTACCTTTTTCGAAACTTAATAAAACGCATTGTATGAGTCAGAGAAATATTTTTTGGTTTTTACAATGTAGGTACATACATAGAGTTTTGTTTTACATAGTTTTGAAGAGTAAATCATGTAGGTGACGTCCCCCATTCCTGATACATTGAGTATACCGATTTCTGGTGTTTGTCATTACCCTTTCAAGCATAGCAGGCGTTATGTTGGCAATTTCTTCCTGGATGTTGTTTTTTAAATCTTGAATGATCCTTGGACAGTTCAAATAAACACGGGATTTCAAAAATCCCCATAGAAAAAAATCACAAGGGGACAAATTGGGAGATCGAGCTGGCCATTGCAATTCGCCCCTGATTGAGCTCTGCCCTGCACTCTATCAGCTCCTGCACAATCGCCATCTTGTATGGATGGTAATGTAGATCTTCATGGAGAATTCTCCTAACAGAACGATTGAAAAGTCCAACGGCAGATGCATGTTTGCGAGCTGGACGCCGTGATGATTGCAACACTGAAGCTCTCACTGCCTCAGTGTTCTCAGGTGATCTAATGGGCTGTCGAACTCAAGTTCTTCGTTTTGTTGCACTTGCAGTTTGTCTAAACGTAGTGACCCACATAACAATTGATTTCAGGTCCGGAACAGGGGCCAATGAGGCTAAATTAAAGCGATTCTGAAAGGCGTGCTGGGTTGCGATCACTGAACATCCACTCGAAAAGTAGGCCTCAATGGCAAATGCACGCTCCTCGCTGTTCCAACGCATGATGGCGACTGAACTGTGCCAGAACAAAACTTTATAGCCCCGCCTCTCGAACGAGACCGCTAGCGTTCCGCTATGACATCAACTAATTGAATGGCGCGCATTTAAAAAAAGGTAGTTATGCTGCCCCATCCTGTATAGTCAGTTGGTTGTTTATTCATGGGTTATAATTATTATTGAAAGACCAAGAAAATAGTTGACGAAATATATCAGGTGTCCCATGAGAGGTTGCTATTTTTGAATTAATATGCTGAACTTATCGCTCACTCTACAGACTGGAAACTTTACAATTATAATAAATAGATATGTAAAAAATACCCTCTAGTTTCATTTGCTTATAATTAATCAATCAAGTGATTATCCTAATCATGTGTTTTGTACAAATTGTTTGTTTAAGAATATTTTTATTTTATTATTTTATTGACATGTATTAAAAAATTTAGTACTAGAACTGCTAGATGATAATAAAGGTAGGATTTCTAAAATTTTGATAATTTATTTTTTTCTTATAAGATGGCCCAATTTTAAGACCATTCCATTCAGAATTATGACTCAATTTTTCCTTATTTCTTTCTGATTTTCCCGAAATTATGAAGTTCTTTCATTTGTTCAGAAATTATCGTTCTTTTCTCTTCAGAATACTCACCTTTTTTGTTTCTCTCTTGTTCCTATAGTAAATAGCTAAATTATAAACTCTTCTTTCAAATATGCTGTGATCTAAACAATCTTTATCCATGAATTGATACAAGAGATTTCTTTCTTTTTATTTCTTGGCCAATCTGTAGTAGTGATCAACACAATTGGCTTCTACACCAGGGGTCTCAGGTTCAATTCCTGGTCAGGTTAGACATTTTTTGAACCCTCATTTTCATCTATCATCCTTCATTGTGTGCATTAGCAGTAACAAAACAATTTTGTTTGTAAAACAAAAATTGTTTTGTTAAAATGCCAATCAAACTTTTAAATTGCGTAGATTGTTTAAGATATTTTTTCATCATTCCTTCTGAAGATGCACTAATAAAATTGTAAATTGTGTTTTAATTATTAAAGATTCTATTGTTTCAGTTTATATGTGTTGTAACACCTAAGCCTGGGTCCATATAGGATCTGGGTATGATAAATAATAAACAAACCTTACCCATAACAGGCAGGTGGAGTATTAAATTATTTGCACTCAATCCACTTGTTCTTGGGCTGCAAAAAAAATAGTTCTGTTTCTTATCACATGGTCGGCCAATTATATCATCATCATCATCTGGGTATTCTGATATCCTGTAGTGTCATTCCTTTTGTTAGGAGATCATCCCTTATTTGGTCAGTCCATCTTCTTCTGGGACGTCCAACGGATCTCTTTCCAGATACCTCCATGTCCAAGTACTGTCTGGGGATACGTGCCTCTGGCATCCTTTGTACATGTCCAAACCATTTGAGTCTTGCGGTACGTAATCTTTCTTCCATCGTTAAGGTCACCTGCATATCTCTTCTTATATATTCATTTCTGACCTTGTCTCTTCTGGTCTTCTGCAAGGCTGATCTTAAAAATTTCATCTCACATGCCTGTAATTTGCTAATGTCCCCTTTCAATAAGACACAGCTTTCTAGGCCATATGTCATTATTGGAAGAAGATATGTTTTAAACATGGTCTGTTTGGCTCTTATGGGAACTGTATTATCCCAGACTAAGTTCTGCACTTGGTAAAAGAAGGAGGATCCTGTATTCACCCTATTTAGAACTTCTAGCTTAGCACTCCCATTATTTGAGACGATGCTTCCAAGATATCCAAAACTTCCCACACATTCAATCCTTTCTCCATCAAGTTTTATGTTACACTGCGCAGGTGTTCTGCTGACTTTCATTGCTACTGTTTTCTGCTTACTAACGGTTAGTTTGAACTTCTTAAATTTCTTGTTCCAGCAATCCAACTTTTCCTGCACCTCTAGCTCTGTCTCTCCCCAGATGGCCACATCATCTGCAAACACTAATGCATTCAAATTTCCAGGATTTACAGCTTTGATTTCTTTAATAATTACATCCATGAGAGCAATGAAAAGAAGTGGGGAGAGCGCGCTTCCTTGTTGAACACCTCTTTTAGTTCGAAACCATTCTGATCTACCATTTCCAATTTGAATACAACTTTCACATTCCACATACAACATTTTGATTTTACGAATTAAAGAAATTGGGGCTTCCAGTTTTTGTAAAGATTCCCATATTTTACTTCTTGGCACACTATCATTTAAGAATAGGAGAGGTAGAGGTGTAAAATACACTAGTCAGAGTTGTTTTCTCTGAGAATAATGAATTTCATTATACAGCCAGACGCTGTCATGAATGAATTGAAGGTGTCATTTACAGGAAGGAAAGTAGATGTTTTTCGGATGGCTCGGCATGCTGATAAGCATAGTTTTTCACTCAGTGAGGAACACAATGGTAAACCACCTCACACCTCGTTTTATGTAGATTCAAACCAGCCTTTCGGCTGATGATTTAAACAACAACAAAACAGATTTACTTCAAATTTATGACAATTAATTGTTTATTTACTAGAAATAAATCAATTACAAAATTTAAGCTTAAATTTAACTTTACTAACAATAAAATACTGTTCTGAAGAACCAAAACAATTGAGTTACCAACCTTATGCACACTAATAATGTATTTAAAAAAATCTGGTGTGAAACACTCACACAACTTTCTCTTGCCAATGCAAATAATGACCAATATAACCTAACATTAGTAATAAAATATTAAAAATAAACAAAAAACTAACCTCGAAAAAATAACCTTATTTTAATCATGAGTGAAAAACATAAAAGGAAAATCAACCTCAGTTTTGCTTAAATATACAGAAAATCTTTCTTTCACACTAAACTAGGCTCTGTAGAGAAAAATGCTCTAAATAAAAGATGTAGAGTTTTTAATTTCCTACAAATATGATTATATATACTTTTGTCGTTAAATGCATACTAAGGCCGAAATCTTTAAAAAATCGATTTCTCACACGTTTTCGTGAGAAAAAAACAGAAAATTGCTAATTACTGCTAAACTAAGCGTTATACAAAAAAAATGTTTGAAATAAAAGTTGTAGGGTTTTAAATTCTCTACAACTTTTATTATATACATTTTTGCGCTAAAATTAATATTAAAGCCGTAATCTTAAAAAAACAATTTCTTTACGTGAAAACAGCCTCACCAAGAATTTCAGCAAACATGGCGCCTGCCCTATCTTGTAGAGAATAAAAAATTGAATAAACCAGGCGATTTTTAAAAAAATCGTAGGACCAGTTTTTGAGGAAATCGCAAAAGAGTGTAAAATTACACGAATAAACTACTATTTCCGGTTGACCGATTTTGATGAAAATGTTCGTGTCGGGTCCGGTAGTGGTATGTAACTTAAGTTTCAAGTTCGTACGATGTTCCATATACTATTCTGTTACGAGATATTCTGTTCAGACACACACACGCACACACACACACACAAGACCAATCGCTAAAAACATGTTTTTCGGGTTCAGGGGGTCTGAAAACATATAGATCCGGTGAAAACTCGATTTCGAAAAATCGATATGAAAACAATACTTTCCTTCCTATATATTCATATAGGCAAGAGAAAGTAAAAAAACCAGTCATGTAACGACATTATTTCAAATGGCCTGATAACACTTTTCATACACAATTTAATTACTGACTGCTTTATTACAATGGTGCTAACTGTTTTTATACCTGCAGTCTGATAGTTTTTCAAACAAACGATCTTTCTAACAAAATCACCACTATTCTCCAACTTTGTAGAAGAAATCAAAATCAAAACAAATATTTCTACTATTTTCGATTTCTTAAAACTCTTATTCAAAATATCTCGTTCATCATTGTTCATTATCTTTGTTAACCCATTCCACCCTATACAATAAACAATTTCTAACAACAATGTATTCCCTCAACCATTTTTAGAGTAATCAAGATACTCTATTGTAATTTATACTGTTGTTGTGTTGTTTAGGTCATCAGCCAAAAGGCTGGTTTGAACCTGTAGAGGTTTTACTAAGTAAAACGAGGAGTGAGGTGGTTTACCATTGCCTTCCTCACTGAGTGGAAAAGTATGCTTATCAGCATGCCGGGCCCTCTGAAAAGCACATATTTTCCGCTCTGTAAATGACACCTTCATTTCATTCATCACAGGGTCTGGCTGTATAATGAAATTCATTACTTTCAGAGGAGGTAACTCTGATTAGTGTCTTTTACACCTCTACCTCTTCTGTTCTTAAATGATGCAGTCATTTAATTGGCTGAACATGTGAAAAGAAACAGAACTATTTATTTTAGCCCAGCAACGAACAGATTGAGTGTAAATAATTTGACACTCCACCTGTCTGTTATGGGCAGAATTTATACTATAATTACTATATTATAATATACTATATATTATAGTAATGTGTGTTGTTTAGGTCATCAGCCAAAAGGCTGGTTTGAACTTCTAGAGGTTTTACTAAGTAAAACGAGACGTTAGGTGGTTTACAACTGCCTTCCTCACTGAGTGAAAAAATACGCTTATCAACATGCCGGGCCCTATGAAAAGCACATATTTTCCACTCTGCAAATGACACCTTCACTTCATTCACCACAGGGTCTGGCTGTATAATGAAATTTATTACTTTCAGAGGAGATAACTCTGATTAGTGTCTTTTAGACCTCTACCTCTTCTGTTCTTAAATGATTCAGTCATTTAATTGGTTGACCATGTGATAAGAAACAGAACTATTTATTTTAGCCCTGCAACGAACAGATTGAGAGTAAATAATTTGACACTCCACCTGTCTGTTATGAGCAGATGTAGTAATATACTGATACTATATTACGTTATTTTTATCAACTTTTTTATTTTTTGTTTTTTTCTTTGTTTTACAGAAAGTCGATTGGTATGGTGGACATATAGAAAGATGTGCTGAAATGATGTAGGATCCTACAGAATTATCAACGTTCGTTCAAGACTAATGACTACATAAAGACTGAATCTAAAAGAAAAGACATTTTAAATCAATTCTTCTAATGAAAATAATAACTTATTATGAATTTGTAACATTTGCTTGTATTTCTTTTGTTTTTTCCAGGAATCTCATTGGTATTCTAATCACATGGGTGAATGTGAATTAAGCAAATTAACTCCAGAACAAATTGAAAGTTTAAGACTCTAATAAATTTGATTAAAAAACCATTTCTTTTAATTATTATTTGTGTATTTACACTACGTATTTTTTACAATGTATTAGCCGTGTATACACTGCCATACTGTGAATCTAAGGTAATTATTTTGAGATGTTATTTGTGATAAATGTATTTAAAAAAATTTAATTATTAATAATATTGAGTTAAGTATGTTTACTAGTAACAAATTGGAGAAAAATAAGACTTACATTTTAGGAATGCAATGTGAAATACAAACACAAAATTTGTGTAAGTACTGAAGATTTTCCCTTGTAAATTCCCCAAATATCGCTAAAAAACACTCAAAGATTAATGTTACCTAGTTTAAAATAATAATTTTTATTTATTCAATGCCTTTAATCATGGTTTATATAATGTATTTGAATCTATGAATTAAAATACATAAACAAATTTTTCAAACGAGCCAAAAGCCCATTTAATGTAATGGTTTTTTCTACAATAAGAAACCTCAATTTAACTTGCATATCTGAACATTATGAACATGGTAGCGATTTATGTTTCGCAACTTTAACTGACGAATTAGTTTTTTTTTAACTAATCAGAAATTATTTTTTGTCAA
This sequence comes from Catonia carolina, assembly GCA_035578175.1. Lineage (NCBI taxonomy): Eukaryota > Metazoa > Arthropoda > Insecta > Hemiptera > Achilidae > Catonia > Catonia carolina. The sequence continues at coordinate 69,613,756 of JAQMRL010000004.1, read as the reverse complement.
TTTGATGATGGTGGTTTTAACTTCTGAAAATTTCCAGACCCTATCTGGTAATCGACCCGCGACCTCCACGTTGTTTATTGTACCACGTTGTAAATAAAAAATTTTAAATATTTTTGCAAAATATTTGTTAACATGTTTTTGCTTTGGTCTTTTAGGCCTTATTTAATATGTGATGCTGTCTCAAAACTTAAATATAATTTTGATGTGCTTAAAATCTGTGTTCTTTAGTTTTAAGTAACAAGTACTCGATACACTTTCCTAATACACCGTTGGTGAACTCTGCTGTTCCACGCATTTAGACCAACCAGAACGTTTGCCAGCGTTGTCAGATTGTATTAATGTATCAGCCTGACAAACATTACGTGTCACAGTAGTTCACTCGTGTCTTGCATCTTGTACTGAACACGTTAATTATAAAGCGCGTTAGAAGTAGTAGTTTCCCTCCATTAATCAGCTTGTTGTTTGTTTATTGGTTATAGTTGTTATTAAAAGACTATAAAAAAATCATAAATCAAAGCAGTTCATTGTTGACAGTATGTGACAAAGTTTGAATGAGAATAAAATCACAAAAAAGTTATAAACAGATCATAATATTTATGTTTTTATTTAGTTCAACTCATTATATGTTGGAAAATCCAATTCAAAATTGTTGTAATAAAAATATGTTTTTATTATTTTTTTTCTGCTATGGAATGGCTTTAAAGCAATGGTTCCCAAAGTGGGGGGCGCGCCCCCAAGGGAGGCGTTAAGACACGTCAAGGGGGGCGCGGGACTTCGAGATAGCTTTACCCTCCATAACGGATCCTTTTAGTGTCAACATAGATTTCCTGCCCGAATTACTTAAAAAACAAGTTTTAGAAATAAATGTTTCTGCTGCGAAAAACGATTTCGATAAAATGGACAAAACATCACTTTGGGTTAAGTATTACCAAGTTTACCCCAGTATATAACAGCAAGCGGCAGTAATTGTAATTATCTTTATCAAGCACCTATCTGTGCGAAAAAGTGTTTTCAGCACTTGTTACAATAAAAACAAAGCATCGTTACAATTTTGGTTTTATCAATGATTTACGTTGTGCACTTTCTAATAATCAACCTTTTTTAAAAAAAAAATGCAAGGTCATCCATCCACTGATTTATTTTGTCTCTTGTTAAAATTAAATTGCAACTTCTAATGCTACAAAAAATTAAAAAAATAAATGTATGGTTATTTAATGTAATACGTGATTTTTCATTGCCCAATAAAATTGTGTAATGGGACGTGAGAAGTTTTCTTTTTGGCAAAAGGGGGCGTTAAAGATAGAAGTTTGGGAACCGCTGCTTTAAAGCAACCGAAGAAAATAATTACGACCTGAATCAAGCCACGACTCACGCTACACTTCTGGCTGACAAAATATATAACTGAGCAATGAGAGCAAGTATTGGCTATATGCTGTCAAAATTTCATGAAAATCCGTTCACTACTTTTGGTAATTTATTAGCCTGCACAAAAAAAACACGCTTTGTCTTTATTATACAAGTATAGATAAAAAAATAAAAATCGATTTAAATTGATTGTTAAAATTAATTATGTTAAGCTTTTTTATTGTTTTATGATCCAGCTATTGTAAGGCGTATTATTTTTCTCCAATTTTAATATTAAATAATTACATTGTATATGTTAAACAAACAATATTGGTAAGAAATTTTATATCAAAATATCTGATCTCTCAACCAGGATTCTAACCTTAATTTAATCATTAATATTACACCTCTTAGTTAAATGTACGTAGTTGATTGATCAGGTTTAGTTTAAACCTTATGTCAGGTTTAGTTTAAAATCCTTATGTATCATAATACGTGCTCACTATTGTAAGTTATTTTTGTTTATTTTAAAAACAAATATTACTTTAAATGTAAGTTTTTACGTAATACTGTATATATTTGTATATTATGGGATGTGTAGATAAATAAATCATTTTTTTGTATTATATATTTTTATCTTTTGTTAATTAAGTCTTCTGTATATATTTTTTTTTTGTATAAAATATTGAAGTACAAATTTATTATATAATTTTTTTAATCTTATTTTTTAATTATTTGATTTTTCTAATTTTTTTTGTTATAAAAATTTTGTTTATTAAATAAAATACAATATTTTATGAGGTTTTTAAATTTATGATCATTTATTTATGAGTTTCACTTTTGTGTATTCTCATAAATGTCATTGTTTCAGAATAAATTTTGTTGTAGTTTTTAAAGTTACTGTATTTTCAGCTATACTTGGCATTGTAATGACTATGTTTAACTGAATCAAGCAAATAATGATTTGAATCAGCAGTAATCAAGAATAAGGGTAGAGCTTGTTGCATTGGGAAAAAATGTTAACAAAATGTTTTGGCTATATATGTAATTTAAATTGTTCTGAAAGAAATGGATAACTTATCTACATTTTTCCTACACCATCTGAATTTTTCTAACCCCTTTAGAACGGATTTTTTTAAGGCAAGGAATCTATCTCTCTTGAATAAATTTTTAATTCTCAAATTTCTCAGAGTTCAATCAGTGTATCACTTAAAACATTTGTAAATATAGAAATAATTGTGAAATATTAAATACAGAAAGTTTTTTGCAGCAAATATATTTATGCTAATAAGTCATGGTCATTTTTATGACCACCAGGTCAGAAGGGGTTAAATTAGTTTTTTGAAAGTGTCCATGGTTCAGAACCATGATGTTCTGCTCAAAAATTTGCTGCATTTAAACTTTAATACGTTCTTTTGGAGTTGAGATATTTCAACATGTTTTCTTTATTAGTATTGTTAATTTAATACAGATTGCAGCACTATGAGTATTTTGGTCAGGTGTTGAAATCATGTGTTCCTGATTTCTCATATTCTAGAGCAGTGGTTACCAACTAAATTTGATCAAGGTCTGTTTAAAATTTTGCTGAGACTGCCACAATCCGACCAACTTTTTACTTTGTCCTACCTTGCCAACTGTTAAAATTTAGATATAGAAATCGTGCTAATTCTTACTTATTGTTGATTTTGAAAAGGTTCTAGCAATAAAATTTAGCAACAGTTTCAAACTAATGTAGGGCCCATGTATAAAACTTATGATTTTTTTTTTGTAATTTGTATCACGAGTTGGTTTTAGCCTGATCATGGCCATAAACTTGTCCAGCGATCAACTCTCTCCAGAGAAACTTGGGTATAAGTCATGTTGACATCACCAGTTGCTCTAACGAATCCATACAGCCGAATGGGCTGTATGGATTCGTTACTGAGAGCCCAGTATGGGCTCTCAGTATCCATACAGCCTAAACATAAACAATACGTTTCATGAAATGATGTGTCTCATGGCTCATTACAATTTTTTTAAATTCTTACTTTTGCCTTATGGCAAAAACCTTTACTGATTTCTATATCTATTCTTTAAAAGGAATTGAATGACACCATTTTTGGTTCCAAATTCTGAATTTGATTTTGTGACATCTGGTTGAAACTGAAACTTTAAACCCAATCACAAAAAACTTTTTGTGTAGATTACAAATTCAAAACCCATTTGCTGCCTTCTCTCATAGCTTCTGACTTTGATTTCTTGACTTCCGATTTTGGACCACTTGCAGTTAAAACTGCAACTTCAAACCCATTATTTCTGTATCTACACTTTAAGAGGAATTAAATAACACTATTTTTGTTTCCAAATTCTAACTGATTTCTTGACTTCCAGTTGTTGACCACTTCCAGAACTTCAAATTCAATTCAGGCTCACTAAATTTTTGTGTAGATTACGAATCCAAAAACCATTTGTTGATATCTCTTGTAGTTTTTGACATCTAGGTGTGACGGACAGATTTACAAAAAAAAATGATAAATGACAAATTTAAAAATTGCCACAAATAATTTCACATCACATGAAAATAAGATCTGCCTACAAAAATATTATCTAGACCTTGCAGTTGGCAAAAAAATAATTTGACAGTCTGCCAGTAGGTGACCATTGTTCCAGAACCTATATTTCTAAAAATGTTAATTTCATTGTTTTGTAAAAACTAAAATAATCATAATTTGAATTCTAATTGAGATGAGTTAACAATTTTTTCCCACTGGTTCAGCATATTTTGCTCTAGTAACAGTTGCAACAATATAGAATACCTCTCAACAGAAAACTTTTCAGAAGTTGAAAAAGCAAAAACAAATTAGTGAAAAAATTTTAAATAAATAAAAACGTTCGTGTACATATCTTATGATTATTGCTTTTCTTGCTAGAGATTGTTTTGCTCTTTTTTTCTTTTTTAATTAAATTGGTTAGAGAAAATGTCAATTAAAATATAAATGTTTCCGTGAATCATTGTGTTTTCACCCTCCCCTTAGTATAGGGATTGAAAAGGTGATAAAATACAAATTTAGAAAACCGTTCTCCTTTGTGTCCCTTAACAAATAGAAAATTATAAGCTTCCTACTTCTTAAAAAATAAATTTGTTTATTTTTTCATCAGACTCCCCTTAACTATGTGTACAGTTACATAGCAATGGTAATATCAAAGCTGCTGGCCAGACATGTTAGCATTGTTCCAAATAATTTATTAACATATTACAACTTTTTGATAAAGAAATTTTCTTTTGTTTACTGCCACAATGATTTAAATGATTTTATAATTAATTGATCTTGTCATTGACGATATATGAATTCTTTATCCTATCATTTGTATTTGCATATTGTATAATCTTCTATTATTTTATCAAATCACCTTGATATAGTTTAATTTCTTGTAATAAATTATTAAATATTAAAAAATCTGAATTAGGGAATAAAAATTGACATGGTAGATTTGATGTCTGTCTACCGATAAGTTACATCTGATATTGTTACAATTAATTTATCAAAATGTTAAATAAAATTTTAATCAACAATATTATATTGTGATAATTTTTTAAATAAATGTCTTTATGCTTTGACAGTGTAAAGTTCTTTTAAATATGCATATATAAATGATTTATTTTACAAATTAAGTGGTTCGAGATAAACGAAATATTATTTATCATAACCTTCTGAATCAAGTTTATAATGTTCACATACAAATGAAAATTATCTGAAATTAATTATAAAATTTGGAAAAATATGGGTATTATAATTTCTGATAACTGTGAATTTTGAAAATAGCTTATATTTAATTAACACCTGATTTGGTTAATCAACTGTTTTAAATGTTAGCAGATAAAACTGATTGCTACATTTATCTCTTCCACTGCCCTAAAGGCAAAACTGTAAAAGACACCTTGTCGTTGGAGAATGAAAATCCTCCATTTTCCTCAATATTCCCTCGTCACTTTTTCTTTTAATGTATCCTTACCAGTGTAATTTAATTTTCTCAATTCTTAATATACTTTCTATTTTCAGATTCTATAATGTCCACATTTTTCACCCAGTTTCTTCTTGATTTACCTTTTCTGGCATTTTCCAACATTCTATGTCATACAGTACAACCACCTTATATTATATTATATTTATTATTAAGATTTTAGCCTTCTCTGGTACCGTTCTACTCCATATTATAATGTTTCAATTGCATGACCTCCAGTAGTTGCTAATTACCAAACTGATGTGACTTTAAGTTGACTTAAAAAAAAAATTTGAGCAGTAGTCACTGGTTTATGTATGTTAGGCCGGCCTGTTGGCGTAGTGGTTAGCACAACTGGCTTCTACGCTGGGATCCCGGGTTTGATTCCCAGTCAGGTCTGTCAGTTTTTCATTTTTCACTTTCATCTATTATTCTTTGCTATCTGCATTAGCAGAAATTGCAAAACAGTCAGACATAAAACAAAAAAAAATTATGTGTTTGTTGACATAATTTATGTTCTTTACAACAGTTTAAAAATGAAACTTTGAATAAACTCAAATTCTTTATCAATTAAAACGCATTTGAATGTATAACATTTATAACGTATTTGTATATAGGTAGTTTTATACAACAGTTTTTTTGTACTTTTATACTGTTTAATAAGTAAAAATTTACCATAATGGTACTATTGTAAAGTTTATTTTATTTCATATAATATATAAATTGCATTAACCTTCTTAGATTGCCCATAATAGACAGGTGGCATGTTAAATTATTTGCACTCAATCTGTTAGTTCCAGGGCTACAAAAATATAGTTCTGTTTCTTATCATATGGTCAGCCAATTAAATTACTGAATCATTTAAGAACAGAAGAGGTAGAGGTGTAAAAGACACTAATCAGAGTTATCTCCTCTGAAAGTAATGAATTTCATTATACAGCCAGGCCCTGCGGTGAATGAAGTGAAGATGTCATTTGCAGGGTAAAAAATATGTGCTTTACGGAGGGCCTGGCATGCTGATAAGCGTACTTTTCAATTCAGTGAGGAAGGTAAACCACATCAATCCTCGTTCTACTTAGTAAAACCTCTAGAGGTTCAAACCAGCCTTTCAGTTGATGACCTAAACAACAACAACGATACAACATTTTCAGCTCCTCCAATCGTTATTATCTACTTACACGTGTTTTGGTGAATCTACCACCATCATAGAACACAAAATATTTTATGAAACTTCAAAATATTTTTTAAAAACCTACAGAAGATATTTCATCTTGAGTCATCTATATAAAATTTTATTATTTTATTAAACATCCTATGTAGGATTTTTAAACAGCCGTATTATTTAAAATTGAAATATATATTTTCTAACCACCAGAATACGGTAACATAAAACACTTACCAATGTTTATAGTGCTTTCGTGTATCTTGTACACATCTTCAGTAAATTAACATTTATTAGAAGTCAAAATTTAAAACTTCCTGCTCCTACCATGGTAGATAAGGTTCCTTATCTACCATGGTAGGAGCAGGAAGTTTTAAATTTTGACTTCTAATAAATGTTAATTTACTGAAGATGTGTACAAGATACACTAAAGCGCTATAAACATTGGTAAGTGTTTTATGTTACCGTATTCTGGTGGTTAGAAAATATATATTTCAGTAAAATTTTATATATATATATTATTCATATTTAAAGTACGCCCATAACGGACAGGGAGTGTCAGATTATTTACACTCAATCTGTTTGTTCCAGGGCTAAAATAAATAGTTATGTTTCTTATCACATGGTCAGTCAATTAAATGACTGAATCATTTAAGAACAGAAGAGGTAGAGGTGTAAAAGACTCTAATCAGAGTTGTCCCCTCTGAAAGTAATGGATTTCATTATACAGCCAGACCCTGTGGTGAGTGAAGTGAAGGTGTCATGTGCAGAGTGGAAAATATGTGCTTTTCAGAAGGCCTGGCATGCTGATAAGCATACTTTTCCACTCAGTGAGGAAGGAAACGGTAAACCACCTCACTCTTTGATTTACTTAGTAAAACCTTTACTGGTTCAAACCAGCCTTTCGGCTGATGACCTTAACAACAACATATTTAAAGTTTCAAATTATATTTTGTGTATTCTGATGATGGTGGATCCGCCTAAATATTTTAAATTAGATCATAAGGATCAAGGCAGTCAAAAAGAATAGTGAAATTTATATTATATAAAATAAAATTGATTTCAAGCTGCAGGACTTTAAAATAGAATATAAAGATTTACTGTAAACTTTACTGCTGTATCCAATTACTTATTTGCTTTACAATAAGCAAATAAAATTAAATACCTTTATTTTTAGAGTGTATATAATATTATATTATTTTGTACAATGTTTTTTTTTTAAGGCCGCAGGAGGGTGTAAAGGGGTTTAGCAACATTTTCACGATTTTGATCAGCTGATTATAAAAAGTGTGTTTTTACTCAAACCAGTGATGTTGTATGACATCACATGAAAAAATAATTATTTTATTTGAATCTCTTTTTTTCTTAACAACTATAAGTTGAATGAATAAATAATTAACATTTAATTTATGTAGATATTTTAGTTAATCCATAATTTCTGTTCTGTTTAAATTTTTCATCAATACATATTTACTTTTTAGTCAGATTTATGCAATTTTTTTACACATTTTTTTTTTTAATCCCTAATGTGTGTATGTTGCAATCTGTTCAATTCAGAACAATAAGCGACCCAATGAGATAAGGATGATATGTATGGCATGTAAATGAGGTGTAGTCTTGTACAGACTCAGGCCGACCATTCCTGAGAGGTATGGTTAATTGAACCCCAACCATCAAAGTATACTGGTAACCACTGTCTAGTTTTTTTGATGGTTGGGGTTCAATTAACCATACTCTCTCAGGAATGGTCGGCCTGAGTCTGTACAAGACTACACCTCATTTACATGTCACACAAATCATCCTCATCTCATTGGGTCATGGGGTTGCTTATTGTTCTGAATTGAACAGATTGCAGCGTACACATATTAGGGATTAAAAAAGAAAAGTAATGTGTAAAAAAACACATTAATTTAACATTTAATATCATATATTTACGTACTATTGTAAAAATATTAATTTTTTCGCTGACCTGTTACTACTGCTATATATCACTCTTGGTTTTTAACTTTTTTATAATACAATCCTACTTTCTACTGACATATTTTGGTGGATCCACTACCATCAGAGTACATAAAAACTAAACTTTTTTTTATTAAAATTTACAGAAGATGTTTCTTCAGTTATCATGAAACTCGTATAAAATAGTTTTATACTAATGACTGAAGATACAACATCTTCTATAAATTTTAATAAAAATTTTAAATTAGATTTTGTTTTTTTTCATGATGGTGGATCCATCGAAACATGTCTGTAGAAAGTAGGAATATATAAAAAAGGTAAACAAACAAGTTATATAGCAGCCATAAAAGATAAGTAAAAATTAAATATCTTTACAATTTGGATTAAATATAGGCTGCAGGATGAATTTTTGTTTTTCTTCTTTTTTTATTAATTTATTAATCTTTATTTTCAACTATGAACATTATATCACAACCAGCAAACGTGAAAGTTAATAATCAACTCTTTTTTTATGTTTACATGATAAGCTTGATGGAGGGTCCCTGGCAGAACCTCCTCCAGACATTATAAAGAATTTATATCTTCATTACTTTACTAGATTATAGAGAATATTAATTTTATTACAGTTGGTGCAAAAATTACCTTCTCTGTACTACGTTCTAACATCTCTAAAATTATAACATTGCTCTAAAGAAGAATATACTTGTTTGCATATTTAATTAAAGCGCTTTAGAATAGTAATTTTTTAAAAATTTAAATTTTTTATACACGACAATTTTTGGACTAAAATATAACCATATCTTGAATATATAAAGTGCTTTTAAATATGGACTGTTAGATGCGTTAAGCACCTTCCTACTCAATTACCCCTAATTCAAAATTTTGGTGCTTAACCTGTTTATATCCTCCAGTTTTCAATTGTATTTTTTTTTAGTGACTCATTGCAATATAGAATAACGTTACTTATTTTTTAATATTTGTAATTGTTACTTATTTTCTTAAATGTTTAGCTTAATATACAAACTGCATTATTGTTAAAAAATTTTTAAGATTTATAATAAATATAATATTTTTGCAAGTATTTTATTTATTTTTTCCTATCATGTGAGTTGGGGGTGGTGGTTACAGAACTACAAGTAGGATCTTGAATTATTTAGTGCAAGAGCTATTTTGATTTCTAAACCTTTAAATGGGCATGGTAAGTTTCTTAATTTTAACACGCACCAGCTTGAGTATGCAGTTTAGGAACTAGCTTGCAACTCAGGTGAGTTTGATTTACTGGCACGTGCAGTTGGGTTTTAAGTGGAATTTTGCGCCAGACATTATTCACACTGTTGAAATTATTTAATTCACACTACTGTACCATGGACATAGAAAGATTAATTAATATTGAGGTTGAAAGAAGGTGTCCATTATGGGACAAAAACTTTATACAAGGGCCGCTTTTTTTCAACCTTTGATAGGCTATAAATAAAAGACAAGTGAATATAGGAAAAATACTGAAATATATATTTCTAACCACCAGAATATGGTAACAGAAAACACTTACCAATGTTTATAGCGCTTTCAAGTATCTTGTACACATCGTCAGTAAATTAAAATTTTTTTAAAATATTTTCCTCATCAAAATTTAAAACTTCCTACTCCTACTAACTCCTAACTTCCTAGGAAGTTTTAATTTTGATGTGGAAAATATTTTTAAAAAATTTTTATTTAGTGAAGATCTGTACAAGATACACGAAAGCGCTACAAACAATGGTAAGTGTTTTTTCTGTTACCGTATTTTGGTGGTTAGAAATATATATTTCAATTTAAATAATATGAGTGTTGATAGTCCTACATAGGATGTTTGATAAAAGAAAAAATACTATATTATTAAAAGTTAGATGCACTTATGGCTAGGTACTTTTCGACTTGATCACCGTGACGATTGAGGTATTTTTCATACCGGTGGACAAGTTTTCCAATACCCTCTTCATAAAATGTTGCCAACAATAAATTTAAATGCACGTTGGTGTTGTCTTAAAGCTCCTCATTAGTTTAGAAGCGTTGTCCTCCTGGTCACTTCTTCAGTTCAAAGAAAAATTGGAAGTCATTTGGTGCTAGGTTGGGTCTATATGGCAGGTGATTGAAAAGTTCCATTGAAATTTCTCAAGGAACCATTCGATTGCACCAGCACTGTGATGATGGGTGATGTCATGGATCAGACCAATTCCAGAAGTCAGCGCATGCCTGTTCTTTTGTTTCGAATGTCTCTTCACAAACTTTGTATAGTTTCCCAATAAACAGCTGCATTAAGGGGAGCAGACTGATTTTAATAAAAAATATTGATTTTTCATTTTTACCATATATTGATAGATCGTTTTCCCCTATTTAAATTGATATATAACACGACATTTGTTGCTTTTTCTGTGGAGAAAAATTATGGTTTTACATTGATGGGGTACATAGTATTTATTTCGATATTTATTCACGTTTTTCATTCTTGTAAATTGAGATTAATATAATATATTACTGCTCTAACATTACGGAGATCGCGTTCACATAAAAACAATAATTTCTAGAACGCATAGGAATCAGCTGTAAAGCAAGATAAATATTGGTGTGTTTTTGTTTGGAAGTTAATTCCAATTGGCAATAGGTGTTTCTGTTATGGTATTATGCTTTTACTATATCCCATTTTCCACAAATTGTATTTTTTGACTTTAGGTACACTTATTTCAGGAACCATCCCACCTAGGAGTGTGAAATTTCGCACAATACATTTTAGTACTAAGGTGTGTATTTACTCCAGAGGTATTTCAAAAACTTTGGAATTTTTATTTTTTGGGTGTCTTTTAGATTAAATAAAGATAAATGAAAAAGCTCTGGTACAAATTTGTAAAAAGATACTATAGACAGGTGTGCCAAAGCTCGGCTTTGTAGCTTTAACAGTTCCCACAAAAAGTCTACCTAAATTAGTATTGCAGGTATAGGGGTAATGAAAATGGTCTGCTCCCCTTAATCATGCTGACTTCTGTAATTGTTTGAACTGCTATATAGCAGTTAAACAAAATGGACCAAAAATCAGAAATACACGGAGAAATAAGATTACTAGACAAGTCAATAACAAAATGTGTTAATTAATAATGAGTCACAAATCATAGCTTTTACTACATGACATATAATTGCTGATTCTATTGATATATCAGTGTGGGTAATTTTTTTGTTTACATTTAAGGCATAAATACATTTGTTATGAAACCAATGTATTTAGTATGTGACAAGTATAGCATTTGGGGGGAAAATTAATTTAAAAAAATACTAGTGTCAGTAGTACCATTGGAATTGACTGTATGATAGATAGGCTAGCGGAGGAGCTAGGATGTGTATTAAGCCAGTGTCGGGGAACATAGCTGATACAGTGATTGTACATCCAGCCACAACTCAAATAACCTGCAGGGGTATATTCCTAATCACAGTACAAGTTTGTTTGAATAAAAACTTATTCAAGCATGTAGAAATACAAGAATAAATAAATTGGCATTGTATATTACCACAAGATTAAAAAAATTGTGGTAAACTGCATTTGTTTAAAAAATAGGTGAGGAAGACAGATGTAACCCACCTCAATCATCATTTTATTTGGTACAAAGAAGTAAAATATTAGAGCACTTATGTTATATACAAGGATTCAGTACGACAATTTATTAACAAATCAATATTTCATTTATTAAAACAAAGAATGAACACACCAGGTAAAGATACTTTAAACAACCCCCCCCCCCACCCATAATAAATTACTCGAAGTACTGATGTTAGCTCTAAAACTTTAATTTCCGCGGGTAAGTATCCCTTTATTGCCAACCTCTTAGTGAATAATATCGGGTTACTCGTATAAAAACACAGTAATATTGCGCAATAAACGTTTAATACATAATATGAAGAGCTTAAAATCTAAATATAATTTAACGATTATTGTTATTAATATTAAAGATACTGCATTATTCTTTTTATTTTAATCTAAGTACAGTACAATTCTTATGAAGAAATAATAGTTCAATACTGAATCAGAAATACTAAAATATTAGCAAATAAGTCTGTAAATATTATTCTGAATTTTTCGTTTACAGCTCATTGTTTTTGAGGCAATGCGAGTAAATAGTTTTTACAAACCTGACTTACTTTAATTTTAGTATTCTAATGGCACTGAAAATTCAGACGGATTTCGTTCTCTCTGAAGGTTTTCTTTGGAAAGAGATATTGTGAAGGTTATCTTTGAGGTTTTCTTACGGCTCTATTTTTGAGAACTTTTAAGGTAATGGTAATAATCTGTGTATAATTATCGTAAGTTATTCAAAAATTTTATATGTATAGTTATTTTAGTCTTGTGTAATCGTATTTATTATTACGCCTATTTAATCAATGTGTTCATAACCTATAAATGTATTAGTAAGTTTCTGTCTTACTGACAGTATTTGTTTATTGACGGTAGAGTAGTCGGTGCTTTCAAAAAGTAATCGTTCGTGGGTTATAACTAATTTCGGTAATTTCTAATAATGTATGTAATTATTAATTTAATTATGAGATACCAAGTTTCTCTGCTACCAACTTGAACAATAAGTGTCTCATTTTCCTCGTGATGTGTTTGATAATTATAGTTTGTGTGGTAGAATGAGCCAATTGAATCCTTTTCGCCGTAAGAAGTTTAACGTGAATTTCATTAAAAGTACATATCATTAAAAATACATTATCTACTGATGTAACATAATTTTAATTGAAACAATTGTCATTATTTTTATATTCTTTTCAATTTTAGTAGTATCACTTATTGATAGTACTGTTACTTTAATTCTGTTGTTTATTATTCACATATTTATTAAAGTTTTTTATTTACAGGTAAAGAACTATCAAAAAGAAAAACGGAACACTTCAATTGGAGCATTGCTTTAAGTTTAAGAGAATTATATGTTATGGACTATGTGCTTTACAAGGTAAGATAATTACATTAGTATGAACTTATTTTAAATTGTTGATGTCATTTTTGCTCATTTTTAACTTTGTAGGTTACCACTTTGTGTTTCAATTAAAAAAGAACTAAGAGTATGCTATATGTAAACATATTCAGTGAACTCTTGGTTAGATTAAAATTTATTTTGTACTTGTTACATTTTAATGATGACTTAATTAATAAAAGAATTCTGTCAGAACCTTTCTGCTCTGGTTCTAGTGTTTGTGTTGACAAAGTCTTACATATGGATTTATTCCTTTAGTCTTGGTTTATTTGTTCGATGATTTAAATTACTTTGTTCAGTTCTTCAATTCAGCATAATTTTTGGATTTTCAAATGTTTTTTTTTTAATAATTGCTGTGAAATTATTATAAATTAATATTTTTGTTGAAATGCAGTTCAACTTTTGTATATATATATATATATTTAGATAATATTAAACCACCAGTAAACACACAAAATTAGCAAGAATGATCTTACCGTTAAAAAGGCCTTTTCAGATCCCTGGATCCATCATCAGTTAACTCACAAACACTATAAAATTTTTTTCTCACTGGCAATGCATTGCCTTGTCAATTCAAGTCATGACTGAATAAAATTATTTGTTACTATTTAAAATTATCTATCAAACAGGTGTACCAATAGAAATAGATCATCTTGCTCAAAATTTACCTGGTGGTTTATTAGTTTAAAATTTTTGTGTTTATAAATGTAATATTTCTCCAAATGTTCAAGTTTATTTTTATCATTACAAATTTCCAAGATTTCAAGATTATTTTCTACATCTGTAATTTTATGTTTGTTGGAAATCATGTGCTCTGCTACATTTGAAACTGTTTTCTTTCCACTCTTAAATGCCCTCAAGTGTTCCAAAAATCTGGCTTTAAAGGATCTATCTGTTTTCCCTATATATATAGCCTCACAATCCGTGCATTTTATTTTATAAATACCGCTTTGATGATATTTATTCAATGAATAATCCTCTGTGCAACTGAAATATCTTGAAATACCATTGGCTGGTTTAAATGCAATCGTATATTGATCTCTATTATAAACATTTATTATTTTATTGGTGGTTTCATTTATGTAGTTGTAAGAAATATATTTTTTATTATTAAATTTTTTAGATTCATTTATTGGGATTAGAGTAGTATTTTTATTATAATTTCTCCTTTTTAAGTAACCCTTATATAAACCATCAATAAATTCATTGTTGTAACCATTTTTCGGAAACCATTTTTCCATTTCGGATTTCACGGAAACCATTTCGGAAAAACTATTGAAAAATATTATTGTAGATACTGAATTAAATTTAAGTTATATGAAAAATGAGGATATAAAATGTATTAGAAATGACATCATACAAAATATTAATCATTTTGTGAGTGGATATGATAGAAATTTGTTGAATGGAAAATATAAAAATAACACCTATGAATATATTCACATAAAAAACATAATTGAATTAAAACGAAAATTACTACAATTTAATGTCATAATTATAAAATCTGATAAAACAAATACTCCAGTTATAATTTACAAAAACGAATATATAGATAGGATGAACACTTACATTAAAGAAAACAAATTCAAAGAGATAACAGACCCTACAGCTAAATATTTAAGAATTATAAAATCATTTATAAACAACAATAGAGATATCCTTAATTACAACAATAAATTAAAATACCATAGTAGACTTTATCCATTCCATCCCAAAGCGCCAGCTTTGTCTGGTTTACCAAAAATCCACAAACCGGACATTCCATTCAGACCATTAATAAATTTTAAGACAGCTCCGGCATATTTTGTATCCAAAGTAATAGACAACATACTCAGAATGAAATTAAAATTAGCATACACATACAATGTAAATAACGGGTACGAGTTAATTAATAAATTGCACAATCTGAACATAAATGGAAACACAAACTTAATATCGTACGATATAACCAATATGTATTCCAATATACCAATTGAAACAACAATAGAAATAATAAAAAACAAGTTATTAAAGACGGAAAATGAAAGCTTTATTAATACAATAATCACTATTATACGAAATATATGTAAACAAAATTACTTTTCATTCAACAATAAATTCTATTCACAGGATGAGGGATTACCCATGGGTATGCCACTATCAGCGATTATGTCAGAAGTATATATTCAACATTTTGAAAACATCATTGTATATAGCATAACACAAATACATGATATAGTCTTATGGGCAAGATATGTTGATGACATATTAGTTATCTACAATCCAAGTATAACATCAGAACATACTATCATATTAAATAAGCTCAACTCATTCAACAGTAAACTTAAATTTACATTTGAAACTGATAAAAATAGAACAATAAATTTTCTGGATATAAATATAAAGATTAATAACAGCAAGATAGAAACTAGCGTCTATAGAAAACCTACCAACCATAACACAACAATTCATAAAAATTCAAATAACCCATGGTCACATAAAAGGAACACTTATTTTGGCATGATACATAGAGCTATTATCTATTCTCATGGTAACCAAACAATATTGGATAATGAAATACAGCTTATAAAAGGTATAGCTTTGAAAAATGGTTACAACAATGAATTTATTGATGGTTTATATAAGGGTTACTTAAAAAGGAGAAATTATAATAAAAATACTACTCTAATCCCAATAAATGAATCTAAAAAATTTAATAATAAAAAATATATTTCTTACAACTACATAAATGAAACCACCAATAAAATAATAAATGTTTATAATAGAGATCAATATACGATTGCATTTAAACCAGCCAATGGTATTTCAAGATATTTCAGTTGCACAGAGGATTATTCATTGAATAAATATCATCAAAGCGGTATTTATAAAATAAAATGCACGGATTGTGAGGCTATATATATAGGGAAAACAGATAGATCCTTTAAAGCCAGATTTTTGGAACACTTGAGGGCATTTAAGAGTGGAAAGAAAACAGTTTCAAATGTAGCAGAGCACATGATTTCCAACAAACATAAAATTACAGATGTAGAAAATAATCTTGAAATCTTGGAAATTTGTAATGATAAAAATAAACTTGAACATTTGGAGAAATATTACATTTATAAACACAAAAATTTTAAACTAATAAACCACCAGGTAAATTTTGAGCAAGATGATCTATTTCTATTGGTACACCTGTTTGATAGATAATTTTAAATAGTAACAAATAATTTTATTCAGTCATGACTTGAATTGACAAGGCAATGCATTGCCAGTGAGAAAAAAATTTTATAGTGTTTGTGAGTTAACTGATGATGGATCCAGGGATCTGAAAAGGCCTTTTTAACGGTAAGATCATTCTTGCTAATTTTGTGTGTTTACTGGTGGTTTAATATTATCTAAAGTAAATTCAGCACACAGTACAACATGTTTAAAAAAAAAATTGATATATATATATATATATTGTCTTATGCTCTACTGGTTGATTCATCGTTTTAGTGTAGTTGTGGAATAGTGTAACTTTATGTACAGTTGTACCATTGAGTTATATTTTCTGTTTTTAGTGGATTAGCTGTAAGATATATTAGAATATTTATTTAAGCAACATCTATGTGACTATTAGACAATTTGGGTCTTTTCCGTTTTCTGTATGCCATTATCAAATTCGAATTCCCTGTAGGGTTGCACACTTTTTCATTTCTCCCACTTCCTACCATACTGAGACAGACACAATCACGCACGCATACACACGTCCTTCCCAGTCCCAGTATATAGTACTATGTTCTGTTGTTTTATTTCGTATTTTGTTTTATTTTGCTATTACTAGGCTACATTATACGAGGGTCATTCGTAAAATAAGTTTCTCATGATTTTTAAAAATAGACAGCTATATTTTTTATCTTAGTGTTATACATCAATTTAAAGCTTAAAACTTAGGCTATTTTTCTACATAATCACCGTTTCTGTCCAAAAACTTTTGCAGACGATGCTCCAACTTTTCTATCCCCATGTTGTAGAATTCTGCCGCCAATCCTTTGAGGAATCGAGTAACCTCTTCCTTGACTTCATCATCGGTACTGAAGGGTAGGCCACTCAAGTATTCCTTTAATTTTGGGAATAAGTGATAATTACTTGGGGCTAGGTCCGGGCTGTAGGGGGGGGCACAACAGTCCAGCCAAAATCTGTCAGCAGTTCTTGAGTTTGATGTGAGACATGAGGTCGAGCGTTGTCATGGAGAAGTCTCACACCACTTGACAATCTTCCTCTCCGGCAGTTCTGGATTGCGCGTCTCAGTTTTCTTAATGTGTTGCAATATCTGTCAGAGTTTACTGTTGTTCCATGATGAATGTCAATAGGTGAAATCCGTTTTGCATTTAAAAAACGTATCACAGCGCGAATTTCGCATCTGGCGGTTACAGCGATAGAGAGCTCCATCTTCGAAGGCTGCTAGGCCGGCACTGATCTACATAGCGAGGCGGGAGTGGTGCAGAAAAAGAGAGGGAGAGCTGATGAGAAAGACAGTGTTGCCAGATTTCTCCCAGCACATCGCATTCTGTCTCGGCAGCTTAGGGAACCTTATTTTACGAATGACCCTCGTACTATTACGTTTTAATTATTTACATTGGGAAGAGAAAGTGTTGTGAGTGTTTCACACATACTGTTTAGTTGTCACATCTTCTGGGATTATGTAATAACCTCCTTTCCTGAAGGAACTCTGCAACATCTTCCTCCGTCTGAATATTATTAAGTAACTACAAAATTCATAGTAGTCTATGTAGAAACTAACTGTGAAATCGGAGTGGAGTTGACATTACGCTAGTCAGATTGGCGCGCTAGACGCACGAGTAGGAGAATTGGTAACCTTCAGGGAATTCGGATTTGATAGTGGCGTACTGCCCGTTCCCAAGCTTTGTGCAGCTGAGAGGTATGCATTACATCACTGCTACTGTGAGAGATTGCGTTAGTAGTCGTAACGTTTTACTTGTATTATGTTTGTTTGTAGTAGTCAAGGGTACTATCCAAACTACATACATTCTGTGTCACCGTCTACAGCGAACAGTCAAAACAACACCCACGTATGTCACCGCACTAGACAGCCTACTGCCCAGCGAAGGCAATGAGTACAGTGTTATGACGTAACAGCAGTCTGGTACTTCATCTGTCCCCTTTATCCCGCAGCTGAACAAAGCTTAGATTCATACAGTACAGAAAACGGAAAAGACCCGAAAATTTATATAAACACTTTACTATTTTATCAAACATCCTATGTAGGATTTTTAAACAGCCGTATTAATTAAAATTGAAATATATATTTCAAACACTTTACCATGTAGTAAATTTTGAATTAAGATAGATTTTTTTTCTATGTCAAGTCTATTCAATGTCATTTATAATTATTTTACTGTTGACCCATTGGATTAATTTTATCATCTTGTAGTCAAACATAACCTAATAATTTTTCTTATTATGTTTCAGTTATTCACATAGCTTTTATCAGAGACATTTAAGTTTTATTGCGGAGCGAAAGCATCATGCTTTATGTTTTAAAATCATGGCCTAAAACAAGACAACTTAGTTGCTTTGTAAATAACAATTTACATTGCATCTTCTATCAGGTAATATATATTATATTTCTGAATTCTTTTGACTTACAATTTAACTATGAACTTCATTTTTGAACAGCAAAGTGTGCAGAAATAATTTGCTGAGTTCTACGATTTCCTAACTGTTGACATATAAAAATTGTAAGTAAGATGGAACTATTTCACTGCTTCTGTGAACACACGAGAGCAGTTATTGGAAGATGTATATTTTGTGATTGAATAATTTTTGGTTTCCTATGCTTTAACATAAAATGGGGGACGTAATGTTTTAAATTACTTTTATGTGTGAGTTATTTGTTCGTAAAATATGTTTGCATTTTCTTTCTGAATAGTGAGATTGACTGAAAACTAACTATTTATAAATTTTATAGTTACCTGATAAAAGAAATTTGTTTGGTTTTAGAATTTGTGATTCCGTAAGAACTGTGTTCATTGTTACATTATTCTCATTATAAAAGCAGTGTATCTTAACAAATTTTTTTTTTTTTTTTTTTTGTTTAACGTCCGACTGTTCTGCAATTACTGCTAATGCAGACGGTGAAGGATGAAATGATTTTTTTGTAACGTATGAAAAGATGCCGTGCCTGAATGGGATTCGAACCCAAGACCGCATGATGAGAGGCGAGCACGTTACCAACTGCGCCAATACGGCGCAATTAGGTACAGGTGATTCTAACTAAAAAAGTTCTGCAGTTGTTCAGATTACTGAGGGTGTAATTTTAGGATTTGTTTTGAGGGAAAATTTTGAGTTCTAAATTAGTAACTCTTTTTAATTTTAGTTTTTAGATTAGAGACAACAATGTGTTTTATTAGGCCTACTTGTATTTTACATTAAAAAATAAGTTTTGTTGTTCAAAGTGTATTTGATGCAATGGTTTGGCATTCTTTGTTGCTCACTGAATAATTATTTTAGTTGCATCATGATTTATTCTCATTATTAGCATTTCTTAATGGTTAACCTCATCTTCTTGAACAATTTCATGATTGGTTTTGTGTTTGATTAAACCGATTCTTGCCTGAATGGGTTCGAATTCCATTCAGGCACGGCATCTTTTCATACGTTACAAAAAAATCATTTCATCCTTCACCGTCTGCATTAGCAGTAATTGCAGAACAGTCGGACGTTAAACCAAAAAAAAAAAAAAAAAACCGATTCTTGGAATAGGGGAAGTTGTTACTGTATAATGAGTGAGTGAAAAAAATAAAACAGTTCTAAAAATACATTTTTGCACTACTTGTGACAGATTTGATAATTGCAATACACATTTTTTATTATCTTTCCTAATTTTGAGTTCAGATTTACCCAGTATCTTGGACTGTCTAGAGTTCAAATCATTCAGGTTTTGTGTTGAGTTTGTGAAATTTTCACCAATGTTTATTATTGTCATCTTTTCCGTTTTTAAGTTTTCTCTGGTCGGGATCGACTTAATCGTCTCCACATCTCTCTACCACTGAACAGTCCTGCTCCATTTATATTTTGGCATTTCATCTTTTCCCTATTACCCATAACTGAACCCATCCACTTCAGTCTTGATTTTTTCTCTTCATCTCCAAGTACATCATCCTTTTCGGCAGTCTTTTCCATATGAACATAAATGTTCATATGGATTTAAAAATACCTTGCTGCTGCATTCGACGATTAATCTCTGCTTGGTTTAATTTCTTCTTAATTGAAACATATCACTGCTCATATTTCTTCCTTGGCGCAATCAGATAAGGAGAACTCATTTGAACAAACTTTTATACAAAATCACAAGTAGCTAACAAGTAAACAGTATCGTCAATGAACAGCTGATACAAGTTATGAGTTATAGCAGAACAATCATTACTGTCATACATGTAATTCGGAGAGAAATCAAAATTTCCCTTTACTTTTTTAACTTCCCCGTGTATATCTATGATGGTCAAATCAATCCAATGAATTTTGGCAGTGGTATCAGGAATGTTGGTAAAACAATGATTAAGCTACAAATTTGCCAATCGGTAAAGATCTGTTCATAAATTTTTTGATTTGGGTTTAAATATTATAAATAATACATTGTAGTAATGGAAACTATTTGTGGTGTATGGATGTTATTTGTATATTCCAGACATCAACGAAACCAGCTATTTTAAAAAATCCATTAAAAAATGTGTCTGAAAAACGAAAAGGAAGGCATTCAGTCGCTGTTATTCAACCAACACATGAAGATAACACATTCAGCGAGATCGAATTACAGCCACTTCCCACAGTATCGCCTACAAAAAATTCGACGTGGCAAGAGATAAAACTTGATTGGCGAGCATTGCCTAATGAATATCTTAAATTATCTAAGATTCGGCTGACTTGTAAGTAGAGATAATTTTCTGCAGTATTAAAATATAAATTTTGAAAAATTATTTTGTGTTTCTTTTAGGAATTAATTTTGTTTATTGTAGGAATGTACGACATTATTCTAAAAAAGTTGATTTTCTTCCATTCTATAGACAATCATGGTGAAACCAATTCTGACAATGTATAGTTACATTTTGCATTTAAACTAGAAACACCAAGACTCCTATGTACGGGAAAAGCTCATTTACACTGCTTGCACTTGGCTAATATTTTTGGATATTAAAACTCACATTCACTACCAAAAAGATATACAGGGACAGCCATTCATGGGTAGAATTTCATATCTGTTTCTTTTGAAGTTTTATTTTTAATGATCCTAGATATATTCCACGTATTTGATTGAACATCACTGGTAATGTGTCTCCGGTATTAATCCTGCAAAAAAAAAAACGTAATGCGAATACTCAACAACGCATCTTCAGTTAAGCATGGTAAGCCAATTTTTAAGAAAATATGGTATTATGATTGTTATTTGCTTATATTATTTATGAATATAATTTCAGTTAAAAAGAATTTAAATAATTATGTAGTAATTTCACATATTTATGACTACAACGCTCATAGCAGTGATGATCTAGTTTTGCCTTTTAGTAGGCTGAGCAAGTACCAAAATAATATCTATACTTGTTTTTAATAGGCTTCCTGAGTCCCTTAAAAACTTAAATTATAAGGAATTTGAGATAAAATTTAAAATCTTATGAACAGATAAAGCGTATTATACAATCTACGAATATTTGAATGATCAAATTGAGGTATAGTCACTTCAATCATGAGTTTGCCTTTGTTTGCAACGAGGGGGTAAAGGAGGAAAAGCATCAGTGCGCATGCGTGACTGCTTTAATTTCAGTACGACAAACATAACAACGTATACTATACCCAGAGCATATATAGTATATCGCGGAACCTTTTGTAGGTTAACTGTACGAATATAACTGTTTGTTACCGTAAACACAAATGTCGGTTTCTCGAAAACGTGGTCGAACTATTCACAGTGCTGAACGCAATGTAATAAAATTTTGTGAAGTTAAAGCTAAACAAAAATGCTTTTCCGTGCCTCTTAACAAAAGCCATAAGCGAGTGGCTAACTACTGTGATGTTTCTCTTTCCACAATTCGAAAAATAAAGAAGGAAATTAAGGACATGAAGAAGCTATTCTTTAACATTTTTTTTGACACCTGGTAAAAAAAGAAAACGGTTAGGTAGATACTAGAGAGACTGGTAATGAAAACGCCGATGACAGCAGTAGTAAAGAAGGTGATTCATTCGTAATTACAGTAAATCAAACATTTCTAGTCATGTAATTAAGCTATAGGCAGTATTACAGGTCATATTTATTTATTATAAGGTTTATGAAGAAAACAGTTTCTCGGAATAAACCACAGCTTACAAAATGTATCTAGAAACTGAACGGTAGTGTCTCACTGTTGAGTTTGGTAGCACTGCAAATATTTCACTTCCCTTTCTCACAGCCCATACAAACGCAAAATACAATCTTGTGACTTCAGTATCTATGCAGATTGATGATGATTAATGGCCTTTTGTTTTTAATTTAAGTTTTATTTCATTTGTTTTATGAATCTTTACGTTATTTGACATGATCTATTCCAACTTTGGTTGGCTAACAATTAAAATATATAATAATAATTGTTTGTGGTGTACATCCACTTCAGTAGTGTTCGATACCAAACAGCTTGAATTTTATGACCTGTTCAATACCTTGATCATTCAGCATCAACTTATGATAGCAGGAATAGTTACAAAAAATGACATTGACTTTTTTTACCATAGATGTATTCAAATTTGTCAGTAAGTATCACAATACAATTATTCAATTATGACATCGGGTTTGAGCAAGATTTGGACATAGAAAAGAAATTCCAAGCAGTGTGCGGCAATATTAGCAGAACCCTAAGCAGGAAAACTAGAAAAGAAACCTTGATAAAGTTTTACAAGGTGATGGCTGCCCCAGTCGTACTCTATGGATGTGAGTTGTGGATTAGTACCAGACCACAGGAGAGTATAGAGTACAGGCGGCAGAGATGATTCCTGCGAAGAACAAAAGGCTGCAGTGTAGGTACCAATTAAGAAATGAGGATATAAGAATGTATGTTTACAACCTGAATGCGAAGATTGTAGAATGTCATAATCGATGGAAGGATCACTTAGAGAGAATGTCTGAGGGAAGGATCCCTCTCAGTGTTTTGCAATACATACCAGTGGGGAGGAGAGATGTTGGGACGCCATGCAAAAGATGGCACTAATTCAGTAGTGTGTCATTGTTGTGAGTCAAAACAAGCAGAAGCCTAAACCGATTGTGTGAAGAATGAGAAGAAAAAAGAGATATACATCCAAGTTATGTGTACCATCGACTTGTAGCTTATTGTGCAGTTCCAAGCTCCATGTAGTTGCGGGGTGAAGGGTACGGGTGAGGTATAATGAATGAGTGACGCATGCTGGGAGAACAATCGTTTTATAACTCTGATAGAAAACATTTGTTTTTAAACTTTCCGTATTTAAAATATTTTTTTGTATTTATTACATTTATTTATTTACATATTTTGATATAAATTGGTAAGTTAAATATTATGAATCCGACCAAGTTAATAACCCGGTAGGTATTTGTTAAATTAATGTGCCAGATGATAAGAATATTTTTTTTAGTCTAGTTAGTACATGCTACCACTACAAATGCATCAGCTGTGAAACACTACTAACTCATTCATTCTCCCACTACTATAACAACGCACACTGCATTCCTTCCAACTACACAGAGCTGGGACTCAAGCAATACAAGCCACACTAAAAAGTATGTTCATTATCTGAAACAACCACGTGAACTTCAACGCAGAGAAGGGTGAATATAAAATTTTCTTCACACCAATTCTTCTTGATGTCTGAGATGTCAAGCTTCTTCAATTCTACATAAAAAAATCTGTTGTGAAACACTCGCACGACTTTCTCTTACCTATGCAAATAATGAACAATATAACCTAACATTAATAATAAAACATCAGAAATGAACAAAAAAATATAACCTTATTTCAATCATGGTTAATGACGCAAAATGAAAACTAACCTTAGTTTGGCTTATTAATATGGAAAAACACTCTTGACGCTAAAGTAGGCTCTGAAGAGAAAAATACTTAAAATAAAAGTTGTAGATCTTTTAATTTTCTATAAATTTTACTACTTACACTTTTGTCGTTAAATCGTAAAAAATCCATTTTTTACAGATTTTCATGAAAAACCAGAAAATCAATAATTACTGCTAAACTAAGCGTTAACAAAGAAATGTTCAGCGTAAAAGTTTTAGGTTTTTAAATATTTTACAACTAATTATGTACATATTTGCTCTAAAATGCATATTAAGGCCACAGTCTTAAAAAAAAAACATTTTTTTTCTACGAGAGCACAGCGTTCCCAAGAATTTCAGCAGACATGGCACCTACCCTATCTTGTAGAGAATAAAAAATGCAGTAATGACGCGATTTAAAAAAAAAATTGTAAGAACCGTTTGTGAGAAAATTGTAAAAGCCTGAAAAATTACACGAATAAACTTCTGGTTTACCGATTTTGATCAAAATGTTCATGTCGAGTCCTCTAGTAGTACATAACTTGGGTTTCAACTTTGTACAATGTTCCGTTCTTGAGATATTTTGTTCACACACATACCAATCGCTAAAATCATGTTTTTTTAGGTTCAGGGGATATGAAATTGTGTATATTCGGTGAAAAATCGACATGAAAACAATACTTTCCCTTCTATATTATATTTATTTAGGCTAGAGAAAGTAAAAATGTGAGAAACTATACCCCTGTCTCTACCCCATGTTTGCCATCTGACATACTTTCCAGCTTGACACGTTCTTGTATTATTATAAATACGCATAGATGTTTATATTATATTTATTATTAATGTTAATTGCTTTTTTTATTACAGCTCTAGTCGTATTGACATCAATGGCAGGATATGCCATGGCGCCAGCACCTTTTGATCTCACCACATTTAGTCTTTGCACCGTCGGTACTGGGTTACTATCTTGTGCTGCAAACGCTATAAACCAGTATCATGAAGTACCATTCGATGCACAAATGGCTCGTACTAGAAATCGAATTTTGGTTCGTGGTATTATTACGTAAGTAATAAATTGTCAAGTTATAACTAAGTTTGATGAAAGAATTGTGAAAGAGTAGTATTATTTCACCTTCCCATATCTTGAATTGTATTGTCAAGTTATTTATGGAAAAATTTAAAGAAGCTTATAAATAAAATTGCTAAAAATTATTGTGTGGATATATACAATGTAGAAACCATTGTCAGTAGTATAGGGATGCAACCATATACATTAATTATTTTAGGGAATACATTGTTACCGCCATTTTGTTTTTTGTTGTTGAAAATAGAGAGTTGGTATCAACGCGATTGAGATCCCCTCAGTGGTAGATCACATGAGATCTTAGGTCAGGAGCAGAAACACTCAGGAGAGGGGTAATGTGATAATGAAGTTCACCTTGAGTTATTTTTATTTGAATCCAATTCTGATGTAGCCAATAGTGATAGTGACGTGAATGCCTTTGATGAAAGTGATGTTAGTTACATGGAAGAACGATCTAGTGTAATTGAACCTCTACGTAAACGACGTAAAAAGTTTGGCCTACTTCAGAAAGCTACCAGTGTTCTGATAAATTTATTCCTGTTCATGATTTTAGTGATATAATAGTGGAATAAAAAATAATGATTTGAAAGAGGATTCATCTGATATTGGCTTTTTTAGCTCTTTTATCGGAGTCATTAGTAATTTATCATGTTTAAAAATTTAAGATGCATCCAAAAAGTATTTAAAAAACCCGGCCCACTAGTTTAACCTACGGTTTTATAACATATGGCAGTGAAAGGGTTAAATGAGTTAGGTTATGATAAATTTTGACATAAGTATAGTATGGTGACTTTTCATATCCACTTCTAAAACAGTTTTTATCTCTGGTCAGAAAAAAATGAATACATTTATTTCTCAAAAATAATGCTCACTTATAAATGTACATTTATTTAGTTAAACATTAGTTGTATTGAAAAGGGTTTCAGAGATCACATCTTTTTGCCCTGGAAACCATTGAATTTTTATACAACAGTTCTGTTTAGAATAACTGGATCACCTTGTATATATATTTTATTAGAATGGTAAAATCAATTGTAAAATTTATGATTTCTTTTTTTAAGGCCTATGCATGCTTTGGGATTTGCCGCAGTATGCAGTGCGAGTGGTCTCGGCATATTGCATTATGGAGTCAATGATATCACAGCTCTCCTTGGTTTCAGTAACTTAGTATTATACACTTCGATATATACACCGTTAAAACGAATTAGTATTATTAACACATGGGTTGGCTCTATCGGTAAGTAGAACTCATTGGTTGTAAATTTTACGCCAGATAAATTGGTTTAGTTGCATGTTTTTCAGAGTAAATAACAATATTATTCAGTTTTTGTGATAAAAAAATGATTGTAAACTGTTGATAATAGTTTCATTTCTTCATCTTTGTTAATGATTTGCAATATCCAGCTCAATGCTCTTCATGACGAACTAAATGGAAAGTAAGAAATAATATAAATGAAACACTAAGTAATAAAAAGGGTGTGTATAAAATAGATTGTGGTAATGAGGATTGTAAAAAATTTTACATTGGTATGACTAGTCGTAATTTTCAAGTGAGGTATAATGAACATAAAAAAGCACTGAAATGTGACTACATTATATCTAACTATACCAATCATATAAAAGAAAAAAAACATAAATTTGGTAAAATAGATGAACATTTCAATATAATAGAACAATGTAATATAGAGAATAAAAATAAAATTGAAAAATATGAGATGTTCCATATTTATAAATATTTAAAAGAGCAAAAGCAGGACATTTTGAATGAACAGATAGAATTTAGGAATGATGAAGTGATATTGACTGGTGCTGCTATCTACAGTAAATATGAGAAGGGATAAATTAAAATAAATTAATTTTAAATCAGTTTTATACAAGTGACTGAAGATGTATCATCTTCTGTAAATTTTAAATAAATGAAAAAAATTTTTAGTTTCAATTTTTCATTTACTCTGATGATGGTGGATCCACCGAAACACGTGTAAGTAGGAATAAAATAAAGGTGACGCAGTTTAAAAAGAAGGTTAGTGAAATTATTATATTAATTCATTATGTGAAATATAAATGGAAAGTGTTTCTCACACAACTTTACGCATTAAAAGTCAAATCATAGGTGTAAAAATAAAACTAATTACCCATGGAAACAAGAATTTTGTTGACATCTGTATGAATTATCAGTGGAAGGGAAGTAATCCAGCCTAAAATTATAAAAAATATGTTGTAAGTAAAAAAAACCGTAAAATTTAATACTTAAAAAGTGTTATGATCTCATTGATTTTTTGAACATTTAGATAACTTTCTATGCAAATATTGGACGTGTTTGTATATTTTGGATATTTGTTATGTAAATAACCTTCAAAAATTTAGAAAAAGGAACGAGTAAAGGATGGTGTCATATGACAGAATAGATGAAAGATAGATGGACCTAATCTCCCAAACAACGTAACCAAACAAATATAAGGTGATTTCATTTTACCAGTCAAAAATCATATGATGTCGTATGAACTGTTACTGAGGAAACTCTTAAGCTTTTTTATGTATGCATAATCCTACATAAATATAATTCATTTTTAAACTGGTCCAAATACCAGTTATGTTATTTCTGATCAACATAAATGTTAACGCCACTTCACCTGGAGTGAGTTATTTCTCTGTCTGTGTGTTGTTTTTTTGTATTCCCCGCTCTTGTTGCAAGTTTCATCCCCCTTATGGATCTTATTTGCGTAATCTACCGCATGATCTTCCTTCCCCTACATAATTCATCCTGCTTCTTTTTGTTCACTAGTGTTCTTGGCTTTCTTGTGTACACATACACGTTGCTTTCACAGTGTAGTCCAGCATACGATGCCTGGCTACCTTCTATGTGTTTACGATGCTTGTTTTGATCGTGGCTTACGGACTCGATGCTTATCTGTGTTTTATGTTATGTTCAACTATTAATGTCTAATGACAATTTAAACGAGGCTTTAAACAGGACTTATGCCGGCTGGTTACACGTGCCACCTGCAACGCTTTCCATCTATGCTTTGGAAATTTCTGATACATGACTGCTTGTGTATTCTAACTTGGTTAACTTCATTAATGAACTTCATTCGATTTTATTTCTTTATTCGTTTCATATCACATTTCAGGCTATTAATCACGTTTGTTTCTGCTAAATGTTTTGGTCTTTGGTAAATACTCTTTAAACTTATCGTGGTCCTCTTCTGAAAACCGCATTAAAACAAGTTATTATATCAATTTTCCAAGAATAGCTACTATTCGTAACAGTTATTTTGATTGACCATTAAATAACTAATTCAGTGATCTATTTTTCTGTTGTAGTTGGAGCAATGCCTCCCCTTATGGGTTGGGCAAGTTGTACAGGAGGACTTGAGGTTGGTGCTTGGATTTTGGCGGGTATCTTATACGCTTGGCAATTTCCTCATTTCAATGCTCTGTCATGGAATTTGAGACCGGAATACTCAAGAGCTGGATATCGGATGATGGCAGTGACTGATCCTGGTATGTTATTTCATTACTTGTTTCTTGTTATAAAATGTCCTTAAGTTACCATTTAAATTACTCATACATTATTTTTTTTTAGTCATGCCACTAGAATTAAAACAGTTCATCTGGCCAGGTGTATATTAATGGATGATAAAACTAATGGAAATATGATAAGTGACTGAAAACTGACTATTTGAATTTTTAGAGTAATAACAGTTATTTTTTGCATTCGGCAGGTATTTTAATTTATTATCAGGGAACTGGCTATGAATAAGTTGGTTAGTATTAGACATATAGCCAGGATTTTGGTTTGGGGGGGGGCTGAGTGTAAATTTATTTTGGTTTTACATTTGACTGTTATGCAAATTAAGGCTAGTGAAAAACAATAGATAAAAACAAGCCATGAAAAATGACCGCGATTGAACTTGGAATCCCCAGCTTATTGTATTTTAAAAAAATTAATTTTCCATTCAGAACAGGAGCTTAAGTCCCACTATCCCAGTCCTTGGCTCCATTAAGAGTCAAAACAATGTGTAGTAGACTTGTACAACTTAGAATTACAAAATTTGACCCTCATTTTGGTTAGTTCGTAATTTCGACAATTGCTTTGGTAATTTCGACAATTTTGTAGTTGTATATCTTGAAAAATAATTTATGTACACCAGAGGTAAACTGCACTAAATCCATTTTTTTTTTTTTAAATAAACTTTTGAGCCCTCTTTTCGGTGATAAAAAGCACTATAGCCAGTAGGAAGGAACACCATGTACTAGCAGCAAACTGAGGTACAGAGAGATTATATTGCATGTAATCGTTTACCTCTTGTTTTTCAACATTTTGTAGGCACCATATAATATAATAGTGACTCTTTACCTGTGGTACTGTATAATAATTTACATCTGTTTTACTGTCACCACATTGTGCAAAAAATGATAAACAGGTATGTCTAGTCGCACCATAAAATTTTAACTCATTTTCCATGAAATTTATTCACGCTCTATTAAAAATGGGTAATAGTGAACCTGTGAATAAAAGTCACAGAGACTTTCATAATTTACAGTCTCTTGTTTTTAATCATTTTGTCTATATATGACCTAGAAACGAATTTATTAAGTTTTACTGACAGGCGATGCGTGTGCCAACCAGGATTCAAACTTAGGTTATCAGTAAGCAGATAAAAACAGCATTTTAATTATTATTCTGTCATGAAGTACGTTTAAAAATTGCACTGCACTTATGGCTAAGTAGGGTAATTGTGATAAGCGTTGATGTACTAAGTGAAATTTGTAATTGAGGTAATAGGGACCAAAGTCCAGCATTAAAAAAACACCAAACATAGTGAGTTTGAGAATTGGATCTAAAAAAGACTAAAAATACTGATATAATAAAAGCAGTTTTTAAATTTTTAAATACGTTTTAGACTTGTAGAAGATGTGGCAAAAAACGAAGAAACCCATTCATTTAGCTCTCCTGTAAATATACACTGTTTGTCACTTAGTGTCTTATATCTCAGAGTGTCTCAACAGTGGGTAAAAATTTTCATCAAAATCGGTCAACCGGAAGTAGTAGTTTGTTAGTGCGATTTTTCACTTACTCTATTTCCTCAAAAATGGCTCCTATGATTTTTGTTAAATCACCTTTTGTACTACATTTTTTATAATCTACTAGATAGAGTGACTGACATGTCTGCTGAAACTCGTGGGTGTCTGTGCATTAGTGGTAAAAACTTATTAAGATTCCGGCCATAATGTGCATTCTAGGGGAAAAGTGTATATAACTAAAGTTCTAGAACATTAAAAAAA
The DNA here is from genome assembly GCA_035578175.1 of Catonia carolina. Lineage (NCBI taxonomy): Eukaryota > Metazoa > Arthropoda > Insecta > Hemiptera > Achilidae > Catonia > Catonia carolina. Next base: position 69,582,911 of record JAQMRL010000004.1, on the reverse strand, counting down.
ACCTACAACTTTCATTTCAAACATTTTTTTCAACAAGACTTAGTTTAACACCAATTAGCAATTTTCTCTATTTTGCTCATCAAAACTGGGAAAAAATGAGAATTTTTAAAGATTATGGCTTTAGTGCACATTTAATGACAATTGTGTTAATAATAAACGTTATAGAAAATCTACAACTTTTATTCCAAGAATTTTTTCTACAGTGCTTAGTTTAGTGTCAATTGGTGATTTTATGTTTTTTTTAAGTTCTAAAGGTTAATTTTTATTTTGCATCATTCACTCATGATTAAAATTTGGTTATGTTTTCATATTACATTGGCAAGAGAAAATCACGTTAATATCAGATTTTTACTTCTGGTTATAATGCCTATTGTTCTACAAGTCAAGTTACATAACGTGTGTTAATGTACATTTTTGTTTTAACAGGTCTTTGTCGACGTACGGCTCTGCGTTACACATTAGCATTGTCAGCACTTTCATGTTCTGCTCCATTATTAGACCTCACTAATGTCTGGTTTGCCGTAGAGTCATTACCACTGAATATTTATTTTGGTTATTTAGGTATGTTTAATTCATAACTTTTTTCTTCATTTAATTTTAATAATTAATTATTTTATGCAATAGTTTGCATAAAAGGTAAAATATTCGTGTATACTTTTATCATAGCGCATCATGTTGAAATCATTATGAATTTTTCTGGTTAATCAACAGTAAAGTCTGAAATTGTTTTGTGCAGGTTCTGTCTGTGTACCCCTTTTTTTGTTTTACGTCTTGACTTTTGCAATTGCTGCTAATGCAGACGGTGAGGAGGATGATAGATAAAGATAAAGATGAAAATATGCCCGACCTGACTGGGAATCGAACCCAGGACTCCGGCATAGAAGCCAATTGCAGTTACCACTACACCAACAGGCTGTAATTTCTTAACTGTGTACCTGTTAGAAAACTGGAGTTCAGACTATATTAAGTTTGGCAATAAATTTTGTGAAATAATTTTTACTCTGATTTACTGAATTTCTCTGGATATAAAAACCATTTTACTTTTTTTCATAAAACTAAAATACAATCTGATGATCACAACGAAAGACAGAAAATTTTTAATTATTTTCAAAATTATGTCTTCGTTGTTTGTTTATGTGTGCATGCCAAAGCAAAGTGGTTAGACTTATGTTAGTGTATTTTATTTTGGATTTCATATAATTGCCATTGAAGAGAGGTTTTTAGTTAGGTAACCCATATCTTAAGTTCAGAAACACGGTTATGATTTCTTAATATTCTCAGGACTATGTCCATACGTAATACACATGTGTTAGTTTAATATGGCAGATTGTTTACTAGCATCAACTTTACATTGTTCTAAATGCATTTACCTGTATTCTTCCACTAATTATGCAGCTTATTCGCCGGTTAACTGCATGATAGTCAATTATAATATCATGGACAGAATTGCGGCAATAGATCCATTTTGCCAGAGCCAAGCATTGTATTGGTCAGCCATTCTTAAGTCTTTCAAGATGTAAGTTTCCAAGCAGCTCCACATTATGTGTGTTAAATTTTTGTTTTGTTTTGGACCTCTATCATGATTGTTAATCAGTAAATTATTTGTAAAATCTTAGTGTATAATACTGTTTTAGTTATATTTAATTCTGTTTGCATTATTGACTATTTTTGATTGTATTTTTCTCTCCTTTTATTTGCTTTTTACTTTTGTATTGTCTTTTGCTCTGTAATGAAATATTGTTTCTGTAATTGGGCCGTGTTCGGCCTGTTGCAAACAATTAATTAAAATAAATAAATAAATTAAACAGGCTGTGTGAGAAAACAATTTTTGTTAACTTATTAACGGAGATTTATAGTTAAAATATATATTAATACTTGCATAATAGTGTGAGAAAAGTACCACTACAATTTTTACTTTCTCTTGCCTATATGAATATATAGGAAGGAAAGTATTGTTTTCATGTCGATTTTTCGAAATCGAGTTTTCACTGGATCTACTTGTTTTCAGACCCCCTGAACCCAAAAAACATGTTTTTAGTGATTGGTCTGTGTGTGAACAGAATATCTCAAAAACGGAACATCGTACGAACTTGAAACTTAAGTTACATACCACTACCGGACCTGACACAAACATTTTAATCAAAATTGGTCAACCAGAAGTAGTAGTTTATTCGTGTAATTTTTCAGTTTTTTGCAATTTTCTCAAAAACTGATCCTACGATTCGCCTGGTTTACTAAATTCTTTATGCTCTACAAGATAGGGTAGGCACCATGTTTGCTGAAATTCTTGGTGAGGGTGTTTTCACGTAAAACCGTTGTTTTTTTAAGATTAGGGCTTTAATATGCATTTTAGTGCAAAAATTTATGTAATAAAAGTTGTAGCGGACTTAAAATTCTACAACTTTTATTTCAAAAATTTTTTGGTATAACGATTAGTTTAGCGGTAATTAGTGATTTTCTGTGTTTTCTCACGAAAACGTGTGAAAAATTTATTTTTTCAAGATTTCAGCCTTAGTATGCATTTCACGACAAACTTGTATATAATCAAATTTATAGGAAATTAAAAGATCTACAACTTTTACTGAGAGCATTTTTCTCTACAAAGCCTAGTTTAGTGCGAAAGAATGATTTTCCGTATTTTTAAGCCAAACTGAGGTCGATTGTCATTTTGCATCTTTCACTCATGATTAAAATTAGGTTATGTTTATTGAGGTTAGTTTTTTGTTTATTTCTAATGTTTTATTACTAATGTTAGGTTTATTGTATTGGCAAGAGAAAGTTGTGTGAGTGTTTCACACCAGATTTTTTTTAAATAGTGGGAAATATCAAGAGTGTTTGTCTACCGTATTAAACAAACCATAAATTGCAGTCTTGAAAGTGCTAAAAACTAACAGGATTTATAAAATATAATAATAATAATTAATTAAAACAGGATTAATTTTATAAAGAAAGTGTAGACAAAAATTACATTTTATTAAAATCTATTACATTGTTTCTTGTACATTAGTTTTTTTTAGTTTATTAAAAGTTGAATTCGCTGTTTTGTAATCACCAATAGTTACTGTAGTTGGTGGGTATTTAACCCAAGACCTCTTCTTAATAATCTGTAGTTCCACCAGTGTCCAGGAAGAATACTTCTTAAAATATTGTTTTATAAAAATATATTAATATTTATTTCCTGTGTTGTATTTAATAAGTCAACATGAATGAACAAACGACTGAATATGACCAGTTCCGCAATACAGAAGAGTGTATTTTTTGTTGATCTTGCAGAATATGTAACCTGTAAAATAATTAACCAACAGTTTATTATTGTATTATATTAATAGATTACTTGTGTTGTGTGTCCAGCATGGCAGTTCTATAAAGAATCAGATAGTGCGACTTCGAGAAAACTGTTTAGGTTCTCATTGCTTCATCTACCAATTTTAATGCTGCTCATGTTGATTAATAAAAAGAACTGGAATGTCAAGTAAGTTTACAAAACTAATTAATAGTAATTTTCTCTTAAGTCAATATTATACCAGGAGGGATCCAAAAAAAAACCGGATTGAGTGCATGCTGTCATTTTTAGATATAGTAGAGAGTTCGCCCACTAGATGGAGTTAGTAGACACCTTAAACAAACAACTGCCCAGGCAGCATCAGTTTGTAGGTTAACGTTTGATCGTTGTGTTGAGTTTCTCTTACTGATGTCGTATTCTGTTATGGTAGACAACAGAAGGTTACCAAATGCTTCAACAGGCTTTCAAGGAGGATGCTATAAGCCACACTTAAGTTATTAAGTGGTTTGGGCGCTTAAAACGTGGTGAGATGAGTGTTGAAGACCATGTTCATTCTGGGCCCCCTTCAACGTCTTAAAATAATGAAAACGTTGAAAAAAACCGCCTAAAAATCAACAAGGATTGTCGTTGCACGATCAATGAAATTTCAGAAGAAACAGGCGCGAGTTGGAGCTCGTTCCAATGGATATTGACGGATGATTTGCAAATGAGATGTGTTGCTGCTAAATTTGTTCCTCTACACTCAAATTAAATTTGGTTCAACTTTCATCTCACCACACTTAAAACGGCCAAACCACTTAAAAACTTATGTGCAGCTTATATACTACTTGAAAGTCTGTTGAGCATTTGGTAAAGTTCCGTTACGGATTTATCAAGCAGGAAACAAAATTTAAAACACGCTCTTTCTTCTTTTAAATCTGCCATAACGATGTTGCAGGTGGAACATGACATCAGTAAGAGAAACAACACTACGATTAAACGTTAACCTATATAAACTGATTACATCTGAGCAGTTGGCAATTGTTCATTGAAGGACTCAACTAATCCCATCTAGCAGAAGCCATTCCCTACGAATGGCAGCCCGCTCTGTCTGGGTTTCCTTGATCATTTTTAATTAACTTACAGTATTCAGATGTGCTGTTCCAATAACATTGTCTTTAATTTTACTCATTGTTGTGAGCAAGTATGTTTTCAGATTTGGATTATAACGGTAGAGACCTTTGAGCGCATGCGTAGTTATGCCACATATCTCGCTCTCACTCGCCGCTCTCACTCGCTCGGCTATGGGACATTATTAGTTCGTCTGATACCTTTACCTTTATTAAACAGTGAAAATATTGTTTAATGGTCCATTCATATCATTGATAACAGTTTCGTATATTTCATCTGTATGCTACTTTAACTTTATACAATTTATTCAGTGTTACATTTAACCTCTTTGTAAATGTTTTATATTTAAATATGAGATAAATGGTTTTTTCTTTATGTGATTTATCTCTTATAAATCATTCATTGAAGAAAACCTTCATCTCGTGTTTTTGTACATTCATTTCATTTATAAAATAGGTTTATGTGTTTTATTTAAACCTATTTGTAAATGTTTTATTATATTTAATTAATTATAAGATGAATGGTTTTTGCTTTGTGCAATTTATCTCTTATGAGGGTCGTTTTGAAATCAGTTTTAAAATGCAGTTTGTTCTTAATTTTACTTATTATTTTATTATCTTTTATATTGGTTCTGTAGCAGTTTTTTCATCTTCCATGTAATATCATGCTCTTATACATCATAATCATACACTGCTCCCATTTTGTATGAATTTGGGTGGTTAGAGGATTTATTAATACTTGTTATCGGTAATGTACTTTCACGAAAAAGCTTTTTTATTTTATTATTGTGTAATTTAACCAATTGAATATTTATAAAATCTAATTTATTTAAGATTGTATTCTCTTTATTTGTAAAGTTGTTTTAATCAATCAATTTACTATTAAGACCACCCTACAAGCAATAAACAAAATACAAAAAATGGAAAATGAAGATCAAGTGGACATGTTGAGGTGGCGTCAACAGTCACCTTATCTTACTAAGCCACCAAATCCAAGCCACCGAAATCGTACTGAGCTTGCGACAAAAAATTGAAGTTAGAATTAATGATATACGTACGGTAAGATTTAAAGGCTATTTGAGAGTGACGACTCACAAAGCAAAATGGGAGTTTTAACCAGGAAAATGTGAACTGGGAGAGTGACTGTCCACCGTGTGAGGTCTGCCGTCCACTGAATGAAATAATAGGCGAGCGATGGGTGATATCTAAAATTGTAGGCTGTGAAAATGGCCTACAATTTCTCTTTTCACTCATCGCTGGTCTAGCATTTCGTTCAGTGGATGGCAGACCTCACACGGTGGACACTCACTCTCCCAGTTCACGTTTTTCCTGGTTAAAACTCCCATTCCGCTTTGTTCATTGTAAAATGAGTCATCACTCTTGAGTAGCCTTCAAATCTCGCCGTACGTATGCCATTAATTCTAACTTCAATTCTTTGGTACAAGCTCAGCAAGATTTCTGCTTCCAATTGGGTTTATGTAAGGACCCATTACATTACCCATTCAAGATTTCCACTCTCCATTGGCCGCCTCAGCGCTTGCGCTGTTGACGCCACCTCAACATGTCCACTTGATCTTCATTTTACATTTTTTATATTTTGTTTATTGCTTGTAGCATGGTCTTAATAGTACATTGATTGATTAAATTATTAAATTGATTATTTAATTGGTTAAATTACACAATAGTAAAATAAAAAATCTTTTTCGTGAAAGTACATTACCGATCACTAAATCCTCTAACCACCCAAATTCACAGCATATCATTGTATGATATCATTGTATGTTGTATAGAGCATGATATTACATGTAAGACTAAAAAATGCTACAGAACAATATAAAGCTAATAAAATATAAGTAAAATTAAGAACAAACTGCAATTTAAAATTGATTCCAGAACGCCCCTTATAAGAGATAAATGGCACAAAGCAAAAACAATTTATCTCATATTTAAATATAATAAAACATTTACAAAGAGGTTTAATAAAACATAAAACCTTCAACACGAAATGAAGGTTTTCGATAGGCTAGAGGACAGAAATAAAATTAAAAGGAATGAAACAGGCTTGATTAAAAAAAATATTTATATATTAAAAAATATATTTTTTGAATTTATAAAAGCAGTTGTAACAATAATGTAACAAAAAATTAGTATAAACAAAAAATTAATATAAAGAATCCTAATTAATATCTATGTAATTCTGTTGTTTCAACTAATTTTATAACTATAATAATAAAAATATATTTTTTGAGGTTATAAAATTATTTTAAACAGAACTACATAGATATTAATTAGGATTCTTTATATTAATTTTTTGTTTTATTTTTTCAGAAGCTCTGTTGTTTTAACTAATTTTATAAATTCAAAAAATATATTTTTTGATATAGCAATCTTAATAGTAGACAATGTTATGTTGTTTGTGTGTGGCCCGCCCACCCGGATCTGATGGATCCCCTATATGCTGTCTTACTTATATAGCCAATATTATAGGTAGACAGTGTTACCAGGATCCAAATTTTACCTAACATTTTAGAAATTTCCCTTATCACTTATTTTCTATTTTTACTGTTTCTATACATACAATATGCCAGCATTTAAAAGTTTTTGTGTTTGTTCATTTATACTTACAGTTTTGATTTATCGAAAACACAATTTTTTAAATTGTTTGATTCTGTTTCTGTGTAAAACTACATAGATTTTAGGTTTCTTTATACTAATTGTTTTGTTCCATTGTTTCAGAAGCGACAGTGAAGACATTAGTAAAGACATAGTTCAGAAACATGGACTTGATTTAGTTTTAACACCTCCTGCCATAACAAGTAGTGCTTTATAAAAGAAAATTAATTATTTTATGATCCGTACACATAAGATTGTTTTTAATTACCACTTGCCAAGAGTTTGTTGTTATTGAAATTGTAAATAATGTAAATGTATATATATGTATGTAACAATTGTAAATGAAACTTTGTAAAATATATTGTGTACTTTTTAATTTAATATTAGAATAATTTTCAAACTGATTGCCTAGTTTCTAGTACCACCTTAAAAAAGAAATAAAGTATTTTTCAAGTGATTATTCACTATTGAAAATCAAGGCACTCATTAACTGCTGAACCGATTATTAAATTAATAAAATAGAATGTTTAAAGCATTATATCATAACTGCGTTCAGTTAAAAAGATAATTTAGTCTTAACTTTGACGTTGTTTTGTTTAACATTTCAATTTCGGAAGGTTAGCTAAAGACCCTAGCTGGGTATTGAACGTGGGATGTTTTGGTTTATAGTATACTATTTTATCTTACTGAACACGCTTTTGTTAGCAAACTTGAATGTATGCAATTTATTTTTTCACATAGATCATTCAGTGTTAATTAATTAAAGGTGCTGTAGATGATAAAAGAAGTGCTAGTCTTTGATTTTACGCTTGTACTGCTTGAATGGTCTGTATTTTATTTTTTCACATATCAAACCATTATTATATCTGTTTTACATTGCATCAATGTTCAAACAATATTAACAAAAGTGAACCTAGGACTTTCGTCTTGGCATTTAATATGATATAACTATAGATGCGAGCTCACTTGATTGCTAGCGTAAGGATTCGGTTGGAAAGGATTGTTTGTACGATTCCCCTCCTCCTATAACCTATAGTCGATCTACTGTAAGAGTACTCCGCGCGAGGCAAGCGCCTATAGGTTGTAAACGAAAGTTTTACACTAGTTGGCACGTATCTACCTCTCGCTGGACAATCTTGCACTACATTCCATCATAAAAATATCTACATCCAGCTAAAAAAAACATTATCCATTTAGCATTTTCAATTATACTGTTCAGATTACTTGCAATTATTGTAGTTTCATAAAAACTCCTTAATTATTTTAACCATTACATTTAACAAAAAATTTTTGTCTACTTTTTAATGTTTACCGCTTTTATGTTTCAAAAAATCAACACATTCACTATAATGCATGTTAACAAAACACAGCTTACAAAACTTTTCAACTTCAGTCTACGAAGAAAATCGAAACGAACCGATTAATCGATTAATTAATTAATCGAACAGTTGTTTTAAACTAGTCACATACATTAATTATTTTAATGATATGAAATAAACAATGAATCACTGGAATTGTTTACTCTCTTGTTATAATTCAAGAGCATTAGTCTGATATTACTTGTGACCAAAAATAAAACTGAGTCTATAATAAAAACCTCCTAATCATAAATAATAAAGTAATAATAGTAAATAATGTATCGAAAAATAACAATGTAAAAGTAACGATAGTAAAATTTTTAGTTATTAATGGTAAACTAATGTTTGATTTATAAAACATTTTCTAACAAATGAATTGAACGTGTTTTTGTTATATTAAGCTTAGAGTGAATAATTAGTGTTGTATGGGATTTTGTTTTTGATCATGCTGCGCGTATTTTTAATTAATGCGCATGCTCACTCGTATTGCTGGTTGCCTACGTCAAAGTACTCTTAGCGTAGACAGACTCTAGTAGTAGTAATAATACCATTAGTACGCGCTCTTCTAAAAATATTAGTCACAAACCATTTCGAATAACTACTGGAATACCAAAATATTTTATTAAATTTTAAACTAATAATATTCTAAAATATTTTATTAATATGTTGTTGTTTAGGTCATCAGCCGAAAGGCTGGTTTGAACCTGTAGAGGTTTTACTAAGTAAAACAAGGAGTGAGGTGGTTTACCGCTGCCTTCCTCACTGAGTGGAAAAGTACGCTTATCAGCATGCCGGGCCCTCTGAAAAGCACATATTTTTCACTCTGCAAACGACACCTTCACTTCATTCACCACAGGGTCTGGCTGTATAATGAAGTTCATTACTTTCAGAGGAGATAACTCTGATTAGTGTCTTTTGCACCTATACCTCTTCTGTTCTTAAATGATTCAGTCATTTAATTGGCTGACCATGTGATAAGAAACAGAACTATTTATTTTAGCCCTGCAACGAACAGATTGAGTGTAAATAATTTGACACTCCACCTGTCCGTCATGGGCAGTTTATTAATATACTAAAAGTTTATTATAGTACCCGAACAAAGTCAAAAAAATGTATTACTTTATATTATTTTAGTAAAGAGTGTTATATTTTATATATCAGTTTGTTAATAAATAGGCCGCGTATAACAATATTAGATTACATACAATAACTAGATTAAGAACTTCACAAGCCGCGAGCATAATTAACACCACTACAGTGAACGGTCTCACAGTAACAACTGACAAATATGAAGAGTAAATATTTTCAGAATGTACAGTACACATGTCGCCATGTGGATTTAAAGCAACCATTGCTGTGACAACATCACGTCTCACTATCGCCAGTCCTCCTTGCCCTTCATACCGCACTAGCAAACAAGTCAGCCCCCAACTATAAGCCAACAAGAGGATTATTATTACCTGAATGATTACCTAAAAAGTACTTACACAGATATTCATGACCAGATAGTACTAGGTATTTTTTCACCATCTCTGAATATATTTTATAATATTTATAGTTGTATCAACTGTAAAAGTTGTTGACAGCTATATTGTGTTAAAAACACAATAGTGTCAGAGCAATTTCCAAAAAATAACTTAAATTCTTTGTTACCTAGGATAATAATTTTCAGAGAGGACTAAAGGAGAATAATTTAAGCGAACTTGTCTTTTCAGATATCAAATCTTGTTTAAAAAAAACCTGTGCCTATTACCTAATTATTTTATATTGTTCTTTATATATTAATTAAATTATATTTAATTTTTATAGAAAATTATGATTTATGATTTAAATAATTTACTTGGTCTACTTAATTAAATTTAACTAAGTAATATTAATGTATAACTTCTGGCAAATGGGAATTTAATTTGAAGAAAAAACTGTGGATCATTTCTGTTAGTAAATTATTAGTTAATTATTTATAAATTACTTTTAATTACAATGAAAATTGTGTTTTCATGAAATGAATGTATTTTAATTGATATTTAATCAATTATTAAACTATTTAAAAATGTGCTGTTGTCATGTTTGTATACAATGCAAATTTAAATATTGTGGCTGTGTATGTTGTTATATACAGAAAATGAAATAAAAATAAATTATTTATTGTTAAAATTTAATTAGTTTTATTATTTATCCATAAATAAACATAAAAGTGTTAGTGCAGGAGAGATGTGAAGGAACATAACGATATAGAATAAGCTAAATGGTGCCGGCCGCATTGGCGCAGTTGGTAACGTGCTTGCCTCTCATCATGCGGTCCTGGGTTCGAATCCCACTCAGGCATGGCATATTTTCATACGTTACAAAAAATCATTTCATCCTACATTGCATAAAGTTTCACCCCAACGTCGTCGCTAATGACCATTGCAGTTTATGCGGCGTTAAAAAAAAAAAAAAAAAAAAAAAACTAAATGGTAAGTTGTTGGAGGAAATTAAGAAATTCACATATCATTGGTGATGAGTTGACCTATAAATCTATTAATTCCATTAGCTATGTCTACACTCGTGCCATGTCGCATGCGCTTAGAGGCATGTCATTTCACCTGTCCGCAATCGTTTGAAGAGCTTTATCTCAAAAAAAACTTAACAAATATTTTTGAACACTACACTAAATTAAAGCCTGTTCTTTTCTGCGTTGTTTGCTTTGACTAAGATTATTTTGTTTTGAAGCTAGTCGGAGATGCAGCAATTTATGCATAATGAGTACTCAGATTTTAGCCGGTTTTCCATTAATTTCGTTTTTAAACGTCCGTTACTCCGTCCAGGCTTTTCGTAAAAAAAACTGCGTTTAAGTACGATGACGATCAGAGTTTTCTCTACTTGAACATTTTAAAATAGAAGTGTAATGTTCATTTTAAAATGCCGGCTTTTTTTTAAAAAATAGTGTATTTTGGTTTTATGTAGAGATAGTGAAATGATTTTTGGACTGAACCATGCATTTTTACAGCAGTATTGTGCCATATATATTGTATTTTGCATTTGTAATTAGACATAGATATGCGGTGTTCATAGGAAATTCTATTAGCCTCTAAACTTCTTGAGAGGAAACTGAGCTCTATAATAGCGGTATTCGCTCCGAGTATAGTCATTTAGAAATAAAAACTTCTGTGGTTTTCCTGCTGCAACTCATTCCATAGCTCATTTTGAATTATATAACAATGTTTTTATTAAAAAAAATAAACGCTTCGCTTGACATAATACTGTTGTGAAAATGGATGGTTCAGTCCAAAATTCATTTCCCTACCTTTACGTAGAGCCAAAAAAGCACTATTTTAAAAAATGGCTGGCATATTAAAACGTAACATGAGATTTAACTTTTAAAATATTCATATTTTAGGAAAAACTCTGATCTTCAACGTACCTAAACGCCGATTTTTATGCAAAGCCTGGACAAAGTAACAGACATTTAAAAACCATATTAACGGAAAATCAGCTAAAAACTGAGTACTTTTTTGCGTGAATTGCTGTAGTTATCTCAGATTAATTTCTAAATAAAACAATCCAAATCAAACCAATCAATGCAGGAACGAACAGGCTTTAATTTAGTGTAGTGTTCAAAAATATTCGTTATGTTTTTTTTTAGATAAAGCTCTTCAAACGAGTCCGGGAAAGTGGTATGCCTCTAAGCAAATGCGACATCACAAGTTGAAAAAGAAAGCACACGAGTGTGGACAAACCTATTTCCTGTGCAACAAACATAAAATTTAACCTATTTGCATTTCAACAGTTTGTTTACTAGTAAATCACAAGGGTACTAAAAACACACCATATGTTTACTATATAAAATTTTCTGTTTACAAGGTATCTATGATAGGATAAATAGAATATAATTTTTCTAAAAAGAACAGAACTAGACTTAAAAAGGTAAACCAATTTTGTTCTATAAATATAACTTATTTTTTAACAGAATTTTATTGACAAGGACAAGTTATCATTCATAAATGGACATCTTACGCTTATAAAACAGGTTTTTATACAACTTAGACAAGAAAAAAACTTTTATGTTATATTTTCATAGATTCATAATTTTTTAGTTGTTAATTTTATTCTTCTTATTGTGATAATTTTGAGTTTATAAGTTTTGTAATTTGAGTTTTTAGTTACCATGTTGCCGGCTGCGTTGGCGATGTTGGTAACGTGCTCGACTCTCATCACGCGGTCTTGGGTTCGAATCCCACTCGGGCATGGCATTTTTTCATACGTTACAAAAATTCATTTCATCCTTCACCGTCTGCATTAGCAGCAATTTGCAAAACAGTCGGACGTTAAACAAAAAAAAAAAAAAAATAGTTACCATGTTTCCTGTTCTGTTTTATTTCTGAATCCTGGTTGAGAGGGCTGAGAAGCCCTATGATGGCGGCGACATCGTGTTAAGGAACACCTGGTCGCTCGGGGAACAATTTTACTGAATAATTGCAACCTCATGAAATTTAGGGGGAATTTTATAGTTTAAAATTAGGAAATAGGATTCTGGCTCTTGCGGGATTGGGACTGGGACTTCAAAGGAGGTAATGTATTTTAAGAAGTTACTCGTGGATGAAAATTTATATTAAGGGACAAGTGGGTTTAAGAGCGGCTCTTTTCTTTTATTTTGTTTTTCAGTGGCCTTTTTCAGTTATGTGGGAGTTTTATTGTCTTGGGGAGGGGTAGGCACGCATCGTACTTAACGTGGACAAATGGTATAATTTTAGGTAGGGGTTAGTTTATGATTTTAGGGGAGACGGAAAGGGTAGAGTTTGACATAATCACCGGCCTTTGATTTTCTAAGTGTTTAATAATTTAAGATGGCGGCTCTTTTCACCGTAGTGGAGTGATTATGCATGTTTTATTTCTATGTTTACTGTTTTATTTCACCCATATAAAAATTCAATTAAAAAAAAATTGCTTTATAATATTTTTTAAAGAAAACTAAACAAAAAATCTAGAATCTAACATTTATTTATTTTAAAATAGAAAAATTCTTCAGAAATAAAAAAAGAACGTGGTGAACAGACACACCACAAAAATTTCCCTAGTGTGGAGTATTTGCACCACACACTTAAAACTTTTCAGGAGAGCAAAAACCTGAATGAAACCTGTTGTTCCCATTGAGATGACAGAGATAAGATTGTCGCAAAAAACATGTCTAATACACATTGGTATTGGTAGTTTTTCTACTAAATACTTATTTTACTTTTTCCAATGATACCAAATTGATATTTCGGCCTACAAAAAAAAATAGATTTAGCAGGTTAATGCTCTTCACCAACAATAATCGGAGACTATTCACATCAGATGGAAAATTAGTTAAGGAAAAAGTACAGAAAGCAAGGGGTTTTTTCCAGCGTGTGAGAAAACTTAGTCCAAGACCAAGAAGTTCCTGTGTATTGTAAGAAAATTATATATATAAAATATGAATACTTTTGAGCCAATATGGACTTATACAGCAGACATTTTTTCAGGAGGGTTAGAAAAGACAAAAAAAAGAGAAATGATGTAACTGGGGATGGATAGCCTAACAAGATGAGTTAGACAAATAAAGGTATAGTAGTTTGGTCATATCAGTAGGATGGAGGAGGGGTAACTGCCTAAAAAGATGCTGTACTAGGGATGGAAGGAAAAAGATTAAGAGTGAAATGTATGGGTTTAGTTACGTATGAATTGGGAAAAGATTAATAAATACAAAGAGAACAAAGGAGGAGATGGTTCACCGATAGTGCCCCAACCCGAGGAACATACAAGAGGGATAAAGAGGATGCGATAATATATCCATATTCTTCTGCAGTGAATTAATAAAGATAAAAACCCAAAGATAAATTACTAATAAAAATTATTTATTATAAGGAATATTAGTATTGTTATTTGACAATTGTGTTAACCATTTTCATATTGTTTATAACTATATAACATAAAAAACACCAAATACACAATTGATGACTCTCACCTGATTATTTTATGATACAATCTATTTCTCAAATGGTTTCTTAATTTCATCTTTGTTTCTGTGAGTTGTTATCTTTTTGCCCAGCAGCTTTCTGGCAGAGCCTAGCTAACAGGCTTGATAATTGTAGCAGAGAGTTGACACCTTCCACGATTTTTAGATGTGTGAGACCAATTTCCTGTAAACAATACAAAAATAACCCCTATAAAGACCACCGTTTACCTATACAAACTCTTATTCATAATTCAAAATGGATGTTACAAAATTTGTTCAAAGATTTGGCTACGTTAGCTAAAAATGACATTTCCCGTACCATTTGAAGGATCGGTAACACTACAAATAAGCAATATCTAGTCTAGACTGCCTAAAAGGCATCATCTGGCATATAGAAGTCACTCACTTTTATGCCGATAGGTGACACCAGGCACCTACATGGTGCTGATACAAACCATATAGATAACTAATTTCAATAAATCACATCAAATTGGCCGAATGGAGTTAGTGAATCATATGGTTTATGTATTAAATTAAATGTTAAAAAATTTGGTGTGAAACACTCACATGACTTTCCCTAGCCAGTGTAAATAATGACCAATGTACCTTATGGTTAATAATTAGTAAACAATGTAATATGAAATATATACCGTAATATTCCGAAAACAAGCCGCACCCGATTTTAAGCCGCATCGGAAAAATTACGATCAAAACTAGGAAATAAATTTCAAGTACAGTACTTGTATGTTTTTGAAAGTATTTTATTTTTAAGAAGAAAATACCGTACAAACAAATACACTTGCTACTTAATTAGCATTTAGAAATTTTTGTTTATTTTTTGTTCAATGCCGAACACAAGGATTCATCTACATTATATGTGTTTTCTTCCGGCTTCTTTGGTGGATGTCTTTTCCGCGTTTTTACCCAAAAAGTAGCGCAGGACTTGCGATACCAATAATTCGAAATAGGTATCGCAAGTCCTGCGCTACTTTTTGGGTACTTGTATACACAAAGTACCCTTAACCTATATAACATCACTCATGGCGATGTATAAAATACAACAAAAAACAAATGATCGGATAAAAAACAAAATGAAATATAAGAAAACTGCTACCAAACTTTATACTGTAACATCAAACTGATCAAAATGACTGTACACTTCTCTCTCTCCCTCTCCCAAACCCCTCTCTCTCTCTCTCTCTCTATTTTTATTAAAAGGCGAATGCAAGCCGCAGGTCAAATTATGGAACCGATTTTTAGGAAAAAACTGCGGCTTGTATTCGGAACAATACGGTAACTTAATTTTAATCACACATGAATGACAAGAAATGAAAATCAACCTCACTTAAAAATATGGAAAATCGGTAACTAACACTCAATTAAGCTCTATGGGGAAAAATGCAGATTTTCTGTACGTTTTCTAATTTCCTACAACTTTAATTATACACATCTTTGCCCTAAAATGCACATAAGGCCACAATCTTGAAAAAACTAATTTTTACCACAAGAGTACAGCCTCCCCAAAAAATGTCAACAGACATGGTGCTTAACTTGTACAAATTAAAAAATGTAGTGAATGAGGCAATTTCTGGTAATCGGCTGGACACTTAAGATAATAGAGTACTACATAGATATCACGCACAACGCATTCGATTATTAACAAACACCTGGTTATAATGAACAAATAATGTAGTTCCCTTGAATTTCATAACAACCAAATTTTACTGTAGTTTGTCAGTTGACATGTAATGAAAAATATGAAAATAACTAATTCAAAATTTACATACATACCTGAATGAATTCCAATTTGAGTGTTTCAGATATTTCCAAGCTTTTACAAACTCTGAAAATATTCCCAATAATATCTTCAGGAGCATAACCTAATTTCCACAAACCTGCCACAACCTGGAAAAAACATACCACAAAAAAATTATTTCTGGAAATAGAATTATTATTCAGACATATCATTCTAATTAAATTGTTTGATAAACTAAAATAATATGTTCGGTTATGTACTAAAATTGTTTTAGACTCGAGTTGTTAAAGTATATTATTAACAACTAGCCCAATTTTGGCACCTATTGGCAAGCACTTCGTTATTGTATAACCAGTTAAGATTTCTTCTTAATTTTGTTAAATTTCACTGGAAGCATGTAGAAAAAAATTCTGACATCCATCAACTACTATAAAGAACAGTAGTAACGTCTAGTGACAGTAACTACAAGGATATCCCGAATTGTACTGGTATATCAGCTCCCTTGGTATGGAATTATTGAGTTCAGAGAGCCACTGTAATAATAATGTGGCATTCTACAATCTGCTTTAAAATACTACTAATAGCACATATTGAAGATAGGCTTGTCCTTCATAACAAAATTAGCAAATCTACTCAATGCACTTCCCAGCGAACTAAAATAGTATTTTAACTTTTCACACAACCTTACACACTGAAAACCAAATCATGACTGTTAAAATAAAACCAATTAGTATTTGAAACAGAAATTTTGTTGACATCATTATGAATCACCAGTGGAAGGGGTGAAATATGATTTTAAAATAACTGAATATGTTTTCATTAAAAGAAAAAACATCCCCGTTCACACTGTTGATCTAATTTTAGGTGATGCTGAATGGATTGTGAGTGGGGGGATAAAACATGCTTCTGCAAGGTCAGTATAAATCGGAGACCGGTAAATATTGCACTTTTCTTGTAGGGAATTCTTTAACGCATCTGACAGTGTTTTCAGAAATTGAATATCATAAAAGGTAAATTTTTTATTCTCTCTATAGTGTGTAGGTAGCATTGATTGTTTGTTTTGAATGGAAGTCCGTGCAGCTTGTATGTAAGTCAACGTACATCCATGTTCTTTAGTTTGTGTTGAAGCTATGACGATTCTGTTACGGAATTTGCCCGTGATCGTGTAAGCCGAGTTCATTTTACTGATCAGGAGGGGGTTTACCATCACCGAGTCAAAGATTCATTGCAAAAGGTTGCAAGGGATTTGTAACGGCTTCCCTCTTACGGCATGTACAGAATTGTTCAAAAAATGTCGTTGTACAGAAAAACATTTCCTACATTTATTTGCTTACAGCTGCAACCGACATGTAATAATGGGTCTGTGACGTCACCATAAAGAATGTAAAAAAAATCTCTTCACCTTCCAAAATGGACTCATTTTGAACATTCTGTAACTTCGTCAAATATTTACGGAAATTTAAATAAAAAATATACATTTATTAAGTAAACTCATTTCTATAAAACATGTTTTATCAATTTTTTTGCTAAACTGAAATTTAAGCCTGTTAGTTAGTGATTCAGTACTTTTCAAATAAAAAACTCTTAGATATGTATGAACTAAAATAAAAAAATGTTATACAAACTTACATAGTTTGACTTACAACTCATCTATCCATTAATATTTTTAAAACAATTAAGTAACAGTACAAATCATTTTACTTTGGTTGGGCTCCCAACTCCCCTCAAAGCCAACCCTATCCACACCAAGGGAATACCTTAAGTGGGGGATTGGAATGGCAGATCAATGGAAGAGATCAGTTGATTTATAAAAGAATAATACAAAAATTACCTTGTATGCACTATTTATATCGCCAGATACACAATTTAATAACATATTTTTGACGAGAATTGGATGAGGTTCATCGCACACTTTAAAAACATTCTCGTTGTTCACATGTCCAAAACCTACAACAAATATTTCAAACATTATTATAACTATGCAGAACATTAAAATTTTACCTCATTACTATCACGATAGGAATAGTTTAAAATTTCAATACTAGCCATGAACTAAATCCAGGATCTTTAACTTATAGTCAAGTTTTTTTACTTACAACCATTTTTTTAAGGTAAAAAACCAGGGGAGTTATCACCACCTTTTACTCCATGCGAGGATGTAAAGAGCCCTTAACAATAAACTTTAATACAATATCACAGGCAAAGGAAATTAAATTTTATATTGATGACAGATAATAACATTACAGATACAAAGAGGATAAAAGTGAAGGGTGCAAAAGAGCTACATAAATCACACAAATATAAAAACAAAACTAACATCAGATTCGAGAATAAATTGAAAAATCCACTCCGCCGAGAACTGTATAGAGGTTTTTGTGTGGCAAAACAGAATTACAGAGAACTAAAGCTATTATCATGGATTGCTATCAAAGTCACAAGGCATCATATAATCTGAGAGACCAGTGGAAGTTAAGGGCCATGTCTAGCGTTAATATATTATCGCTGAATATGTCAATTATTAGTTCAGGTAACCTAACGCTGCTCTCACACTGGTGAAATTCGATCTCGATTAAAATAACTCGACCGAAAAACGAGTTGCATCGTGGATCTTCACACATCGAGGAGACTTGACGCAACTCTTCAACCTTTTCTTCGAATCAACCTGCAGTTTGCAAAATGACAAGTGATGAAGACGTAGTCGTTGCTTATTACTATCTAAGAAGAAAATAGAAAAAAACGCAGCAGTTGAATATCACCGTTTATCAGTGATAATCGTAATAGAGGAGCGTATGTGTGTGCCCAGGGACTCTGTGATGAATATAAAATTGTCTTTTTATCGGATGTCAAAAGAAAGTTTCCAACTATTACTTGAGCTTGTTGGTCCTAGAATTATAAAAAAAAAACACAAACTATAGGAGTAGTTAAGTCTGCTGAGTAGTCATGGGTTACAGCTCAGGAAATGAAGTATCTAAGGAGAGTGATAGGAAAGACAAGACGGGACAGAGTTTGTAATGTGAATGTGCGGGAGGAGTTAGGCTTAAAAACAGCAGTAACAGAACTGATTGAAAGAAGGGCATTGGGTTGGTATGGTCATGTGGTGAGAAGAGATAGGGAGGACAGACTGAAGCGAATTTTTGAGGCGAGACCGGAGGGAACCAGAAGACGGGGAAGACCAAGGATGGAGTGGGAGGAGTATGTTGAGGGTGTGGGGGGGCGAAGGGAGAGAGCAAAGGACGGCTGAGAGCATTGGCTTTGGACAGAGTGGAGTATAAGAAGTTTATAGAAGGCCCGACGCTGAGAGGCAGAAGGGAGAGATAAAGAAGAAGAAGAAGAAGAGTAGTCATGGGATGGCACAGTAAAATAGGTGAGCTAGCACACTCCGCTCCACACACTTGAATGAACGGCACAGAGCATGCCGTACAATTGAACGATGAGACGGGGTGAACTGTGGGAGTGAGCTAGTAGATTCTAATACGTACAGCACTGAGCTGAGCTATGTGAATAAACAGACAGTGAGTCGAGGTGAGGGTGACTTTCGCTCACTCCTTTGAACATAGCACGTTGTGTTTGCGCGTGCGTCAACCTGAACGTTCATGCATCCCTTTCCACAAACAAATTTTTGTCATGTGTCTTATTTATCTTTGTTTCATACGCACGTGGTAAAATTGTTACAGTACAGTACAATGTATTTTACAACCACTTGTCTCAGGGTTGTTGTAGTATAGTATGAAAGAATAATGACCCCCTCTCCACACCCTCCCAAACAGAGCCAGAGTTTGATACAATATGTACACTTTCCATGCAGCGTTTAGGTAGCCCTTGCTATAATGCGACTAGAGAAAAGTGGTTTAGTTGTGGAGGGGATGTACAAGTCAACTCTGTGCAGAAAGTGTGCTGGTCGTTCAAAATAAAAGAGGTGGTAGCTCACCGCTCAGTTAAAAGAGCTAGCTCTTTTGTGCGACTCGCTCATGAACGTCACATCACTACTCCTGAGTACAATTGCTAATAACTTTAAGGTAAGTACAAAAATGAATAATATAAACAGCACAAAGTACTATAAATATACTAATACATTAATATATTAATAAACTATAAATATAAATAAATAAATATACTAATTTACTAAAAATACACAAAGTAATATTAACAGCACAATAGCACAAAGGCTACATTGGCTGCTTCGTCTGCCATGATTATACAAGACTGGTCGAGCAGATGTTGGACAAACTGAGTCGCATGCGATCGGTTTGATCGCGAGGTTGCGTTGAGGTCATACTGGTGGGAGATCGAACGTATAAATGTAAGGGTAGGACTCGCATCGGACATCGAGTTGAGGTCTTGTCGCAGTCAAAGTGGGAGAACACCCTAAATCAACGATGCAATCCACCTACATTTGTTTAAAAATCAATGAACAATTACTACAGCCATGACTGAGTCATCACTAGACACCATGAGTCAACCTGGAGTGCCTAATATGCATTAGGCACTCTAGTTGTGTTCATACAGCTCTGCAGTTGTATGAACATCATCTTTCCCTTCTGGGAGTATTTCTTTCAAAACATCCACAATAACAATTTCCTTCACCTTTCGTAATCTATTGCCACAAAAGTTCAACTATTAGGCCTGCTAGGAACCAGCAACAGCTTATTTCACCCTAATGATAGCTGGTTTGTGGCTAGAATAATGGCTTTATTTCTAGGGACACTAGCATGACCAGGAATGCCACTTCAGATAATGCTTACACCTCCGTTATTTAACTAAGCTGTAGATGTTTATGACAAAACAGGATGTGAGTAAATATCAACAATGGCCTGTACAGCAATAATCGAGTCAGTCAGTGCAAAGTAGCACTAGGACATCCAAGAATACAAATTATGGATAGAACCTTAGACTGCCAATATGAAAATACACAGGTTACTCTGGGAATCCAAAAATATAAGTCTTTCCAATTTTGTCAATTGAACTTGTTACCAGTACACTGAGAGCCACTTAAGTGGTCATTAAGTTTTGGATTATTCATGAACACAATATTTTTTTTAATCTAATATCTCACATACTGAATTTCCATAACATTACAGATATACATGACAGTATTACGTTCAATAAAATCTGTTAAATTCTCTATTTGTGAAAATAGAATATCATAATTAATACAATAAATTTAAGATACAAACAGAATAACTTACCATTATGTGTAGACTGTAAATTATTAAGAGCTTGTCTCATATCACCTTGGGCTGTAAATAAAATTGCTTCTAAACCATCATTTGTGTACGATATCTGGAAATAAATGAATAAATTAATTTATAATTACAATATCACTGTTTCATAATCGTCCATATCTTAGCAGAACAGTTGTTATGCCATGATGGATAATTTTTTTTTTTTATGTCTGACTGTTTTGCAATTGCTGCTAATGCAGACGGTGAGAAGGATGATACATGAAGATGAGTGATGAAAAAATGGCAGACCGGGAATCGAACCCGGAACCCTGGCGTAGAAGCCAGCTGCACTAACCACTAAGCCAACAGGCCAGTCATGATGGATAAAGTGGAACAATGGATAATCAATTTACACTACAAGTCACAAAACATGGATTTTGTAAGCCACAGTGTTTGGGAAAAATAATAGAGGTACAGACACAATCAGTAAAACTTATGAATCACAGGTCTTCTGTTTAATTTAATCATTTTAATAACAACAGAAACTATAGGTATCAGACGAACTAATGTCCCATAGCCGAGCGAGTAAGAGGTAGACACGTGGCATAACTACGCTTGCGCTCAAAGGTCTTTACCGTTATAATCCAAATCTGAAAACATATTACAGTCGTAATCTTGCTTCTTAGTTTACTGCACGCATAAACGCTTGCTCACAACAATGAGTAAAATTAAAGACAATGTTATTGGAACGGCGCATATGGCTTGTGCGAGTGAGAGCGTTACACATTCTCTCACTCCCACGGCTAGGGGACATTAGTTCATCTGAATACTGTACATACCTTTTCCTTCTGACAAATGTCCATGACCTTACTGAGCAACTGTGCATCAGATAGTTTATTATATCGTAACATCGCACAACGTGATTGAATTGGTTCAATGATTTTTTCACTATTATTACAAGCAAGAGCAAAGCGAGTGGTATTACTGTAAATTTCCATTGTTCTTCTTAAAGCTTGTTGGGCGCCATCTGTCATACTGAAATACACAAACAATATTTTGTTAATTTAAAAATATATAAACAATAATAATCAATATATTAATAGCAAGCAGCTTTTTTTTCAACACGATTTTAACCACCTGAACCTTCACCGATTTTCCCCGAAGTGGGCTCAAATGAATCGTCTGTTCGAGTAAATTTGCAGAAAACTATCCAAAATCAAATATTTCAATTTATGACCGTAAAATAGGTCTAAAATAGATTGGAGAGGGGGCAAGTTCAACGAACTGAATTATAGGCCTCTCTCTTTCTCTATTTATCCCTCCCACATCTCGCAAAGATATTTCAGTTTGGAGGGTCAAGTTCAACGAACTAAAGTACAGGCCTACCAACGCATTGGCAGTGTCACGGTCAGATCACTTTGGAATTTCCAACGTAGTTGTTGTAAATTTGAATACAGTTTGATCTGCTATATTTTGGTTTTGTTTTTATGTAGAATTAAATAATGAGATTTTAGAAAAAATTGGAGCAGTTATCAGTATGCTGTCAATCCGTATGCTCAAAGCTATAAGAAACTGGGTGACATGGTAAAATATGCAGAGGCAATTGCACGAACTGAAAATTGCCTGCCACTATACAATTTTTTTATGAAGTTCCATCATGAACCGAATGAGAACAGAAGAAGATTCAATGTATCAGTAGTACAATAAAACAAAAAAATTTGTTTACAGAGAAGTCTATAAAAACAAAGTTACACTTTTGTGCGGGTTTTCCCGCACAGGTTCACCTAGTATATACAATAATACGAACACATGATCAAAAATAAACATAGTATGTCAAGTATAAAAAATAATCTAGAAATATTAGAAATGAATATCAGACAAAATGAAATCGAAATTTTGAAAAAATATCATTATAAATACAGTAACAGGGAAAACTTAATGAACACACAGATTGAATATGATAATCAACTGATTAAGTTGGCAAGACTGTTTTAGATATAAGAATTGACTATTCCTTATCTACCATGGTAGGAGTAGGAAGTTTTAAATTTTGATGTGAAATTTTTTTTTAAAGAATTTAATATACTGAAGCTGTGTACAAGATACATGAAAGCGCTATAAACATTGGTAAGTGTTTTCTGTTACCATATTCTGGTGGTTAGAAATATATATTTCAATATACAATAAGACAGTTCATGTACTGATTCCCGGTCAGGCCTGATATTTGTTCATTACTTATTACTTTCTCTTGCCATATATGAAATAAAGGTACTTAAGAAAATGTTTTCATGTTGATTTTTCACTGGAAATACATGTTTTCAGGTCCCCTGACGCCAAAAACATGTGTTTAATGATTGATCTGTGTCTGTGTGCGTGCATGAACAGAATAACTCAAGAATGGAAAATTGCACAAAGTTGAAATTTGAAACTTAAGTTACATACTACAAAGGAAACTGACATGAACATTTTTATTTTCACTTAAGTTTGGTCGACCAGAAGTAGAAGTTTATTTGTGCAATTTTTTCAAAAACAGTATCTAAACATTGTTTCAAATCACCTCATAACTACATTTTTCTGCTCAACAGGACAGATTGCCCATAACAGGCAGGTGGAGTGTTAAATTATTTTCACTCTTATCAGCTAGTTTCAGGGCTACAAAAAAAATTTTGTTTCTTATCACTTGGTCAGCCATCATATATAAAAGAGGAAAAACATAAATTTGGTGAAATGGATAAACATTTCAATGTAATAGAACAGTGTAATATAGAAAATAAAAATAAAATTTAAAAATGAGATTTTCCACATTTATAAATATTTAAAAGAGCAAAAGCAGGACATTTTGAATGAACAGGTCAAATTTAGGAATGATGAAGTTATATTGACTGCTGCTGCTATCTATAGCGAACATGAGAAAGGAAAAATTAAAGGAAATTAATTTTAAGTCAGTTTTATACAAATGACTTCTGTAGATCATCTTTTATCATCTGTTATCATCTTCTGTAGATTTTTAATAAATAAAGTTTTTAGTTTTAATTATATGTTATTTACTCTGATGATGGTGGATCCACCGAACATGTGTAAGTGAAAATAAAAGTTGCCGCAGTTAAAAAGAAAGGTTAGTGAAATTTATTATATAAATTCATTTGATAAAATAGTATTATCATGGAACTCAAAATTATGTTTTACACTTACCTGTCAGCTTCATCAAGAATGACAATCTTATGTCGGCCTGGTGGAAGTGTTACTTTTTGTTGAGCAAACATCTTAATCTTATTTCGAACAGTATCAATTCCTCTTTCATTTGATGCGTTCAATTCCAAGACAGCATCTTTCATAGCTGGACCTAATAATGCTCTGGCTAAACATAAAATTGTAGTTGTTTTGCCGACACCAGGTGGTCCCTAGATATAAATAACAAAAGAAATACGGGTATGTTTTAAAATGTTCTGCTGTACATTTAAAAAGTAAGGACTCATATATTAAACAATGTTGTCAAAAACTGATATTGTAGAACAACTCACTTCAATGCAGCTGTTTTGAATAACTGGAAGAAAAAATAACAAAATCAAATTTATACAGACATCTACTGAGCTCATTTTCAAATGTAACTGAACCAAAAACTGTGACAAAACCATAAGTTCGCATATGTTGCTGCTGTTACAACCTAAAGTTCCGTGTATAAAAGTCATTATGAAAACCATTTTCCCAACATCGGAGATTCTTGAAATAGATTTCCCAATGAAATTCCAAGCAAAATTTTGGCTGGTTCCAATTTTTTTGTTACACTATTTCTTTTGTTCATATAAAAAACAACCAGGGGACAACCATGAGGGGAGTCCAGGGGTTCTCCCCCCGAAAATTTTTGAAAATTTAAAGCTGAAAAATTGATTTTAGATCTAAAAAATCAATAAATAAGAACAAGCTGAAAGCTACTTTCTATTTTTTAGAACATTATAAAAACTGTAAAAAATTTTGTATCTCAAGGATATTTTAGGTTATTTAAAAATTTAATGCCATACTTACAATGCTTATACAGCCTAACAAGTACTAAAGTGATATGTTTTAAAAAATGATAGAATTAAAAATGAACACAAGTTTTGACTGAAATTTATTGGCATTTGTTTTATCAATTAAAATGTCTACCAACAGTACCGCAGTTATAAAAAAATCTACAATATTGGATTTTTTGTAAAAAAAAACCAATCTCGGGAGGGGGAAATACCCTCAGTGCCCCCCTCTGGTTTACCCTTGAAAGCAGCCATTGTTTCATACTTAGTGTCTAAACTGAAAGCATAAGATAATGTTAAGTATTATTAAATAATATAACACACAATGCAGCAATCCTTTTTCAAAAAATTTATTAGAAATATTACACTTCTACAACAACTCTGCACTAAATAAATGCGTAAGTTGAAAGTGAGTATAAATTTGTCACATGATAAGTAGTGTGAGGGAGCACAAATTGCCTATTTCTGTTCTACTATCTGCTTCTTCTACTCCAACTCTTTCAAGCTAGAAATTAGTTGCTAGATTTAATCACCAGACCCAAAGCAAATGTCAAGAGTTGTTATGGAAGTGAACAACCACTTACTAATTGGTTGTAAAGTAGCCTCGAACGGAGCATTAAGGTACCGTTCCGCAGCAAATACTAAATAAGATCGTGTTTAGTCGCTTCAGTACTGCTCCCTGCATAATTAAATGAAGAACAATCATTACCATAAGACAGAGACTGGTAACAGACTCTTGTCATGAGTCTCTGTCTCGCCAACTGGCTTCTATGCCAGGGTCCCGGGTTTGATTCCCGGTCAGGTCTGGTATTTTTTCATCACTCATCTTCATATATCATCCTTCTCACCATCTTCATTAGCAGCAATTGTAAAACAGTCAGTTGAAAAACAAAAACAAAGCCGTCACACCATACCACTATTGAAGCAATAGTAAAGTGAGCTTCCATGCGTAAATTTGTCATTTTATATCTTCTGTAAAGTTTTTGATTTGGATACGCTAGTGTTATTTTGTATAATATTTAATATTCCGTAATATTTAAAAAGCATTATATGAAATTTAGTGGTGAGGAAGATGAATTCCTAATTCAATTTGTGGAGAAGAACCCATCATCTAATTTGATCCTTAGATCGATACTTACAAAGATGTAAATTTCATGAAAACATTTGTAAGGATATTGCAGAGAACTTTTTTTTATCCCTAATGTGTGTACGTTGCAATCTGTTCAATTCAGAACAATAAGCAACCCCATGACCCAATGAGATGAGGATGATGTGAAGGAAGTATAATTTTTTTTTTTTTGGTTTAACGTCCGACTGTTCTGCAATTACTGCTAATGCAGACGGTGAATGATGAAATGATTTTTTGTAACGTATGAAAAAATGCCGTGCCTGAATGGGATTCGAACCCAAGACCGCATAATGAGAGGCGAGCACGTTACCAACTTCGCCAATGCGGCCGGCAAATGAAGTATAAATGAGGTGTAGTCTTGTACTCACTCAGGTCGACCATTCCTCAGTGAGTATTGTTAATTGAACCCCAACCATCAAAGAACACCTTTAACCACTGTCTAGTATTCAAATCCGTATAAAAGTAACTACCTCTACTAGGATTTGAACCAGGAACCTTCATCTCCAAAAATCAACTGTTAAACAGCTGATTTTGGCGACGACTTTACCTCTAGACCAAGCCGATGGGTTACAGAGAAAATTAATAATGTTGAAAAAAAAGAAATGAAAAGAATAATATAATTATTCTTCAAGTAAACTTTTCAGTAATAATTTAAGTCATTTTTCATACAAACTATATCCCATAAATTTTACTGAAATATTGTGAGCTGCAGTTTTGTACTGTATCACATGTCTTGATCGCGCATAATCTCAGTTTCAGGAGCGACAGAGTTGATGACTCAGCCTCGGTAGCTTGTCGCAGAATGGTACCTTTAAATAAACTGGTTTTTGTTTTACTTAATTTTTCTCCACTTCTACTTTTATATTTATCACTTTAATTCTATTTCATATAATGAAATAGAAATATTTCAAACTGCAGGATGCATTATAAAGATTTATTTTTTATCACTTTAAGAATAATAATACTTAGTTTCAGAACTACAAATCTTTTTAAAGTACAAATTTTTTTTTTTTGAAGTTGTTACTTCCTTCCTACTTCTTAAATGGTCAAAATTTTAATTGTTATACTTTTCCGTTAATAGAATATAGGCTATACGTTGATTTTTAGAATCGTAGATCTATTGTAAAGGTAGGCTATATAAACATATGAATTGCTTTAACATATTCACCCTCTTTTTATACAAATTAGGTGCAAGTGGTCACAATGAAAATGCTTTATGACTTCTGTTCAATCTCAATGTAACAAATGTGTTGAATTTCAGTTCTGTAGGTGATCAGGAAGTAAAAAATAATTAATGTTTCTATTTCATATAATGAATTAATATAATAATTTCACTAACCTTCTTTTTAAACTGCGTCACCTTTATTTTATTCTATTCCTACTTACACATGTTTCGGTGGATCCACCATCATCAGAGTAAATGAAAAATTGAAACTAAAAATTTTTTTCATTTATTTAAAATTTACAGTTTTATACAAGTGACTGAAGATGTATCATCTTCTGTAAATTTTAAATAAATGAAAAAAATTTTTAGTTTCAATTTTTCATTTACTCTGATGATGGTGGATCCACCGAAACACGTGTAAGTAGGAATAGAATAAAATAAAGGTGACGCAGTTTAAAAAGAAGGTTAGTGAAATTATTATATTAATTCATTATATGAAATAGAAATATTTCAAACTGCAGGATGCATTATAAAGATTTATTTTTGAAATAATTAATGATGAATGAATCCATCAGTTAGGACTTTTATATTTATAAACAGATAATTTTTTTTAGTAATATTTCTAATAAGGCAAGCCTGTATGAAGTAAAGTTGTGTAACTTACAGCAATAATAATATTGGGTGTATTCCCATTCCTTGAAAACACTTCCAGTCTTGATACAGTTTCTTCATTGCCAACAATATCTTTAAATGTCTGAGGTCGATATTTTTCAATCCTAAATAAAAATAAAACAATTCAATAAACATTTCAAATGTACCGTACGATTAATGAAATATTAAAACAATCTTTTAAAAGATAAAAATTATTAATTAAATATTTATCATATTACAATAATAATAATAATTAATCAAATTATTAGAAATTTATATACGTTTACAGTATTTAGAATCAAGGAAAGCTATTTTCTAACAATGTGCAGTTTAACTTGTCATACCTATATATCTATATATACTTGTCATACTTAAAACTACATGCTAGTTTTGATTCCTCTGACAAACACCTATAAGGGCTTGTTTAGAACAGTTATTTGTTGCTGCTCTAAGAGTGCTTTTACTTTAGAAACTTTATTGTAACATTAAGCTACAGGGATTCTATTTATCAGAAACTGCAAAATTATCGATCTTTTTTCTCATAACTTTACTTGGGTATAACACATAAGTTAACTGATTTTTTTGTTCTTTTTTTTATAATGCATTCCTAGAGACTCCTGAAGCAAGTATAGGGCATGTAACATACAAAAGTACAATAAATTTTATTTTTGTGTAAACAAGTCCACAAATTTGGAGTAGGAACTGGGGAAGGTTATACTACGATAAGGAATAAAAATAGATGACTGACCAGGCACTCGTTTGGAGTGGCAAAATGAAACTGTGCGATAAAATAACAGACTATTAAAATTAATAAAAGGGCAATCTCTGCATGACGACAGATTACATACCTTTAAAAATCTTAAATTTACTAATAGATGTCTAAAGATTTATGACTTCCAGTATCTGAAACTTTGCCGAATTGGATGCAGACTAACTGAAAAAATCTACGTTAAATTAAACTCACAAAGGTATAAGATAATACCGAAACATTTTCAGAAGTCATGCTAAATGAATAACAAATATTATTCCGACTCGATTATTCCTCCTTTCAACATATCAATCGTGTTCGACTGAACCTGAAACACCGAACAATGATTTAAAGGTTAGATTCACAACCCATACTTACCAAGGCAAATGAGCCAATTTATTCGTATTCTTTGAACTTGAAGATGGCTGAGGGTTATTTATAACAGTTTCAATGACTTCACATTCCATAGCTTCCATATTTTGGTTTAAATAATTTGTTATACTACTTCAACTCGACTAATTCACCTTACACATTTCCCGCTAAATTCGGTCTTGTTTTCTTGAACGTACACGCATAACATATGATATTCATAGCGATGTAAGGAATGCCAACTATGACAAATAAAATTATAATGCACGTACAGTACACAAGTAAATATTTATTCATGTTGTTCAGTGAACGTTAAACAAATTAAGATATAGCAAATAGTATAAGATAAAAAATATTTTTACTTAAATTAATCAATACCAACATGTTATAAATAGTTGAAAAACGTACTTCAAATTTTATTTTACTCCATGTTCTTGAATCTGTTTTCTGTTTTCTAAATTCTAACCTCTGATTCTTC
Source organism: Catonia carolina (assembly GCA_035578175.1). Lineage (NCBI taxonomy): Eukaryota > Metazoa > Arthropoda > Insecta > Hemiptera > Achilidae > Catonia > Catonia carolina. The sequence continues at coordinate 69,553,127 of JAQMRL010000004.1, read as the reverse complement.
ATAAAGATGACTCTGGGGTCTTTGAAGGATGACAGGTACGATAGAAAAATAATGTTTATTTTCTGCTATTCTGAATATTCCGTTTCAATTTTAGGATAATGTATACTGAGTTTTTGGTATTGAGTAATATCTGTTCGAACCGTTACCTAATAACAGAAATCTATCAGTGGTTTAACTTGTAAAGTTCTTCACATCGTACTTTTTGTTCATTAACTTGTTTTAAATGCATTTATATAATATTACGTATCTACCAAAGTCTTAAGTACTGATTTAAAACCTTTGTGTTTATGGTATTTCACATTTAGTCAGCAAAACTTCGTATTTCTTATGGCTACAAAGTAATATATTTTATTGCTAATCAGCGTATTAAATTAGCTAGAATTAATTGTATAACTAACTTGCGGTATTTTTGATATAATTTTCATTAAACTACAACTATTTTATATGTATGGGCGCGATTTATTCATATTTTTTTAGGATTATATTTGGCAATTTTAGATGAAAACAGTATGTACCAACTATTTGTATTTTTTGTTTTGTGATTTAAAAAAGTATTAAATATTAATTTATTCAAGTTAATTTTGTTAAAACATACATTTTACAATTATACAGTTTTGGAAATTTTATTTTTGAAGCTTGTGAAGTGTTTTTGTTCCATCTTTGTACATGAAGAATGTTTATGACATTTTAAATTATTTTTACTGGCTTTTATCTTTAGAGTAAATCAGTAGTAGTAATTGATAAATTTGTTTTGTAGATAAGTTTTGTAAATAATTTCAGGTTCTGACATGAAAAATCATGTATTGTATTTACTAATTGAATTGTGTTTTAGTTTGCAACAGAGACGGCTTCTACCGTCTTATTTATTTCTGGATTCTTATATTAGAATTTATACAATTCAATTGACGATGTCTTTAGATTTGTATTTTACTTTCAGAGAGTCAGATCCAAATGGAGTAGCTATTATTAGAGAAGTTTATGATAATGAAAACGCACATGAAACATTTGGAGATGAATTGGAACGTGCTTTAGAAGCTGGCTGTGAAATAATTATTATTGAACCTACTAGGCTTGGTGATGAAACTGCACGTTGGATTTCTGTTGGAAACTGTTTACATAAGACTGCTGCTTTATCAGGGATTGCTACAATTGTTGCTGGTATGTGGAATTGTACATATGTTAATGTTAGGTTAATATAATTTCTTTATGAATTCATCATAAAAGATACGTGTTTCAATTTTAGTTAAAAGTTTAATTGAATTAGCTTTTTAATCTGAATGTTGACCAAAACATACTTTAGTTTATTGATTTCTTCTGTATTAAATCACAGTTCTTGTAGCATTATATAACACAATGATTGAGGTCTTTTCTGTTTTTTTTATGCCATTACCAAATCTGAATTCCCTGAAGGGTTGAACACTTGTTCATTTCTCCCACTCCCTGCCTTAATGAAATCTCAACTGAGACAGGTGCACTAATGAACGCGTACATACATCCTTCCTAGTCCCAGTACATAGTACTATTTACACGTTCTGTTGTTTTATTTCTCATTTTGATTGTTTTATTTTGTTATTACTACATTACTATTATGTTATTACTTTCTCTTGCCTTTATAAATATATAGGAAGGAAAGTATTGATTTTATGTCGATTTTTCGAAATCGAGTTTTCACCGGATCTACACGTTTTCAGACCCCCTGAACCCAAAAAACATGTTTTTAGTTGGTCTCTGTGTGTGTGTGTGTGTGTGTATACAAAATATCTCAAGAACGGAACATCATACGAACTTGAAACTTAAGTTACATACCACTACCGGACCCGACACAAACATTTTCATCAAAATCGGTCAACTGGAAGTAGTAGTTTATTCGTATAATTTTTCACTTTTTTGTGATTTTCTCAAAAACTGGTCCTACGATTTTATTAAAAATCGCTTGGTTTACTAAATTTTTTATCCTCTACAAAATAGGGTAGGTGCCATGTTTGCTGAAATTCTTGGTGAGGTGTTTTCATGTTAAACAATTGTTTTTTTAAGATTGCGGCTTTAATATGCATTTTACCGCAAAAATTTATATAATTAAAGTTGTAGAGAATTTAAAATTCTACAACTTTTATTTTAAACATTTTTTTGTATAACGCTTAGTTTAGCGGTAATTATTGATTTTCTGTTTTTTCTCACGAAAACGTGTAAAAAATCGATTTTTTTAAGATTTCAGCCTCAGCATGCATTTTACGACAAACGTGTACATGAACAATTTTATAGAAAATTAAAAGATCTACAACTTTCACTGTTAGCATTTTTTTCTACAGAGCCTAGTTTAGCGTGAAAGAGTGATTTTCCGTATTTTTAAGCCAAACTGAGGTTGATTATCATTTTGCATCATTCTTATGTTAAAATTAGGTTATGTTTATTGAGGTTAGTTTTTTGTTTATTTCTAATGTTTTATTACTAATGTTAGGTTTATTGTTAATTACTGTATTTGCTTTGGCAAGAGAAAGTTGTGTGAGTGTTTCACACCAGATTTTATTTTTTAATCATTTACATTGGGAAGAGAAAGTCAAGAGTGTTTTACACAAACTTTTTTAGTTGTCCCATCTTCTGGGATTATGTAAGAACCCCCTTTCCTGAAGAAACTCTGCAGCATCTTACTCTGTCTGAATATTATTAAGTAATTCTACAAAATTCATAGTAGACTGTATAGTAACTCACTGTGAAATCGTAGTAGAGTTGACATTACACTGGAATATTTCTAGTCAGATTGGCGCGCTAGAAGCAAGAGTGGGACAATTGTGTAAAACCTTTCAGGGAATTCGTATTTGATAGTGGCATACAGAAAACGGAAAAGACCTCAATAATTGAGTTGTATAACTAAATGAATTTTCCTTTCATTTTAACTTTTCTAAATACTCCTTATGTTTGAATCAGACTATTATTGTAGGTTAATGCAGTTAAAAACTTTGTTATTCAAAGAGGTCGAAAAATAAATATGTATTTCTGTGTATAAGTTTTAATTCTTTTATTAAGTATGTGTTTATAGATTAATAAGATTATTATTACCCTTTTTGCATAATTTCATCTGAGATAAAATTTAATTTCATGATTTATTTTTATGTTCGTAATCATATGTGTATTTTTCTTTTTTTCACTTAGCAAAGCAAACTTGAATTTGTAGTTTCATTGCTTGAATATTATTTATGTATTAAGTTAATATCAACTTTCAAACATTTGATTTTATATTTGGCGTAATGGTATCTATTGAAAAAATAGTGTACTTGTGAATAATAACTTGACGTTTTACAAAACTATACTCGGTTCATAGTAAGAAAGATATTTGTCAAGTAAACAAATAATGGCATCACTGAGCATGCGCATTGTTTAAAAATGTGTACACGCTGATTAAAAAATAACAACAATACTTTAAAATATTTAAATATAAAATACTTTTAAGCCGGCCGCATTGGCGCAGTTGGTAACGTGCTCGCCTCTCATCATGCGGTCCTGGGTTCGAATCCCACTCAGGCACGGCATATTTTCATACGTTACAAAAATCATTTCAACCTCCATCATACAAAAGTTACACCCCAACGTCGTCGCTAATGACCGTTGTAATTGATGCGACATTAAATAAATGAATAAAAAAAAAATATATATATACTTTTAAAAGTGTTTTTATAAATGAAACTGTTAGCCCTACATCATGGGCCTATCATGACAGATGTTTTAAGTACTGATCAATAAATTTATAAAACCGTTAGGCCTATACTTTATTTCCATTCTTTTTCATAAATAATTGTGATTACAAGTTATATGTATTACTTCTGACCTGTATGAAGAAACAAGAGAACTTTTAAAGTAAACATTTTTATGTTAATGATTAATCATCTAATATTTGTTTAGTCACTTGTTATTTCACAATTGAATTTGACGATGACTAATCCAAACCCGTAAATCTCGTATGAGGTCTGTCCAATAAATACGCGAACTTCTGCAAGCTAGCGCCTATGACGTGGACTTTAGTCCCGCCCACTGGCGGCGCTAGTTGCCTGATTACCAATGAGCCCGTCAGTGCTTGGCGGATCGTCGAACTTTGCGTCGGATGCTAGTTATGTTAGTTTCTGTTGTCCTTGTTTTTACTGTTTGTCGAAAATGGAAATTGACAAAATCACGGAGCTACGAATCAATATCAAGTTTTTGGTGAAGTGCGGTAAAAGTTATAAAGAAATTACTGAAATGTTGACAACTGTTTACGGTGATAATGCTCTGAAGAAAACATCCGTTTTCAAGTGGATTAAGCGTTTTGAAGATGGTTGACAAGACGCCACAGATGATGCATGGCCGGGACGACCTTCAACCACCTGTGTTGACAACAACATTTATCATGCGCGGTCCCTTGTCCTTACCGATTGTCGATAAAACTGTCCGAATGATAGCTGATGAATTGAATCTAGGAAAATTAACTGTGCACACTATTTTAACCAAACATTTGTCAAGGCGATGGATGGATCCTTCACCAAGACAATGCATCTGCATATTCAGCATTGATTGTTCGCCAGTTTCTGGCAAAAAATTCAATCACCATCCTTGATCATCCTCCTTATTATACAGATCTCACCCCTACGACTTTTTCCTATTCCCAAAATGCAAAAATGTGATGAGGGGACATCACTGGGAAGATTTGGACACAATAAAGCAAGAAACGACGAGAAACTAAAAAGCCTAACTGCTTAGGACTTCCAAGGGTGCTTTAAACAGTGGAAAAGAAGATGGAATAAGTGCGTAGCAACAAATGGAGAGTACTTTAAAGGAAACAAAATTGATGTAGACTAAATTTTTCAAAATAAAGTTTTTATGGGCTTATTTCTTGTATTTATTGGACAGACCTCGTATATGGATTTCACCAATCAGCATCACCCTTTTTTTCATTGCTGTGCTGTGAAAGCATGGCAGTTGGCAGCATGACCTTCCAATCAAAGAAATTATACAATTTTTTTTTTAGAAATAGATTTTAACAACGTTTTCTTATAACACATATTTATATTATTTTTCAAAGTTGATGAGCTCTGAACGTACGCGTTTCCAATACTTGCTCTTGTAGCTCTGTTATATATTTTTTCAGCCATTTTTTTGTTGTTTCAATTACAATTATTACCTATAAACATACAACTAGCTGATTATTATAAAGTATTGCATGTTAACACGCTCTATAATCGATGTGTTCAGTACAAAATGCAATATGAGAGTGAACTATTGCGGCTCATATACATGTGCGTGTAATGTTTGTCAAGCTGATACATTCGTACAATCTGACAACGCTGTCAAACGTTGTGATTGGTCGAAACGCGTGGAACAGCAGGCGTGGACCAGGACTTTGACTTTGGAGGGTTTGGGGGTACACCCCCCCTCCCAACCAAAGGGGGTCCCAGGGGTCCTCCCCCGGAAAATTTTTGGATTTTGAGTTCAAAATAATGTTTTAGAGCTCTATTTTTCGAAGATTGATTGATAATACAAGTCACATTAAAGTTGAATAGGGTAATTCTTCAAAATGGTATTGGCAACCCTGGCGTTGGCTGTTGTATTGCAAGACGCAAGTGCCAAGATGGCGACGGCAACTACCGAGCCACACCAAACACATTGCCCAAGCATTCTTAACCCCTTACCGGTTTTTGCCGGAATATTCCGGCGTATGAGAAGTGCATAAAAAGTACCACTGACGGAATATTCCGACAATAAATTTTGTCCAGTTTTAAAACGTCCGTTGTCGGACTATTCCGTTTTAACTATTGCGTATCTCTTTGTATAGCTATTTTAGTTCTATGTTCTAACACTTACAGTGCTAGTAAATGTTTTTGTAGAAGTCTATCTTCAAAATAACGTTGCTATTCTGCTACGGGTACTCAGACAGTTTTAGGTTAGTGTTAGCCAGCCGACTTGTTTACTATTGTAAAGAGTTACGTCGACCTGTCATTTTGTGTTAAATCCCGTATTATGGTTTATAATAGTGGAGAAAATTTAGTTTTTTCATTTTTTATAATTATAATCTTCAATTTGAATAAATTAACTTTGGTATTTAGTTTTTCGTTAATTATGGCTTCCTAAAGAGGCATTGATCTGTCGTCACCAAAAGCAGCTATGACAGGTTAGGTATCCATTTCTTATTATTGTAATAACATCTACTCTGCATGAAAAATACCAGTGTTTGTTACTTAATAAGTCATAACTAGGATATACACAACTTTCTATGCAATAAAAAAAAATAGAGCAACTTAGTATCGTTTTCTGAAAAAAAAAGAAACCGGTAAGGGGTTAAGTAACTTAGCCTAGTAAAACAAGTGTAACTAACTTACCTTCATTCATTATTTGTTTGGTGGATTTGTTGGTTCTTACTACCCACTTGTCCATTATTAACTCACTGTATGTTATTGTTGTTGTTTAGGTCATCAGTCAAAAGGCTGGTTTGAACCTGTAGAGGTTTTACTAAGTAAAACGAGGAGTGAGTTGGTTTACCGTTGCCTTCCTCACTGAGTGGAAAAGTACACTTATCAGCATGCCAGGCCCTCTGAAAAGCATATTTTCCACTCTGCAAACGACACTTTTACTTCATTCACCACAGGGTCTGGCTGTACAATGAAATCCATTACTTTCAGAGGAGATAACTCTGATTAGTGTCTTTTACACCTCTACCTCATTCTGTTCTTAAATGATTCAGTCATTGAATTGGCTGACCATGTGATAAGAAACAAAACTATTTATTTTAGCCCTGCAACTAACAGATTGAGTGTAAATAATTTGACACTCCACCTGTCTGTTATGGGCAATGTATGTTTTTATAAAACATTAATTTAATTAAAAAGTAAATTACAACTATAAAAGCTGACACGTAAAAGCATTGACATTCGGCGTGCTACAGCGCTGTAGTTAGGTCTAGCCATCTAGTGGTGTATGCATGAACTACTAGTCGCAACGCAACTCATGCTACTATCTAGCGGCCTCCTCTAGAACTAGCCGCCGACTCATACTTAAGGGAAGCAGACTGATTTTAATAAAAAATATTCATTTTTCAATTTTATCATATATTGATCGATCATTTTTCCCTATTTAAATTGATATATAACATGACATTTGTTGCTTTTTCTATTGAGAAAAATTATTTTTTTACATTGATGGGGTATGTAGTGTTTATTTCGATATTTTTTCACGTTTTTCATTCTTGTAAATTGATATTAATATAATCATGTTATTGCTCTAACATTACGGAGATTGCGTTTACATAAAAACGATAATTTCTAGAACGCGTAGGAATCAGCCGTAGAGGAAATATTGGTGTGTTTTTGTTTGGAAGTTAATTCCAATTGGCAATAGGTGTTTCTGTAACGGTATTATGGTTTTACTATATCCGCATTTTCCGCATATTGTATTTTTTGACTTTAGGTACACGTATTTTAGGAACCATCCCACCTAGTAGTGTGAAATTTCACACACTACATTTTAATACCAAGGTGTGTATTTACTCCAGAGGTATTTCAAAAATTTTTTTATTTTTGAGTTTTTATTTTTTGGGTCTGTTTTCCATAAAAAAATTTGGGCACATTTGAACATTTTTTGAGAATAAAAATCATTTTCAGATTGGATGAAGATAAATGAAAAAGCTCTAGTACAAATTTGTAAAACGGTACTGTAGAAAGGTGTGCCAAAGCTCAGCTTTGTAGCTTTAACGGTTTCTACAAAAATCTACCTAAGTTAGTATTGCAGGTATAGGGATATTAAAAATGGTCTGCTCCCCTTAAGTGCATGCAGATAATACAGATTCGTGCTTTATCCGGTTCAACCCTTAACATTTTTTGTATACCACTTGGTCAGTTGGGGGGGGGGGGGAGATCGCCCCCTGGATCTGCACCTGTGGAACAGCAGAGCTCATCAACTGTGAAAAGCATTATAGTTATCCTCAGGTCGTATTTCCCTCCTACGTCTGGTGATTCATACTGATGTTAATAATTTTCTGTTTCTACGAGGTAGGGTCAAAAAGTTCCCGGAATCGGTTAATAGAAATTGATTGAAAGTATGTATAACATTTTAATCCTATTTTCCTTCAAAATACTCTCTTCCTGCATCTAAGCACTTATTACACCATTCATACAATCGTTGAAAACACTCCTGAAAGCCATTTTTCGAAAGTTCTATCAGCTGTTTCGTCGCATTTTCCATCACCTCTGATGAATTAGCAAAATGATGTCACTTCAATATCATTTTCAGTTGTGGACTTGTGGAAACAGGTAAAAATCCGGTGGTGCAAGATCGGAAGAATATTGGAGGGTGTTCCAGAGTGGTGACATTGTTCTTTGCAAGGCATTGTTTCACCATTAGGGAGCGATGTGACAAGGCATTATCATGCAACAAAAACAAATCATTCCCTGCCCATTTTCCCATTTTTCACGCCGTTTTCGTCGAATTGTATCTCGTAACCGTTTTAAGATCTCTGTGTGCAATTCTTTGTTGATTGTTTTCCCTGTTTGCACTGGCAAGTTGTCGAACGAGCTCAACATCCTCATCTGTGGTAGAAGTGGAAGGCTACTCAGTCCGAACATCATCTTTATTGTTGTGCGACTGTCACGAAAATGCTTGTGCCACTCGTAAACTGCCGTTTTTTTAATTGCATCATTTCTGTATGCTTTCTTCAGCATCTCAAGAGTCTCCGAGGGTGATTTCTCTAGCAACACATAGAATTTGATATTGGCACGCTACTCTGATGATGGCATTTCACAATACGACGAAAGGAAAAAAACTACGTCTAAAATATCATACACCGCACGTAGAAAACCAACTCTAACTGCCTACTGAAGGCACAGGGCCTCCCTAGAATGATACCAACCTTCCAAACAAAAATTTCCCTTCCAGCAAACAAATGCTTGACTGCATGTGACCATTCCGGGAACTTTTTGACCCTACCTCGTAGTATTAAGTGGGTTTAATTTGTAGTTGTGATTTGGTTTTTATCTGTCTTAGGTTGCGTCTGGCCTGATAAACCATTAACGTACACACCACTTGGACTCGCATCGTTTTTCTGTACCGGAATATACGACATATCATGGCAGTTCGATCCATGTTGTCAATATCAAGTAAATAAAAGTACCGATATCCTTGCAAAACTACCTGTCTATAGTAACCTCACTTCCTCCTCCCCTGTCGTATTAATTAGAAAAAGCGATTTTCGTAGAAAATTACTTCATACATGTATTACGTTAGCTTCTACTATATTTTGTGTGTGGAAACTGTATATTGTGTATAACAAGTGACGTGTAAAGCATCTTTTTAATTGATTATTATAATTTAACGTAACTAAGTTCAAGTTCAATGTTACATTTATCATTTCTATGTAAAAAAATAAATGGTATTTAACAGCGTATCAAATATATATTTATACATATATATTTTATTCATTCAATTGTATTAGATATGGAAACCAAAAATATTCTTTTCTAAAAGAAATGTATTTGTTAACATTAATTTATTGTTAATTTCAATTTAAAACACAAAAGTATTTTCTTAGTAATCATATATATATAATTAAAAATTTATAAATATTAATGTTATTTTTTTAAATGCTTAGAAAAATTTTACGTTTATAATAACCTGAACAAATTCTTCTATTTTGCCATCATTGTATTGTGTAGATCATAATATTTTTTTAAACTTGGATTTAGCAATCTATGAATCGCCTGTTATCTTATATGGGTAGTGTTATCAGATGCAACTATTTTTTCTAATTTTTTTTTTTTTGTATAGCTTCTGTCACAATAATTCAATTATGTAATTAATCCTACAATAATAAATTATTTTTTTAATAAATGTTTTATAAAAAATTATTTTTTGTTTGGTTTTTGTAAAAATACCTTTTATTGATTTTTCAGTTTTTCAATACAGTAAGACCTCGACTTACACAAGGGATGCGTTCCGCAAAATCATCGTGTAACTTGGATTATTTGGTCCCATGTTATTGTTTGACCCATTTTCTCTGTTATCTATGGCCAGAAAATTTTCAAATTTTAACCAGTTATTCATTAATATATTCCTGACAGATAGACGAAGTCATTTTAAAATTTATAGATTATTAATTTTTCTGTGAATGTCTACTCCAAAAACTGAAATTTTATAGAAAATATTTATATATTTTTTATAAATTAAAATGACGTCAAATGCCCCAATCTGTGTTGATGTACATACATGTAAGGAATGTGCCATTAAAATTTACAGGAAAAAGCTTTATTAGTTCTTAAGAAAACAGGTCTTCTGTATGACAAAACACAATTTTTGGGAAATGGTAATTCAGATTTATAAACGCATTTCTATATAAAAACGTACTTAGTGCATTTCTACTTCATACGAGCAGGAATACACTACATAATTTATGCAACATAAATTGCATAACCTAAATCTTACAAACAAAAGTGCCTTCTAGATTGAAAGAGAAATACTGTAAAAATTAGTGACAATATGACTTGTTTTTTTTTTTTTTTTTAATTTACGCCCCAATTGGAGCACTCAAGTCACTCATGGACATGCGTTCCTTGAGGAGTTAGTTGTGGCACCACACTGTTGTTTTCTTCGTTCCCACATTAATTTCATATTCCTTGACCTGGTGGCTCTCAATCTCTCTGCTACAGCTGCATTCGGCTGTCTTCTCTCTCTGAAAGGCAGTTGGGTTATCCTCTTTTCCCTTAGGATGGTCTTCTCTTCTCGTCTCTGGATCATTTCTTCATTTATATTCAAGTTCCTCATGTCTGACATGACTTCCTGTATCCATTTGTTTTGGATATTATTCTTCATTTGGTAGTCAAGGAGCTGTTTAATGAGTCTTGAGTCAGGCAGTCTGCTAAGGTGGCCAAAGAAAGCGACTCTCCTCTTCCTCATTGTGTCCAATATCGGCTCATTTTCCTTATAAACTATATTGTTGGGGACTATCCACCATTTTCCTCGGACTTGATGCTTGAAATTGATGGCTGTTCTTAATATTCTTCTGTCTATCTTTTGAAGTTTGTCCGTGGTTGATCGAGTGTTCAAGTTAAAAAGGGTCTCGCAAGCATATGTAGCCTCTGGCTTGATTACAGAGTTATAATGCCTGATTTTGGAGTTAATTGATAGGGACTTCTTCTTATATATGGGCCAGGTGATTCTTTGGGCCTGTTTCAGTTTGGTTACTCTGTTCTCAATTGCAGGCTTTTCATTCAGATTCCATGTGATTATTTCACCGAAATACTTAATTTCTGAACTATCTTTATTTTTGCTCCATTGCTTAGTTGCAGGCTCTGAAGTTCTTGTTTAAAGCCTGGCATTATCTCTGTTTTTTCCCATGATATTTGGAGTCCAACTTTTGATGCTATTTCCTGCAGGGTTTCAATCTGATGCGTGGTTTCCTCCATACTGTTGGACAACAGTGCCAAATCATCCGCAAAGGCGAGGCAATTCACACGTATTTTTATAAAAACAAAATAAAATATTTCTAGTTGTAGAAACGTGATTTTGGTACCATTGGAAAGTGCTAATTTCAAACTGTATAACGCAGTTAAAACCTCAAAATTGATTTTTTTTCATTTTTTCAAGTCCGACTCCCCTTAAAAATGACCGCGTGTGAAGCGGTGTTAACCTTAAAACATTCCCTAATTGTCCGTACCATTCAAATCCACTAATTGTCCGTAGTGTTGATTCACTAACCCAGTCAATCCTTTTATGTTCTTACCATCTGCATTAGCAGATATTGCAAAACCGTCAGACTTTTGTTTTTTCACACTTTTCGTAAATTTTAACAACATCTAATTTTTCCTTTAAAGTAATCACTCTCCGTTTTTATAACCTTTATTCGAACTCATGCTGTACGCAAAGTAACAAAAACAAGAAAATAAAAGACCTGCAAATTTTAGCGCAATTAAAATCACGATTAAATCTACACAACCTTACACGATCGATATTTTTAACGCACTAAACAGTACTAATGTTTAGAACAAAAGCAAATCAAGATAAAATAAAATTCCAGTGTAAAAATGGGAAGGGCAACTACTGTACCGGTTTCGAGAGGAATTAGCAAAACGGTAGTCATAAATGTAAACATCCATAAAGTAAGAATAACTACTGTGCAGATTATAGGGCTAATATAAATTATGTTCAACAAAATCGTGCTAACGTGAATTTGCGTAAGTCGAGGTCTTGCTGTATATGAGTCAGGTTCCTGAAGGCTCAAGTAAAGACTTGTACTGTTCAGGACTTGGCATGGAAATATATAACATTTTAACTAAAGAGTTTTTTTTTTTAAGTTGTTCCTCATGCCAGTCTGCATCCTTAGTGTTCAGTATGAACAGTATCACCATGAGTAGGACATGTTTAGGTCATCAGCCAAAAGGCCGGTTTGAACCTGTAGAGGTTTTACTAAGTAAAACGAGGAGTGAGGTGGTTTACAATTGCCTTCCTCACTGAGTGGAAAAGTATGCTTATCAGCATGCCGAGCCCTCTGAAAAGTACACATTTTCCACTCTGCAAATGGCAACTTCACTTCATTCACCACAGGGTCTGACTGTATAATGAAATTCATTACTTTCAGAGAAGACAACTCTGATTAGTCTTTTGCACCTCTACCTCTTCTGTTCTTAAATGATTCAGTCATTTAATTGACTGACCATGTGATAAGAAACAACTATTTATTTTAGCCCTGCAACGACTAGAGTGAGTAAATAATTTGACACTCCACCTGTCTGTTATGGGCAGGAGTAGGACATAGTTTTTTAAAATGCCATTCAGCTGTATTAAGCCATTAGTATGAGGCTTGTCTAGAAAGTAAGTACCATTTTGTTATAACGCTGCTGAAACAGTGCGCATGCACACGAGTTTCGTTGGTTCATTGCCTCTTTACTAATAACAATTGATTGTCTTGTGTTTTCTGTTTCCTGGGATTGTTTACAATATTCAAACCAGTTAATGAACCTGCTGACTGTAAAAATTTTTCAGTTATCTAGATTTTGAACACCAGGCACGTTAAGTCAGTTAAAATTCTATATTAGATACAGAGATTAAAATTGAAAATGCTATGAGTGATGGAGTATTGCGAAAGTGGGTTAGACGGTTCAAGAAAGGACGAACAAATGTACACGATGAAGTTCAGTATCGTCTGACAACCACTTGTTCATGGCTATGGAGCATGGTGGTAGGCGCTTCGAAAGTGATGACAACACAAAAATGTTATGGAGTTATGACTATAATTACTGACAGGATGTTTCTTTGAGAAAAACATGGTCACCTGCTACGAAAAGTGTTTAAACATTGGTAGAAAAATCCATTCATTCATGTAAAAAGAAAACTGATAGCGTGCTAGCCTACCTTGTAGAGGTCCCGGGTTCGATTCCCAGCCAGGGTCTGGAAATTTTCACAAGTTCAAACCCAGCGCAGTTGCTAATGACCGAGCTGTTGATACGACTTTAAATTTAAAAAAAATTAATAAAACTAGCTGGCAAAAGTGTTTTAGTATTTTTTTCGAAGTGGTACTTACTTTCTGGACACATACATACACCTTGCATACATTGTACGCAATCTTCCTACACAATGGAATTTCTCCAATCTGTTTTGTTTATATCAGATTAACCCAACAATTAAGATTAGCAATTCATATGATTCAAGGTTATGTTAGTCACAGGTTTATAGAGTTATTATTAAGGAACAACTGTTAAATATAATCGTTAATTTAAGGTAAGTAAGGTTAGTTTATATATGTTAATTTAAATTGGAAAGTTTTATTAATTTTTATTAACCTGTAAAGGCCCCTGTACTAAGATAAGACAATCATTTTATCATAACAACACAGTAACCATACATTTTGCAAGTGAAGGCAAAGGGAACAGCTGTACTGGGCCGAGAACTGAAGGGGGCCCATAGTTTTTAAATTTGTTTAACTTTTTGTTCATTGTTAAGAACAAATAATTTAAGTTGATACTGGAGATGATTTTTAAAAAATAACTAAATACTTTGAATTGACTTATTAAATGAACCTTTTTTATAAAAGTCGGTGTTTAGGTGAAGGTTGAACAAGGGAGGGGCATCGGGTTTTTATATACCGGACTCAACTATTTCTGTTACCACTCTTGAATGAAAATAAAAATATAAACTGGCAATTATAAAAAATGCATAATTTTTATACTACTAAATATATCATTCAATAATAAATTTTGATTACTTTAAGGTGTTGCAAATACACATACGAAGGCTGTAATCTTTTCAGTATGATACTTTTCAGTATTAAGTAGACTTTTCAGTATTAATAACATCATTGAAAGAAGTCGTAAACTAGATAATAGCTACGTTGTAAAATTAAACAAATAGGTTATTCACCCTTACATATTCGTTTTTTGGTGATTTAAATAAAACTACTTAATTCAACTGCATCATAAAATACAAATAATTATATTTTATCTTATGTAAACACTTAAACAAAACAGTCAAAAATGTAAAATTTATAAAAAGAAACAAAGGACAGGAAATAATGGTAAAAATTCTAACAAAACACAACTTCTGATATCATAATAACATATCATATAATTTTTTACAACCTCACAAATAAAAAAAAATCAATTTTTTTTAAAAATACCTCTTAAATTTATATCTATAAAAATAATGTAATAAATTACATTTCTCTTGGTAATTAAATTAATGTAAATATGAGATCTCACATAAATCATTCATTACAAAGTGAAATAAACCCGTAACAAATTGTAAATAAATTTGCAAATTTCAGACTTTTCAGTATTAATAACATCAAACCCATCGGATTAGTCTTATGGTAAAATCATTGCCGTTAGTCAGCTGATTTTTAAAGACTAAGGTTACAAATCCTAGTAAAGGTAGTTACTTTTATATGGATTTGAATACTAAAGTGGTTACCGGTGTACTTGATGGTTGGAATTCAATTAACTATACCTCTTAAGAATAGTTGGGCTGAATCTGTACAAGAGTAGACCTCATTTACACGTCTTACATATCATTCTCATTTTATTAGGTTATGAGGTTGATAATTGTTCTTAATTGAACAGATTATGACATACATTACGGATTAAAAACAAATAACATCAAATTTATTTAAGTGAAATAATGCAACTTTTTAAGCATTCTTCTTGAAACACATTTAGATTTGTCCTGTCCTTTAAAGATATGTAGAAATAATGATACAATCCCATAACATATATATATATATTTTAGATAATATTAAACCACCAGTAAACACACAAAATTAGCAAGAATGATCTTACCGTTAAGTTAATAAGGCCTTTTCAGATCCCTGGATCCATCATCAGTTAACTCACAAACACTATAAAATTCTTTCACTGGCAATGCATTGCCTTGTCAATTCAAGTCATGAATTTGAGAATTGACAAGGCAATGCATTGCCAGTGAAAGAATTTTATAGTGTTTGTGAGTTAACTGATGATGGATCCAGGGATCTGAAAAGGCCTTATTAACTTAACGGTAAGATCATTCTTGCTAATTTTGTGTGTTTACTGGTGGTTTAATATTATCTAAAATATATATATATACATACATGCTTATATATTTTATCAAACATCCTATGTAGGATTTTAAACAGCCGTATTATTTAAAATTGAAATATATATTTCTAACCACCAGAATACGGTAACATAAAACACTTACCAATGTTTATAGCGCTTTCGTGTATCTCGTACACATCTTCAGTAAATTAAAAATCTTTTTACGTCGAAATTTAAAACTTCCTACTCCTACCATGGTAGATAAATTCCTTATCTACCATCCTTATCTATGTCACCAGAATACGGTAACATAAAACACTTCCCAATGTTTATAGCGCTTTCGTGAATCTCGTACACATCTTCAGTAAATTAAAAATCTTTTGTACACGATACTCGAAAGCACTATAAACATTGGTAAGTGTTTTATGTTACCGTATTCTGGTGGTTAGAAATATATATTTCATTATGCTTATATATAAACATAGGGACATAAAAATATATAAACCAGAAAATAGAATATTAAGTAAGTAAAACAGAACTAAACTTGTATAAATTGGTTAATTTTACAGAAAAGAGTTTTTTATCGTTACATGGTTCTCATCCTAATTAAATGTAACTTCTTAATTTCATCATAATGATTTAAATACATACTGTCAAATAAACCAGTAGGTATGAATGAATATCACATTAAAAATAAATCACACTAGAAAATTTTCAGTAAATAATTATGTAAATAAAGAAAACATCATTTTCCAGAAATACAATTTTTTAACATAAATATTAAAATAAAATTAGGATCAGGCATCAGTGACTTTTAAGTCAGCAAAATTATCAACTGTATTTAAAAATGTTATATTCAGAGTAACCCACCGGGTTGGTCTAGAGGTAAAGTCGTCGCCAAAATCAGCTGTTTAACAGCTGATTTTCGGAGACGAAGGTTCCTGGTTCAAATCCTAGTAAAGGTAGTTACTTTTATACGGATTTGAATACTAGACAGTGGTTACCGGTGTACTTTGATGGTTGGGATTCAATTAACCATACTCTCTCAGGAATGGTCGGCCTGGGTCTGTACAAGACTACACCTCATTTACACGTCATACATATCATCCTCATCTCATTGGGTCGTGGGGTTGCTTATTGTTCTGAATTGAACAGATTGCAACGTACACATATTAGGAATTTAAAAAAAAAAAAAAAATATATACAGGGTGATTCACGAAGATATGCTGAAACTTTAGGAGCTCATTGTACATGTAAAAATAATGAAAAAAGTTTATATAAACATGGGTCCGGAAATGCTTCGATCCGAGTTTTGGCTAGCGAAAGTTTCGCCTGGATTTCAGCTCACCAGGTGAAATGAGGTCTTCCTGGAATTCTGGTAAGGTAGATTAAGGGGCGAATTCAATCATTTCTTATGGTTTTTGATCTGATAAATTGAATAAAACAGGTCCCAGAACTGTAAGTTAAATAGTTTTTAAGAAAACCAGTGTCAAATGCAAAAAATTGAGTGAAAAACGCATTTTTTCATCTTTGGGCAAGAATAACTTTGTTATTTCACCAAGAAACAGTTAAAATTTTTCAATAAAACATGTAGAAAATTTTATTCTGAACAAACCGGTGTAAATTAAGTACACAGAAAGCGAATAGATGTTTGATTAAATGAATTTTTATTCATAAGAGTACAAAGTAAAATTAACCGGAAAAACTAAGATAAAAAAATGTGTTTTTTTTCACTCCATTTTTTTGCATTTGACACTGGTTTTCTCAAAAACTATTCGCTTTCTGTGTACTTAATTTACACCGGTTTGTTCAGAATAAAATTTTCTACATGTTTTATTGAAAAATTTTAACTGTTTTTTGGTGAAATAACAAAGTTATTCTTGTCCAAAGATGAAAAAATGTGTTTTTCACTCCATTTTTTGCATTTGACACTGGTTTTCTTAAAAACTATTTAACTTACAGTTCTGGGACCTGTTTTATTCAATTTATCAGATCAAAAACCATAAGAAATTATTGAATTCGCCCCTTAATCTACCTTACCAGAATTCCAGGAAGACCTCATTTCACTTGGTGAGCTGAAATCCAGGCGAAACTTTCGCTAGCCGTAACTTGGAAACGAAGCATTTCCGGACCCATGTTTATATGAACTTTTTCCATTATTTTTACAGGTAAAATGGGCTCCCAAAGTTTCTGCATATCTTCGTGAATCACCTGTATAATACTAAATCCTGTACTTACAATTTCTAACCAATAAGATCACAAATTACAAAAATGTTGATTTAACTTAAAAAAAACCAATGGATGTGCACTTTTAAATTTTTGTGTATATAATATAATGATATTGACTAATTAATTGAAATGACAATAGCAATCAAAAACACAATTGAAAAGAATTTTAATCAAAAACATATACCTTCAAAATCATCTTGTTTTAAAAGAATTTTAATCAAAAACACAATTGAGTTTCTCTTATTACATGAGAAACAACATTTAATGTCATTAATTGCAGTTGTTTCTTTAGCCACAATCACTAATTACATTTGTGTTTGTTTATAATTTTCATTCAATCGTAACTATTAAAATATTTCTCAGCTGTTTATTTCTTTACGTTGTTTACGCTAACGCGGCACAATTCACAATAAGAAAATTATATTTTTCTTTACATATATTCGGTTGACACTACACAGAAATAAGTGTTCGGATCATGCGCTCAAAATTTTGTTATCGATTTCATCAACAGAAATAATTGCTTAGGTCCCCAGTTATAACGCAGGAGTATGGAGTCATTTACTGACCCGCATTATATTACCTACCGCAATATAAACGAAGCCAGGAATTTTCGTACTAACTACAAAATATACTTCCTACAAGAGGTACAGCAGCCAATATCATCAAATTTAATTAGAAAATCCGAAAACTACGTATTGTGTACAACTTAAAAACTAGGATAAATTTAGATGCAATTTTAAAGTACATACCTAAGGAAAATACTGTACTGTACACCCAACTTTTATGTATTTTTTTCAGGACTCATTACAGTGCGTATTCAAATAAATAAAAACAACACTTTATTACAGTACAAAATGTATCCCTTAATCTGTTTGAAAAATTTTTATTAAAAAAAATTAAACAATATATATATATGCAATACAGTATACATATACACAAACAGCTTACTGACTACAAACATTGATTTACAGATTAGGAAAAATTTCTTAAAACATTATGTTTGGAGTGTAGCATTATACGACAGTGAAACGTGGGTGATAGGGGCTGTAGAAAAGAAGAGGATAGAAGCTTTTGAAATGTGGTGTTATAGGAAAATGTTAAAGATTAGGTGAGTGGACAAAATAAGTAATTTAGAGGTTCATAGGCGAGTGGATGAAAAAATAAGTATATGGAAGCATCTTACCAGAAGAAGGGATAGGCTAGTGAGGCATATCTTAAGACATCCAGGTATTGGGCTATCAATAATGGAAGGTAATAGTGAGGGAGTAAATTGTAGGAGGAGGCAAAGATCAGAATATATAAAGCAAATTACAAAAGATATAGGGTGTTACAGGTATTTAGATATGAAACGACTTGCGCAAGGTAGAACAGCTGAAGAACTGAATCAAACCAGTCGAGAGACTGATGACAAAAAAAATATATACACAATACTTTATTTTTACATTCCGCAAAAAAAATTGTAAAAATTATGCGGACACATAATTCAACCCGTGTTATATTTGAAAGCGAAGTATAACCAGGGAACACTGTATTTGAATACAGAACAACTGGTTCTGGGAAAACTTACACTATATAAGGTTCACAAGAAAAACCAGGATTAGTCCTTCGACTTCAATCATTAAGTCTGTATGAGTTATCAATGTGCAGTTTTCACCATTCCGAATTGTCTTGAAATTTCGCATTGAAATTATGTGTCACGATTTCAATGCGGACAAAACTTTTTGATTCATAATATAATAGATTTTGTATTCAAGTGAGGTTCACATTTGCATATATCTTAAAATTTCCTTTACATTCAAAATATTAACCCGTTCTCAGACTTTTCAACCACCCACCCTATATAAATATTAAGTACAGTTGACAATAAATATTGTTTCTAGCTTGTAAGTTTTTTGTTTGATTTACTTTCACAATCCATTATTATATGGGTAAGTAACACATGTACCAGATAGAAAAGAATTATGTCTGGAAAACAATTAGTCAAAAGAAAATTAATGTATAGGAGTTATCTTACAAAAATAATAAACAATATTATACAAATAACAAAATATCTTTCATCACACTAACACAAATTCTTGTAATAACATTGAAAAAGTTTAAAATAAATATTATGCAAGTTTTATTAATAAATATTATCTTTAAAAAAATAAATTCAGTAAAAAAATATGATTTAAGTTATCAAATATTTTAATTAAATATGTTACTACGATACTTTGTCTGAAGATACACGTTTTGCACGTTTTTCCATTATCCTAAAATATAAATAAGGACACACGGTACGTAACATAATCGCTACTCGAGGCATTAAAGGTGATATAACCAGTTCATCTTTTTCTTCAGCGACACAGTCGAGTATTTGATCTGCAACCGATTCTGGTAAATAACCTCCAGCTGTAGTTTCATCCATCACTGTTGAGAAAAAAGTATTTTATTATTTTATTACAAATTTTGCAAAAATTCTCACATCTTACATTATAATTATTGAAAAAATGTAATGTAACAGAAAGTAAATACTTCATATTATATAACTACAGATTAACACCAGTAGCAAATACATAACCAGATTTTAATTAACTGCTGGAAAAAAGACTAAAACTTCTCTGTTCCATTATTAAAATTTAGTATGACATGAGTTTTACTTTCTAACGCTATACTAGGCTTTGTAGAGAAAAATGCTGTAAATAAAAGTTGTAGATTTTTAATTTCCTACAAATTTGATTACATACTCTTTTGAAGTAGAATGCATACTAAGGCTGAATCATCTTTAAAAAATCAGTTTTTTTACACGTTTTTGTGAGAAAAAAGCAGAAAATCGCTAATTACCGCTAAACTAAGCATTATACAAAAAAATGTTTTAAATAAAAGTTACAGGGTTTAAATTGTCTACAACTTTAATTGTATACATGTTTGCACTGAGTGCATATCAAAGTTGCAATCTTAAAAAAACAATTTTTTTACAAGAAAATAGCCTCTCTAAGAATTTCAGCAGACATGGTGCATACCCTATCTTGTAGAGCATAAAAAATTTAGTAAACCAGGCGATTTTTAAAAAAATTGTAGGAGCCGTTTTTGAGAAAATCACAAAAAAGTGAAAAATGACACGAATAAACTACTACTTCCGGTTGATCGATTCTGATGAAAATGTTCGTGTCGGGTCCTCTAGTGGTACCTAACTTAAGTTTCAAGTTCGTACGATTTTCCGTTCTTAGATATTCTGTTCACACACACACAGACCAATCGCTAAAAACATGTTTTTTGGGTTCAGGGGGTCTGAAAACGTGTAGATCCAGTGAAAGCTCAATTTCAAAAAATCGACATGAAAACAATACTTTCCTTCCTATATATTCATATAGGCAAGAGAAAGTAAAAATTATATTGTACCTGTACAAAATGATATGAATTTCTGCTATTAATCTGGTACTTCAACAAAAAAAACCCATATTTTATAACGTACATAAATAACAGACTAGGTTAATAACTAAGTTATTTTCTTTTTTTAAAAAAAAAAAAGCCGAACCAGAAAAACTATTTGGTTATTAACTACTATGTTTGCTACCAACGTTATACATGATAAATTAAGAGCTGGCAAGTATGAATGTGGCAGATATATTAGATGGGAAAGGGTTAGACATCAATCTTTTCAATGTCACAACAATGTAGTTTTCTGTGCTTGGTGCAAATCGCATGTTTGTCTCCAAACTTGTTCTGTTTTTCATCAAGGTCTTAATTTCTAACCTTTTTTTAAATTGCCTATAACCTTTATTCTTTGAGCTTATCCTTTACTCTTCTACTGGTCATTTTAACATACTCGTAGTTTTAGAAACCAGTATGTGTCAGATTGTTTCTTTACCAACAAACTAATAAACAGCCGGCCCGTGGTGTAGTGGTCAGCGCAACTGGCTACTATGCCGGGGTCCCAGGCTCGATTCCCGGTCAGGTCTGGCATTTTTTTCATCTGTAAATCACCACATCTCATTACCTACGCACAAGCCCAAGGCTTATGTAGGCATCATCACTCAATAAAAAAAATAAAAAAGAACATGGCAAAAATTTAGAGACAAGAAACGAAAATAGTAAAAACATATACGGATTTACGGACCAACAAGGAATGAAAACAATGAATATAGATTAAGGAAAACAAAATACCTCAACAAACAGCCAGAGTGAGAAAGATTAACAAAGTCAATGTGGAAAAGAAAAGCGATCTTTTACAGACAAGTAAAGATGTAACAACAATAGATTTGACTTAACAGATGTTTGAACAATTCAACAGTTTTAAAAATAAAAACAAGCTGTTTTAAAAAGGTAAGAAAGACCAAGAAAAAAATTGAACTCAATAAAGAAATAATACAAGGCAGAGATGCCTTAAGGAAGAGTATGACCCACCGGGTTGTTCTAGAGGTAAAGTTATCGCAGCGAGTTGGCTGTTTAACAGCAGATTTTTGGAGACGAAGGTACCTAGTTCAAATCCTAGTAAAGGTAGTTACTTTTATACGGATTTGAATACTAGACAGTTTACTTTGATGGTTGGGGTTCAATTAACCATACTCTCTCAGGAATGGTCGGCCTGGGTCTGTACAAGACTACACCTCATTTACACGTAATATACATCATCCTCATCTCATTGGGTCATTGGGTTGCTTATTGTTCTGAATTGAACAGATTGCAACGTACACACATTAGGGATAAAAAAATATTCACATTTAAAGCCTTTTCGTTTTCTTTGGTGAAATACGATCTAAGACTTTTCATTTTGTTTTCAACAATCTTAACGTGACAATCTTACAAGGTGACCCTGAACAAAGTGATCAAGGACGAACATTACCCCATACCCAGAATTGAGGATATAATGGCAAAAATGCACGGTGGCAAGATATTTTGTACTCTTGATATTAGAAATGCATATTTACACTTGGAGATGGATGAGGACAGTGCTGTTATGCAAACAATTAGTACCCATAAAGGGTTATTTAAGGTGAACAGATTAATGTTTGGAGTGAAAGTTGCACCTTTGGTGTGGCAACGATTCATGGACAAAACATTAAACAATTTAGAAGGTGTACAATGTTTCTTCGACGACATAATTGTACAAGGTTCTAACAGCGAGCAGCTTTTTTGTCGACTGGAGCAAGTATTTGAACGGCTTAAGATAAATGATTTGAGGCTAAACAGAGAAAAATGCAAGTTCTTCCAGTCCAAAATTGAATATTTAGGTCACATGATCGACAGTGAAGGGCTGCACAAGTCAGATAATAAGATACAGAGTATTTTGAAATGTAAAAGACCAGAAAATATATCTATAGTTTTTGTATTTTATTTTGTAGTGATCCCTTTTCTCCCTCCATAGACCTTAGCGCCCTTTTGACAGTCTGCACGTATCTTTTTCCGAAATATCGGAAAAAGGGACTACAAGTTGGAATCAACAGGAATTTTAAGGTTGGAGATAAAGTTCAAGCTCGCGAATACGTCAATGGATCAACCAAGTGGCACTTGGGCCATATAACTGCCAAACATGGACATGTGATGTACACAGTTCATCTAGATGATGGGCGGATCGTCAAAAGACATATTGACCAGCTGATACTACGTAAGGTACCGCATCACAGCAAATAGAGGAGGAGGTGTTAACATATGATTTGATTTAAGTCATCTGTTTTCAAGTTGTTATTGTTGTGTATTCTGAGTTCTGTTTTTGTTTACATGTAGAGTTAAAAGAATAAAATAATACTACTTCTATTTCTTATTTGATATGTAATTTATTTCCAAAACTACACCTTTAATTTGGGGCTGATCAAAATTAAAATAAATAATAAAAATTTTAATTATATAAGAATTACTGAAAAAGTGGGCAAGTTAAAATACACACAAACATAACACTTTTCATAATTTTTAATTGTTGTAATAATTACCATAGAGATGGATTTATGTATCATAATTTAGTTTACTTTCGGCCGAGTTAGACAATGGATGTCTAAATTTTTTCAGTGAAATTATTCAGTATCATTTAAAATTTTTCATATTTTCTTATTTCGAATGAATAACGACGACTTTTATGTATTGTTTTATATTGTCTTTTGGCAATTTTTTAAAATCTTCAAAATTTTAAAAGTGATTTTATTTTAAATTAATATAAATTTGACGAATTTTACTTTTAAAGGGAACGAATGGACATACATTGAACATCGATGATGTTATTTCAAATACTGTGACGTAAACGATTAGGCCTAATTTGCAGAGAACATATCGATTGATAATGACAATTAATAAATTACTAGGAGATTTCTACTACTACAAATTTATTTCTATTACAAGGAGAATAATCAGGAGATTTCTCAGAGATAGATTTCATGACTTAAAACAGAAGCATAATGACAGACCAATTGAGGATATTTTTGGTATTGTGACTTGGAATGCTGGAAAAGTTATTGGAATATGACTGGTGTGCTGAATAGTCCGGATGAAATTGTCGATTTATTTTAAGGGCCTGTTGGACAGTTCTTACGATGGTTATGGAAGAAGTTAGTGCGGTGAAGGATTTTATTTGTAAGTTTGCATCTATTGTATTTATTTTTAAAAAAATTAATTTTTTTTACGGCTGCTGCTACCACCTCTGCCTGCGGCCCCCCCCCCGCAGGCAGACCCTTGTTATTTATGATTTTTGTGAAAAATTCAAGTTTTGAATTTAGCCGTGTTTCGTAACTTTAAACTTCTTTAGACATTGGTAATAATAATTTAGCTTAAAAACACGAATTAAATTAGAATTTTTTTTATTCACTGCAGATCCCTTTATATTTTGATTTGATAATCCATGTAAATACAGTAGAGTACCGATTATCCGTGGATCGTTTAACCGGGGTTTGGATTAACCGTGCGATCACTAGAAATTGTTTCTTTTTTTTGTTTAACGTCCGACTGTTTTGCTAATTGCTGCTAATGCAGACGGTGAAGGATGAAATGAATTTTTTGTAACTTATGAAAAAATGCCATGCCCGAGTGGGATTCGAACCCAAGACCGCGTGATGAGAGGCGAGCACGTTACCAGCTCCTAAAATCAGTTGCAAAGAAGCTTTAACCGGTGCCGAAATATTACCAACTTTCATGGAAAATCAGGATGACACAGATTACGTAAACATTTTACATATTCGTGGTTATATAAGAAAAATAAAAGAAAAAATATTGCGGCATAAAATGAAACAAAGTAAAATAACAGATTTTTTGTGATTTTTTTTGGTACGTAGTTTAAGGTAAGACTTATATAAATTTATGTAGTAAATATTTTTTTTTTATTTATTTATTTTTTTATTTAACGTCGCATCAACTGCAATGGTCATTAGCGACAACGTTGGGGTGGAACTTTATGCGATGTAGGATGAAATGATTTTATATTTTATTTTAAATATATTAAATATTAATATTAATATTAAATATTAATATTTTTATATTAAATATTTTTATTTCAATATAATTTGTTTATTTATTTCGGATATCCAATAGTATTAACATGTATTAATCAGTAGAATAAAACATACGCGTACCTAACTGATGGTTTTGTTTATGATGTAGGCCTAAGTGGTCTCGACCGAATTGGGTTGTATTATCCGTGTTTTCCGGTTATCCGGTATAGTTATCCCCCCAATTACCACGGATAATCGGTATTATACTGTAATGAAAAATATTCATTACGAGGAGTTGAGTTGCGGCGTTGGTAGTGACCGGACGTAGCGTAGGTCGCTCGCTTATCAGTAAAATTGTGCACAGTTTATTCCCGTGCCGACATTAATTCATGTGATTTATCGTGTTCAAATATAAACAAATAAATCGAGTGATACTGTTTTTTTTTTATTCATTACTTTATTGTGCTTTTAAAAAAATTGAACTATTAGTAGGACATAAAGAAGAAAAAAAAATAGATAAATAAGTAATTGTTAAAATAATTATAGAACATAATGGATAAATTTGTGAGTTCTCAAACGCGTATGGACAAACGACAGCGTGATCCGTTATCACCGGAGGAGGTCGACCATGCCGCAAAGCGTTTCTCGGACAGTAATGAGGAACTTTTAAAAGCTGTGAAAGATACAGTGAAGGAATTGCTCGACGAGAAACTAAAAGTTTTGGCAACAAAGGGTGATATTCAGAGTTTGAGGGAAATGATACGGGAGTTGACTGCAGAAAATCGAGTGCTGAAGGAAGAGGTGAGAAAGCTGAAGGAGGAAAATTACAACTTCAGGGACCGGTTGGATAACTTTGAAGATCGTTCGTGTAGGAATAATTTAATATTTAAAGGGTTAAAATATGATTGTAATAGAGACTGTACAGAGGTGGTGAAGGAATTCTGTGTAAACGTGTTGAAGTGTGAGGGACAGATAACAGTCAATCGCGCCCACCTCTTAGGAGTGAAACGTGAGAATGCTGATCTCATCGCACATTTTCCTGTGGATGCGGATGTGAATTGTATACTGCGAAATACAAAAAAATTGAAGGGGACTGGTTATATCGTGCATAAAGATTTTAGTTATGGAACTAGGGGAAAAAGAGGGAAATTGCTTGCGTTGAGAAAAGAGTTGCAGAAAAGAGTCTGAGAAAGAAGAATGGTGCTTCAAGTGGATCAGCTACTGGTGGAAGGGCAGAGGTTCACGTGGTCTGCAGACGGACGTCTAAGATGTGGAAACCAGGATGGAATTGTTAAATTAAATTCTATGTTTAATTGTCATTTTACTGGAATAATGGATGTGGTAAATCAGGGAAATAGTTTAGAATAGGATACCGTTGTCTGCCGTGAGAGGGAGGGAAATGTAATAAGAATTTTAGCCTATAATGTTGCTGGGCTCAGGGGTAAGTTATCATCATCTAATGTTTTGTGTTATGTTAAGCAGTATGATATATTTGGTTTGTGTGAAACTTTTGCAGAAAGGATGAATGCATGTGGTATCAAAGGTATTTCTCAGAATTTAAAATTCTTTCCATACCGGCTATAAAGGACTCGAGATTTGGGAGGGCTAAAGAGGGACTTATGATAGGTTATAGAGTAAATTCTGAAATAGGGAAGAATTGTTCTTTTGGGAAGGTCGAAGGGAGAAATGTATAGAGGATTTCATGTAGAACGGGATCGGCAATTTGTCTAGTACCAGTATATTTGAGTAGCAGTACTAGATGGGAGGAGGACTTCTTGGCTATTTGGGAAATGATGGAAGCTTATAATGAGCTAGGTAGTTGTGTTTTAATTGGAGATTTTAATGGTCGAATTGCAGATAGCCAAGTTTTACTGGAAGAGGTAGTTGAGGGGGATTGGGATTTAAGTACTTATAGGTACTCAAAGGATAGTGTGGTGAATGATCGGGGTCGTAGAGTGCTTGAGATGTGTGATATGTTTGATTTATGTGTGTTGAATGGAAGAACCAAGAGTGATAGGCAAGGGGAGTTTACGTTCATTGGGGCTATGGGTAGCTCTGTTATAGATTTATGTTGTGTTTCGTCCGATTTATTGGGGATAGTGGAGGACTTCCAGGTGGGTTCTGAGGAGTTTTCTGATCATTTACCAATCGAGGTTAAGTTAAAGTGGAATTGGCGTGCCCAGGAGGGGGATAAGCTTTTGCCGGTGCCAAGACTTATGTGGTCAAAAGTGGATAGGGGGCGGTACAGGCAATCTTTGGAGAGATCGGTGCGCGGTGCTCCTTTGCCGGGGGACATGGATGTGGTAATGACAGAAATACGTAGTTGGATATATGAAGCGGCAGGAAGGGATGCTTTAAGTAAAGGGAAAATTGTTAGACCAGGCAAGGAAATATGGTTTGATTGGCAGTGTAAGAAAGCAAGAGAACGTGTATTTGCATGTTTAAAATTATATAGGATAAGTAATTGTGATCAAACAAGATGTAAATATCTAGAACAGAAAAAACATTATGGTAGACTTTGTAGAAACAAAAAGAAGTTATTTTTTAGTGGGTTAACAGAAAAATTGCGTAATGTAAAGACTCGAAGGATTTCTGGGAGCTGATTAAGATTTTTAAAAGAACTAATTATAGATGCTCAGTGGACATTCAGGCTGAAAGATGGGTACAGTATTTTCAGGGGTTATTAGCCGCGGGCAGATCTGCTACTCCTGTCGCTTATGCAGTCTCTTACAGAGAGGACAGGGATATGGATGCTCCTATCAGTTACTTGGAACTGGTGGCGACTATTGGGAAAACTTAGGAGAATAAAGCGCCTGGAACTGACGGTGTGCCAGCGGAATTTTATAAGGCAGCGCCAGAAAATTTTTTCATGGTACTATTAAATTTTTACAATAGGATTTTGGAGACAGGGACTATGCCAGCTAATTTTTCAGAATCAATTATATTTCCTATATTTAAGAAAGGTGATGTAACACTGGAACAGAACTATAGAGGTATTGCGTTCATAAACACTATTGCAAAATTATTTTCAGGGATTTTACTTGCTAGATTACGAAAGTGGATAGATAAAAATAAAATTATTAATGAGTGTCAGGCAGGATTTAGGAAAGGGTATTCTACGGTTGATAACATTTTCACCTTACACAATTTAATCAAACTAAAATTGCAGGGTAGGGGAGCGAAATTATATTGTTTGTTTGTAGACTTTAAAGCGGCCTTTGACACAATTGACAGAGGGACACTGTTATATAAATTATGGGAGTTGGGATTGTCTTTTAAATTTGTAAATATTATTAAAGAAATGTAT
The DNA here is from genome assembly GCA_035578175.1 of Catonia carolina. Classification (NCBI taxonomy): domain Eukaryota; kingdom Metazoa; phylum Arthropoda; class Insecta; order Hemiptera; family Achilidae; genus Catonia; species Catonia carolina. The sequence continues at coordinate 69,524,682 of JAQMRL010000004.1, read as the reverse complement.
AAATGTACTTGTGCGCGGGTGTGGTGTGCACATGGATTAACGGACGCTTTTGAAACGTCGTGTGGCGTAAGACAGGGCTGCAAGTTATCGCCCACGCTCTTCTCTCTCTATATCAATGACCTGATAGATAATTTAGAGGAGGGCATTTGGATAGATGAACTGAACGTTAGGGGGTTACTTTACGCTGATGATTTAGTGGTAATGGCCTCAACAGTGAAGGGCTTACAGAGAATGATAAACAATGTAAAAGGTTACTGTGATAGGTGGGCTTTGCGCGTAAATATGGAAAAAACAAGAGCCATGGTATTCAGAAAAGGAGGTAGACTTGCGAAGAGGGAAAATGGAATTGGGGAAATGAAAAAATTGTAATAGTAAAGAAATATAAATATTTGGGTGTTACTTTTACTCCTAGTTTAAATTTTGCGGAGCATATAAGGTAGAAGGTGGCGGCCGCAAAATCAGGCCTCAATAGTACATGGAAAGGTATAATGACTCAGCAAATACCAGTTAAAAGTAAATGGGAAGTTTACAATGCTATAACTAGGACGATAATAAGTTATGCAGGACAGGTATGGAGATATAAGCCCTACGAAGAAATAGAGGCGCTACAGAGGTTTTTTATAAAGAAGATGTTCTCGCTTCCGCAGTCTACACCTAATTATATTGTATACTTGGAAACAGGTAGGGAGCGGCTATATTATTATTTGTTTTCATTGCATGTGTCCTATATTTTGAAAATTTTAAAGTTAGAGGACCACCGACTACCGCGCGTTATAGCAACAAAAATTATTGAAAAGAATGTAGGATGGTTTAAGGAATGGAAGGAGTTGGGTGAAAGGTATGCATGTGAAGTAAGTGAAGGTGTGAATGGAGCTAATGAATGGAAGACACAATTACAATACCTTATAAATTCTATGAGAATAAGTTATAGAGAAACAGTTATTATGCGGGCGAGAAGATCACAATTTCATTCCATTTTTAATCAGTTAAGTTGGGATTTGGGAAGTAATAATTATATAAATGTTTTGCTGAATAGAAACGATATTTCGATAATTTTTAGAACTAGAGGATCATTGTGGCAGTTAAATCATAGGCCAGGTAGAGAGGGGGTACAGTTATTATGTACACTATGTAATTTAAGGGAAGCTGAAGATATTATGCATTTTATTGGCAGATGCCCGATACTGGTGGAGATAAGATTAACAGTGTTTGGGGCCAGATATCTTGCAGAAGAGCAAGTTGTAGATTTATTAAATGGTAGTGACTGGGCTAAATTGATTGTGTATGTGAGAAATTCGTGGAATTACAGGAAAGATTTGGTAAGGGAATATAATAGTTAAATGATGTGAATAGTTAAGTGAATGTGGGTGAGTGATGTGTTTGATGTGTGTGTATGCATGCGTGAGTGAGAGGAAGTGAATGTCTCTAATAGACCAATGTATATTATAAATAATATTAATTAGGAAGTTTTGTAAGGAAAATATTGTCCATTTTTTCTTTGGGAAATGAGATTATTTCGTGGTGTTTTACATTAACAGATAAGGCAAAGACGGATAGCAGCAATTAATATTGTAGATAAGAACTATCAGTGTGATTTTGTTTAAACAAATACTTATCTGTTGATGAGGAATAATACAGTATGCAACTCCGGCAGACAACTGGGAATCCGGTTATGCTCGATTAAAACTTAGATTAAGATAATTTGATATTTGTTAAAAGAAAAATGAGAAATTAAGTTTTATTATTATTATTATTATTATATTAATTACGATGATAATTTGTCCTTCATATTGTCATTTATTATCAACTGATGACAAACCTAATCATGATCTTTGTCCTAAAAATGGTAGATGAAAGTATAATGCAAAAAATTGTCATCAAAATAATTTATAGATATGAAGTGTGGCAATTAAGTTCCGGGAATTCGTCACAAAACAAGCAAAATTTTATTATTGACCTTCACAATAGCCTCCTCTAACTCTTCCTATGGGTTCCAAGATTGGAAGCACCTTTTGGTAATCCTCCAAAAATAGCCCATTCAGTACTGTGGTTACAGCTTCCTAGACCACCTGTACGCTGCCATGATGAGTTCCCTTGAGGTACGGCTTCATCTTTGGGCCTAAAAATAATTCGCAAAGGGTAATATCAGGGCTAATGGGTGAGTGCAGACACGTTGGAATGTCTTTTTTTGCAACGAATGGGCCGGCACTTTGTCGTAGCACAATATTCAGCCATTCTCGGTGAGTTCGGGCCGCACACGTAGAATGTGTGCTCGCCGCCATTCCAGGATGCGAACATTAAACTGTCCAGGTACAATCTGGACAGATAGTACAAGTCCAGTTTATCTGGACTTGGACATCCTCGCTTTCATTGGCAGCTCTCCACCCTTTTCCACCCACTGCTGACTTTGTTTACAGGTGTCTGGGTCATACTCAAATACCCAGGTCTAATCTCCAGCGACTACCAAACTCATCCAATCTCTGACATTGCTCTGACCGCGGGACAACAAATCCTCTGAGATCAATTTACGTATGTGTATCTGTTAGTGGGTGAGAAATTTTGGCACCATCTTTGCACAAATCTTTCACATGTTCAATTTTCGTGTAACACCTTACGAACGGTTTGTTGATTTTTAACTCGTCAGACAAGGCACGAATGCTTAGGTGCTGATCAGACGTGATCAGCACGCGGAGATGATCGACATTCGCATTGATATACAAGGTGGCAGGAGCTCCTTCACGTGGATCGTCATCTACCAATTCACCCATTCAATCACTAGCGTTTTCGACATGCACTCGTCTTCGTACACCACCAGCGATTTCGGAGGACTGTCAATGGGTTCTTGCCAGACGTCACTAAAAATTGAATCACAACACATTGCTTGTAACGTGAGTCACTTATTTTCACGACACCTCTAAAAAAGTTACTTTAGAAAACACGCATAAAACCCAAACCAAACCAAACATGCTATCCTCGTTCGGTTTACCAGTCAACTATTTAACTATTCAAACCAAACTTTGACTGCAACAAAAGGATGGTCCCCTATTTATATATGCTTACGACCGACGCAGTGTTGCCAATTCCCGAAAGTCCTTGAACTTAATTGCCACACCTCGTAAATAATTAATCTATTCCACCTGCTATAATTGATGAACTGATAAAACCCAATTTACAAAGATTTGGCTGATCCTAAACTTCTGAGTGTATATTTCATGGAAACATACAAAGTGTTTGTGAGTTTGAAATTAGTAATATATGGAAAGTATGACGCAATAGTGGCAATTAATGTTGGAAACCAAGTTTTGGAAATTTTGGGCATCAGTCCAAATAAAAGAAAACATGGTTAAAGCATGTGGAGATTTTGACAAAATAGTATTGAGAAAGCAAATGAGATCAACTGAAATAAATCTGTGAAAAAAGAAAGCACAAAAAACAAGAGAATGATCCAGGAAAACCCAATTAAAGAGCAAGAATGTACAAATTTCAGAAAGTCTCCAATTTTGATCTTTCATGCCTGTTTACCGAAAGTTCATATTTTAAATATTTGTACTGTTTTATCAAAAACTACTAATCCGCAGAAATTACATTTTTACACACATTCAAATAGATGTGGATACATGAACAGTGTGTTTTTCGGCATACTACGGAGCAAGTTCCCTTCCACCCAAAGCTCAAAGTTTTTTCAATGCGAAGTCTAATTTTCTCAAATGCTGACAAAGACCTGCGTGTGCTCACTCTATCTGTATAAGCCTTTGAAATTTTTACAATTAGAAAACACTTTCTCTCGCGGCTGATCGACTAATTACAATGTGCTAATAGTTTGACATTTATTCTAGTTATATTAAAAGTAAATTAAAACGTAAGCAAGTATTTTCATCAATATGTATGTTTACAGGATTGGATTATTAAAACCCGGGTTATACATAAAAAATTAAACAAAAACAAAAAAAAATAGCTCGAAAAATGGTAGAAAAGCAAGATGGAATAAAACAAATTTAGCGATAGAAATGTATTAAATACTATTGGCCGCGAAAAAAAATTGAAATGAAAACGGAAACACAAACAATTTAAAGATAGAAAATGTATAAACTACTCTTCGATGCAAAAAGAAATGGAAATGGAACCAACAAAATGGAGTATGATACAATTAAAAGAGAGAAAATGTATAAACTACTCTTGGATGCAAAAAGAAATGGAAATAGAGACAGAAACACAATGGAGTATGATACATTAAACAAAAGAAAGATTATAAAATACTCTTGGATGCAAAAAGAAATAGAATTGGAGACGGAAACCCAATGGAGTATGATACATTTAACGATACAAAATGTATAAACTACTCTTGGATGCAAAAAAGAAATGGAAATGGAAACGGAAACACGATGGAGTATGATACATTTAACGATAGAAAATGTAAAAAACTACTCTTGGATGCAAAAAGAAAAGGAAATGGAGACGGACACACAATGGAGTATCCTTAGATGCAAAAAGAAATGGAAATGGAGATGAAAATACAATGGAGTATGATACATTTAACGATAGAATTTTCTATCGTTAAATGTATCATACTCCATTGTGTTTCCGTCTCCAATTCCATTTCTTTTTGAATCCAAGAGTATTTTATACATTTTCTATCGTTAAATGTATCATACTCCATTGTGTTTCTGTCTCCATTTCCATTTCTTTTTAAACTACTCTTGGATGCAAAAAGAAATGAAAATGGAGACGGAAACACAATGGAGTATCCTTGGATGCTAAAAGAAATGGAAATGGAGACGGAAACACAATGGAGTATGATACAATTTAAAGATAGAAAATGTATTAACTACTCTTGGATGCAAAAAGAAATGGAATTGAAGACGGAAACACAATGGAGTATGATACATTTAACGATAGTAAATGTATAAACTACTCTTGGATGAAAAAAGAAATGGAAGTGGAAACGGAAACACGACGGAGTATGATACATTTAACGATAGAAAATGTATAAACTACTCTTGGATGCAAAAAGAAATGGAAATGGAAACGGAAACACAATGTACAGTTAACGATAGAAAATGTATAAACCACTCTTGGATGCAAAAAGAAATGGAAATGGAGACGGAAACACAATTGAGTTGATACATTTAACGATAGAAACTGTATAAAATACTCTTGCATTCAAAAAGAAATAGAATAGGAGACGGAAACACAATGGAGTATGATACATTTAACGATAGAAAATGTACAAACTACTCTTGGATGCAAAAAGAAATGGAAATGGAGATGGAAACACAATGGAGTATCCTTAGATGCGAAAAGAAATGGAAAAAGAGACGGAAACACAATGGAGTATGATACATTTACTGATAGAAAATGTATAAACTACTCTTGGATGCAAAATGAGATGGAAATGGAGACGGAAACACAATCGAGTATCCTTGGATGCTAATAGAAATGGAAATGGAGACGGAAACACAATGGAGTATGATACATTTAATGATAGAAAATGTATAAAATCTCTTGGATGCAAAAAGAAATGGAATTGGAGACGGAAACACAATGGAGTATGATACATTCAACGATTGAAAATGTATAAACTACTCTTGGATGCAAAAAGAAATGGAAATGGAAACTGAAACACGATGGAGTATGATACATTTAACGATAGAAAATGTATAAACTACACTTAGATGCAAAAAGAAATGGAAATGAAAACGGAAACACAATGGAGTATCCTCAGATGCAAAAAGAAATGGAAATGGAGACGAAAATACAATGGAGTATGATACATTTAACGATAGAAAATGTATAAACTACTCTTGGATGCAAAAAGAAAAAGAAATGGAGACGGACACACAATGGAGTATCCTTGGATGCAAAAAGAAATGAAAATGGAGACGGAAACACAATGGAGTATTATACATTTTAACGATAGAAAATGTATGAAATACTCTTGGATTCAAAAAGAAATGGAATTGGAGACGGAAACACAATGGAGTATGATACATTTAACGATAGAAAATGTACAAACTACTCTTGGATCCAAAAAGAAATGGAAATGGAGACAGAAACACAATGGAGTATGATACATTTAACGATAGAAAATGTATAAAATACTCTTGGATTCAAAAAGAAATGGAATTGGAGACGGAAACACAATGGAGTATGATACATTTAACAGTAGAATATGTATAAACTACTCTTGGATTAAAAAATAAATGGAAATGGAAACGAAAACGAATACACAATGGACTATATGATACATTTAACGATAGAAAATGTATAAACTACTCTTGGATTCAAAAAGAATTGGAATTGGAGGCGGAAACACAATGGAGTATGATTCATTTAACGATAGAAAATGTATAAACTACTCTTGGATGCAAAAAGAAATGGAAATGGAGACGGAAACACAATGGAGTATGATACATTTAACGATAGAAAATGGATTCAAAAAGAATTGGAATTGGAGGCGGAAACACAATGGAGTATGATTCATTTAACGATAGAAAATGTATAAACTACTCTTGGATGCAAAAAGAAATGGAAATGGAGACGGAAACACAATGGAGTATGATACATTTAACGATAGAAAATGTATAAACTACTCTTGGATGCAAAAAGAAATGGAAATGGAGACGGAAACACAATGGAGTATCCTTGGATGCAAAAAGAAATGGAAATAGAGACGGAAACACAATGGAGTATGATACATTTAACGATAGAAAATGTATAAACTACTCAAATGTATAATGTATGTACTACTACATGGATGCAAGAAGATATGGAAGTGGACACGGAAACACAATGGAGTATCCTTGGATGCAAAAATAAATGGACATGGAGATGGAAACACAATGGAGTATGATACATTTAACGATAGAAAATGTATAAACTACTCAAATGTATAATGTATATGTATAATGTATGTACTACTATTAGGATGCAAAAAGATATGGAAGTGGAGACGGAAACACAATGGAGTATGATACATTTAACGATAGAAAATGTATAAACTACTCAAATGTATAATGTAAATGTGTAATATATGTACTACTACTTGGATGCAAAAAGATATGGAAATGGAGACGGAAACACAATGGAGTATCCTTGGATGCAAAAAGAAATTGAAATGGAGACTGAAACAGAATGGAATATGATACAATTTAAAGATAAAAAATGTATTAACTACTACTGGATGCGAAAAAGTAATGGAAAAGAATTGGAAGTGGAAACACAATGGAGAACGCAACAATTTAAAAATAGAAATATACCATCTATATTAATTCTGCTATCTACTCAAACTATTTTACTGATCGTGACAATTTACCCGGCTTAAGACATTGAGGCTAATACCGAATTCGACTAAGAGGCATTCACAGATTTGACTTAGAGGCTAAAACCGAATTAGACATAGAGGCAATAACCGAATCAGACCCAAAAAAAAACAAAAAAAAAACAAACTGGATTGTGGAAGGCATTTATTTTATAGGATGGTGGCGGCATTAATAATTAAGCCAATAAATTGTTGTTTTTTTTTTAAATTTCTGTTGTTATTGATTTTTCACATTGTAGGTTAGCACAGCATTAACACTTGAAGCCTGAGCCATAAGAACATGGTATGTCACAGGGGCGGTTCCAGGGCTGATTTTCGGGGGTGGGCTATCTTGTTTTTATGTAGCTCGTACTACATAATTTGTAATATATAGTTTGTAATTGAGTAATTGAAAAGTCCTTTTTTAAGCTGTATTGCTGTAACCACAATTTTAATTCATAGAGAAATTTTCAAGGTGCTGACTGGATGCGAGTGGCTTTTGACTACTGATACTGATTGTTATCTTAATACTATTTAAAAATAGATACTTTCTGTTTGACTCATTTTTATACTAAAATAATTATTGTTAATTGATAGGTACGAGTATTGGTATTCAGTTTTGTTAGAAATAATAGCTTATAGAAAATATTAAACTAAGTTTTCCTAGTATTTCGGGGGGAGCCATGGCCCCCATGGCCCCTTCCCTGAAACCGCCTCTGGTATGTCACGGTATCCTGGGGGTTTTAGAGTAAACTTCAAAAAATTCTAAAAGGTTTTATTTCTATCATATCTTAATGATTTTTGCATCAAATTGATTAAAAAATCAGAAAGTTTATTACTATTAATTTACATTGAAATTATTATACACGGTTTAATATTCTCTCGTATTTACTTTAACCCTTTACAGTGCCAGCGTCCTAATATTAGGAAGTCAAGATTTAGACTAAGAAATGCCGGCGTCGTCCTTTTATTAGTACGTTGACTAAAAAATTCACAGGATTTTTATTTTTCACTTAATTTTTATAAACAACGTATGAAAATAATAAGTAAGAAATGTAGATTGAAAAAATACATGTAGAGTTTTTTTATGAATGTGTAATTAATCAATATTGACTAAACAGTATTTTTATTTTTTACAATACATAAATAATTTTTTGTGATTTTTGCATTATTAAATTGTCTTTAAAGTGATATGTATGAATGATGTGTATGATGTGTAAATGAGGTGTAGTCTTGTACAGACTCAGATCGACCATTCCTGAGAGAGTATGGTTAATTGAACCCCAACCATCAAAGTACACCGGTAACCACTGTCTAGCATTCAAATCCGTATAAAGGTAACACCTTTATATGGATTTGAACCAGGAACCTTCATCTCCAAAAATCAGCTGTCTAACTCAGCAAAAAAAAAATGTATAAGACTACACCTCATTTACACGTCATACACATCATTCTCATCTTGTTGGGTCATGGGGTTGCTTATTGTTCTGAATTGAACAGATTGCAACGTACACAAATTAGGGATTACAAAAAAAAGTGATATAGGCCTAAGTGAAATTGAGTAACATAATTTTTTAGGGTGATTTGTTTTTTTTAAATTAAAAAGGAAATTTTCTTAAAAATGTCTACGTATCATTTTATTTTTAAATTGTAAGAAATATGTTCCAAGTTAAATGTCATACAAGATCAAATTTTTTTATGAACAAAACAAAACAAATCATTAAGATACCTTGAAAAATAGCCATGTTATGGATAGATATATAAAATGCTACAAATCGCACGAAAGTAGGCTGGCATTTTTTAGTCTAAATCTTCACGTCCTAATATTAGAACGCTGGCACTGTAAGGGTTAATAAATTAAGAGTAATTATTAGACTGAATAGTACTGAAATAATGTACTTAGTTCATAAGGGCTAATAATAAATTTTATGGAGAAATATACATACATTTATTAGCTTCTTTGTACAAAATTATTTTTTATTTGCATTTAAAAAATATTTCTCAAAAATTAAACAGAAAATTGTTTTAATCTCATAAAAAAACATCAATAAATAATAATTTTTATTGTCTATGTTAGATATTAACACTTTGAAGACTGACATTTTTTTGTAGTTTTGCCCGTGGACTGCCATTTTTCGGGAATTTTTAAAAAATTGTAGCAAATCAACCATTAGTCATAAATTCAAAAAGTAAAGATTAAATTAAAGCTCCTAATTAGTAGATTACTTTGCATTTATTAAGATTAGTATTTATTACATTATAATGATAAAGATGTTTGATTGAAGAGTGGTATGTTTTCTTGAATTTAAAAAAATTTTCACAGTATGATGATGATATATAAGAATAATAAAATTAATTATACGAGTTAAATTCTTACAAACTAATGCCTATTTCTAATAACCAAATGTTTATTTCTTAAGTAAAATAAAAAAAAAACTAAGTATTATAATGAATTGTCTGCATGAACAGTCTTTGCCCTTTACTTTGATACTACAAAATCACTGTTTGTAAAAATTGAGTTTATAAGCTAATAATATTCACAGTTATAAGCTAATTATAAACTAAACATAATAATAAAATAACAATTACAATCTAATACAGTATAAAATAATATCAGTCTACTTTTGAATTCACATATTTCCTAAGTATAGTTCACTTTAGTGTGATAGTCGATGAAGCACTGTGGGAAACACAAACCAACTTCACATCCTGGCACCAGAATTCTCTTCTCTTTCTTTTTCCAGTTTCTTTCAACCCTTTATCGGAACATACTTTACAGTAACGGGTGGCATTTTTTTTGTTAGCAGTAGGTGGAACATATGTTGCGAAATGACGAGCAGTTAGTCTGTCATTTTGGACTGAAGGGGGCCTGGGTCGCGGTTCAGTATGACCTCCGCCGATTTCTGACATCTTTAGAGCCACAGCCATTATGTAATCCACCAAAGAAATATTCTTCCCAGTCACTTCTTTGAATAGTATGTAGCCATTCACTACAGCCATTGTAAATAAGTGAAAGAATAACTTTTTCCACCATTTTATTGTTTTCCTCTGGAAAGGATAGTAACTGTAGAGTTTATCAGCTCTATCGACACCAGTTTTGTAGCAATTGTATTCACATACAATATCTGGTTTAGTCACTTGTGCTAAACCACCTTCAGCTCTAACGTTTACTTTAGATGTAGTAGCAGCATGCTTGGTTGACAAGCAGTAGACATCTCTAGTAGATCTCCACTTGCAAGCAAGAAGATGTTGTTGTCTTCGAAATATCATTTCACCTTTCTTTAGCTTTTTGTTTTTGAAAATTTTTGGAAGACCTCTTCTGTTTTTCATGACAGTACCTACCCCAAGTGTCTTATTTTCCCAAAGATAATTTAGGAGGGCAGGGCTCGTGTAGAACCGGTCCATAAATATACAGTGACCCTTTCCATAATAATTCTGACAAAGGCGTTCAAATATGCCCTGAACAGTATTACCGTTACCGCTAGCAGCCCCAGTATAAGTGTCACAATTGAGCACATAGCCAGTGGCAGCATCACATAATACATAAAGTTTCAGTCCGTATTTGTTTGGTTTATTTTTCATGTAGACTCGAAACCCTACCCTCCCTCTAAATGGGCACATACATTCGTCAACAGTAAGGTTTGCAAACGGCTTTAGACTTCCTTGGCAACTTTTCACAAAAAAGTCAAAGAAAGGGCGGATTTTGTGAATAGGGTCATGTCCATCTTGGCCTTTTTTTACGTATGTAGTATTATCGTTTACATGCAACATACAGAGAATTCCTTTGAATCGATCACGAGACATCATTTTTTTACAAAACCGAGAACCCAAAAAAATATTTAGACTCCAATAATCACTAATTTTTGGTAATTTCAAAACACTTATATGCAATGTAATAGCAAAAAACTTATAAATTTCACTTAGTTTTACAGTAGTCCAGCGATGCCATAATGATTTTTTTTTTAGTTTCTTTTCCTTTTTCAAAGCAGTAATACGGGAAGCTGCGTATTTATTTGTTTCTGTCTTTATTTTCTTAACTATTTCACTGTCAAAGAAAACTGAAAAACAGTCGAATTCGGTGCAGGTATTATCTAACTGGACCGCTACATTTGAATCACGTTCAAAGAAAGGCAGGTCATGCAGTTGGGAGTCTGTATCATACCAGTCATCATCATCACTAACTGGCCCAGCCTGGCGATTTCTCGGTTGTCCTCGAACTTCCACATGTTCTAAAAAGCAAGAACAGCAAGTTTCAGTAACGAGAACGAATGAATATACAAAGACAAGTAAGGCCTATGTTGTATTCATAAGATATACACATAACCTACAAACCATACTTATGTTAGTAATAACAAAAATAACAAGTAAAAAAACACATCAGCATACAAGCCTAAATAAAAAAACGAAGTATTAGAACGAGGAAGAAGTCAGCTTTCCAAAGAAAACTAAAATAAGGTACACATTTATGAAACATAACCTATAAAACATGCATGAACGAAAAATTATCATAGTAATTACTAACCTGAGTCATCACTTGAATCAGTTTCCATAGATAAATACGTAATATCATCGTCACTATTGTCCAATTCTGAACCCGAATCTTCCATAAAATTGTCTACAATATCGCACAACGAACTCATTTTACACAATTCACAACTACACCATTCACAATTCACGAACTAATAACTAACAACAACGCGCCGAAGTACCGGCAGATCGCTTGCTCAGGCTCGATAACATCGATGCTGTAAAAGTCGATATATTCGATAATCTGACAACATAAGGACTATGAGTATTGTAATTGTAATATATAAATTAGAATGATGAAATCAGATACACAAATATCTTCTAATTAATCAGTAAATTTAACAAAAATACTATTCGTCTAAATTACCTCCATACTGCTGACCACTTCCTGTCATTGCATTAACAGAAAGATTTGTGCGGATATATCCAGGACTAACTACAGTAACTTTTACATTACTACCTGCAACTTCAGCACGTAATGTGTCACAGAATGCTTGTAATGCATGTTTTGAAGCAGCGTAAGCCGATCTAAAAAAAAACAAGGGCATATTTAACACAATTCAATGACCAATGGACAATTACAATAGTAATTTAGTTAAACTTTCATTTATGAATAGATCTTTAACTTAGCGTGTAATTAATGCAAATGAAAAAATCTGGAGTGAACAATACTCACACAACATTCTCTGGCTAATGTAAATAATGAGAAACATAACCTCTGTTTAACCATTAGTAAACAACAAAAGATGAAAACCATAACCTAATTTTAATCATGAGTGTGTCATTGCCGCCCCCTCTAATCAGTTATACCTTGGACAATTCGAACTGGCATAAGCAGCTTCAATGTTTATCTACTCCACTCTTCGCCGCTCGTCAAACAACGACGGTACAGTCACAAAAGTATACAACCGCTACTGCAATGTGCGACTGACGCACGGTCACTACGCTTTGTTTTCACTGTTGTTGTTAATAATCTGTCACACATAATGATGTGACTAATTTGTTTTCATATATGATTTTCTGTTCATTAAATATTCAGACCAATTTGTTTAGTTAGTTGTGTGCGTCGGTAGAGTATAGTTTAGTGAATTTTTGCAGTTTAGTTCTTGTAATTTATAATTTAAATTTTTACTGGGACAAATTAAATACATATTTTAAAATGAAATAATTATTTATGTTTGTACATTGAAATAAGGTTGTAGGTATTTGCATACATTAAAATCTGTAGACCTTGTTAAAAGAATAGGTTATGGATATACTTTATGCGGAACTGTGAGTACACGTAGAGCAAGAGTTGTGCTAGTTCGAATTGTTCACAATATACTGTGTTTCCAACTGATGATACTTCTTTCAACCTTAGTCGGCATACCAACAGACCCTTTGGTGGCATACTGTCTCTTTGCCACCTTTGTCACCAATGCAGAGGGCAATAACCGGCCCTACCACAGCGCTCTTGGTTATTATGTAAGAGCCGCATTGAACCGGTTGTTATTGTGCTCTACAACTCTGACCAATATCAACCAACTGGAACCACGAGAGACAAAAGAGGAAGATGTTTTAGGACATAACGCAACAACAAGCATCTCAGCAGCCGTCACCGCAGCCACTCGCTGCCTTCGTCAGTGTCTTCCGAGACCAACCCAATGGTCCTTTTCAGGTCCAATTCACTAAAGTTTTAAATGGCCCTTTTCAGGGCCCCCAATCTGAGCCAAAGCTCTCACCGTAGGAACGCGCTGCCTATACCATGTAGTTAATGAGATGATTTTTAGAAATCTGTAGGAGCCATTTTTGAGAAAATCGCACTAATAAACTAATACTTCCAGTTGACCGATATTGTTGAAAATGTTCACGAAAATGTTTCCCTTTGTGGTACCTAACTTAAGTTCCAAGTTTCATACGGCATTCTGTTCTTGAGATATTTTATTCACACACATACACAGACCAATAGCTAAAAACATGTTTTAGGATACAGGGGGCCTTGAAAATGAATATTTCTAGTAAAACCTCTATTTTGAATAACCGAAATGAAAACAATGCTATCCTTCCCTACATTTTCATTTAGGGCAAGAGAAAGTAAAAACCTACTAGTCTCTACTGACCTACACTCTTGTTTATGCTGCTCTAACTGAACCTGGGACCCCAACATAAATACCAGTTTCACTGATAACAACACTAATGGGCCAGCCAATAGACTCAGATTGAAAACTTGCTACAAATTAGCAACTGCCTTAGAGTGAGCAAACAGCATCTGTTCTTCACGTTCAGGTGACTGAAAACTATATCTCCTAGCCCATCTTTCCAGTATAGATCAAAAACATTTTTATCAGAAAAAATAAAATTGTAAAAATTAGTCAATGAGAAATAAAATTTACCTGTAAGGTAAAGCTATACGACCTTGAATACTGCTAACAGCGACAATATGTCCACTGCTATTTGAAACCATTGTCGGTAGAAGCGCTGTAAACAAAATAAAGTCGATTTTAATACTATTAAAGAAATATTATGTTAAATTTATAAACTGGTACACAGTTCAGTAGTGTACTTCTAAGTTCAATTAAAATTTTTGTTAACTGAAATATTTTTAAAATCTACTGTCACATCTTTCCAATAAATAAGAACCATAAAAGCGCTTAAATACAAAGAATATCTTGAGTATAAGGTAGTAATCCACCAGGTAGGTCTAGGTGTAAAGGTGCTGTCGCAAGTCAACAGACGGAAGTTTCTATGGTTCAAACCCTATTAAATTGGATATTAGACAGTAGATGCCGCTGAACTTTGAGGCTGAGGATCAACTAACCTTACTATCTCAGGAATAATCAGCCTGAGTCTGTACAAGACTACACCTCATTCACATGACATACGTATCATCCTCATTTAATTGGGTCATGGGTTGCTTATTGTTCTTAAATTGAACAGATAACACACGTCAGGGGTAAAAAAGTAGTCTCCAAATGTTTGACAGTTTCATACATGATACTGCGGTTATAACACTTTTCACCATACAGTTTCGACATTCTTGAAAAAAAAGACTAATGGAAAATACACTAATTGAAAATATAACTTGAAAATAACACTTTTCACCATACAGTTTCAACATTCTTAAAAAAAAGACTAATGGAAAATACACTAATTGAAAATATAACTTGAAAATAACACTTTTCACCATACAGTTTCAACATTCTTGAAAAAAAAGACTAATGGAAAATACACTAATTGAAAATATAACTTGAAAATAACACTTTTCACCATACAGTTTCAACATTCTTGAAAAAAAAGACTAATGGAAAATACACTAATTGAAAATATAACTTGAAAATAACACTTTTCACCATACAGTTTCAACATTCTTGAAAAAAAAGACTAATGGAAAATACACTAATTGAAAATATAACTTGAAAATAACACTTTTCACCATACAGTTTCGACATTCTTGAAAAAAAAGACTAATGGAAAATACACTAATTGAAAATATAACTTGAAAATAACACTTTTCACCATACAGTTTCAACATTCTTGAAAAAAATTTCCACCAGAATTAAACCATCAGATAGCAAAAATCTTATCAATGAACCTTGCTCTTTTGACGTAAACATTTCAAGTGGAGCAAAATGACATTTTGCAATTAACAAACCTGGTTATGTTAATACAAATTATGATCAAACAGCTAATTGACAGTGTTCCCAAGGTTGCCAACTTGACCCTTAACAAATTTTTTTTTTTTTTAATTTAACGTTGCATCAACTACAAGGTCATTAGCGACGACGTTGGGGTGTGACTGTGTGTAAATGAGGATGAAATGATTTTTTGTAACGTATGAAAATATGCCATGCCTGAGTGGGATTCGAACCCAGGACCGCATGATGAAAGGCAAGCACGTTACCAACTGCGCCAATGCGGCCGGCAACAAATTTTTATTGACACTGAAAGAACATATTTTTCTCTACATTAATTTGTCTCGTTAATTATTGAATGTTCCTCACAATTAGTATGATTTGTTTAACGATTATCGGAACAGTATAAAAAATTTGGGGGCTACATACAGTTAAAACATTTCTTTATTTGGTTTTAGAGATACTTCATTACTGTATCTGATGAGGACAAGTTATAATTGCTGCAGGTAAGTGTATGTTTTTTGTTGGCCACTTTTTATGTAAAACATTATTAGTTCCTTGTAAAGATAGGGAACTCCCCAATGCAGTTAGGCAACACTTATTGTCTTCTTTTATTTATATTCTGTACATTTATTATTATTCTGTTAGTTCCACAGCTACAAAAAATAGTTAACATTTCTTATCACATGGTCAGCCAATAAAATGACTGAAGAATTTAAGAACAGAAGAGGTAGAAGTGTAAAATACACTAATCAGTGTTATCTCTTCTGAAAATAATGAATATCATTATACAGCCACACCCTATGGTGAATGAAGTGAAGGTGTCATTTGCAGGGTGGAAAATACATGTTTTTCACAGGGTCTGGCATGCTGATAAACATTCTTTCAACTCGGTGAGGAAGGCAATGGTAAACCACCTCACTCCTCTTTTTACTTAGTAAAACCTCTAAAGGTTCAAACCAGTCTTTTGGCTGATAACCTAAACAACATGACATTTATTTTGTGACACAAGCAAACGTAGGTTTTACTATGTTCTACGAAATCTTCTATAAAAAAGCAAAAGTTTGCTAAATGCTATACACTGTTATTCGAGACAAAAGCACAGTTGAGAGAAGACAAACAAATGTTTGTAGTGGGTATCCTCAAGGCACAATGGTTTGTGAGTTAGATGAAAACAACCTGTAAAATTGGAAGATTCAGGGTTCAAATCCGGGCATAACAAGAAAATTTTAACGTGTTAAGAAAATCACCTTCTGTTCTGTATCTAAAATTCTTAATGACCAAATTGTTCCTTAAATGAAAGAACTGCCCATAACAGACAGGTAGAGTGTCAAATTATTTACACTCAATCTGTTCGTTGCAGGGCTAAAATAAATAGTTCTGTTTCTTATTACATGGTCGGCCAATTAAATGACTGAATCATTTAAGAACAGAAGAGGTAGAGGTGTAAAAGACACTAATCAGAGTTATCTCCTCTGAAAGTAATGAATTTTATTATACAGCCAGACCCAGTGGTGAATGAAGTGAAGGTGGGAAAATATGTGCTTTTCAGAGGGCCCGGCATGCTGATAAGCATACTTTTCCACTCAGTGAGGAAGGCATGGTAAACCACCTCACTCCTCGTTTTACTTAGTAAAACCTCTACAGGTTCAAACCAGCCTTTTGGCTGATGACCTAAACAACAACAAATAAAGAAATCTGCTCAAAGGTTATATGCTCCTAAGTGAAGAACTTTTTAAAGATTAAATTAATGGCAAAAAATTCTAGAATATAAAATGATACAAAACTATAAATTGGAAAGGAAAAAAAACATAAAATAATGTATACCTTTTGTCAAAGCGACTTGTCCAAAATAATTGACCAGCATTACTTTAATATCGACGTCTATTTTAGTGTCAACAATGTCACCTCTGTAACTGATACCAGCATTATTAATGAGAATATCAACTTGGTTATAGACTGCAAGAATCTTTGCAACTTGTCCAGCGATTTCATTCAGTTCCGACAGATCTATAGGAATCGCAACTGGTGGATGTGTAGGTATTGTCTGCAAAACAAAAAATCTGGTGTGAAACACACACAACTTTCTCTTGACAATTCAAATAATTAATAATATAACCTAACATTAGTAATAAAACATTAGAAATAAACAAAAAAACTAACTTCAAAAAACAATCTTATTTTAATCATGAGTGAAAGACGTAAAGTAAAAATCAACCTCAGTTTAGCTTAAAAATACGGAAAATCACTTTTTCATGCTTAACTAGGCTCTGTAGAGAAAAATGCTTTATAAAAAAGATGTAGACCTTTAATTTTCTATAAATTTGATTATGTACACTTTTGTCTTAAAATGCATGCTGAGGCTGAAATCTTTAAAAAATCAATTTTTTACACGCTTTCGTGAGAAAAAAACCAAAAATTGCTAATTACCGCTAAACTAAGCATTATAAAAAAAAATGTTTGAAATAAAAGTTGTAGAATTTTAAATTCTCTACAACTTTTGCCATGTACATTTTTGTGGTAAAATGCATATTAACATCACAATCTTAAAAACACAATTTTTTTACGAGAAAACAGCCTCTCCAAGAATTTCAGCAGACATGGCGCCTACCCTATCTTGTAGAGCATAAAAAATGTAGTAAATGAGCCGATTTTTAAAAAAATTGTAGGAGCCTTTTTAGAGAAAATCCCAAAAAAGTGAAAAATGACACGGATAAACTACTACTTCCGGTTGACCGATTTTGATGAAAATGTTCGTGTCACGTCCGATAGTAGTATCTAACTTAAGTTTCAAGTTTGTACGATGTTCCATTCTTGAGCTGTTCTGTTCACACATACACACACACACACACAGACCAATCGCTAAAAACATGTTTTTTTGGGTTCAGAGGGTCTGAAAACATGTAGATCCGGTGAAAACTCGATTTCAAAAAATCAACATGAAAACAATACTTTCCTTCCTATATATTCATACAGACAAAAGAAAGTAAAATTACAAGATTCCATTATTTGCTGTAATGAACAATGGTACAGAATAGAAATAAATTTATGCATAAATTTCACACATAGTAACTTGGCAAAACATTTTTTTCCAAAACATCTCATCTTCAGGTGCCTTCTCCTTGACGAAGGTTAGCTATCATCATGGTCAGTCGTACCTTGTCCACTGCTGCTCGGAAAAGGTCATGCGACGAGCAGTTAAACGATTCTCTCAGGTTTCTTTGGAGTGTCAAATTATTTACACTCAATCTGTTAGTTGCAGGGCTAAAATAAATAGTTCTGTTTCTTATCACATGGTCAGCCAATTAAATGACTGAATCATTTAACAACAGAAGAGGTAGAGGTGTAAAAGACACTAATCAGAGTTATCTCGTCTGAAAGTAATGGATTTCATTATACAGCCAGACCCTGTGGTGAATGAAGTGAAAGTGTCGTTTGCAGAGTGGAAAATATATGCTTTTCAGAGGGCCTGGCATGCTGATAAGTGTACTTTTCCACTCAGTGAGGAAGGCAAGGGTAACCCACCTCACGCCTCGATTTACTTAGTAAAACCTCTACAGGTTCAAACCAGCCTTTTGGCTGATGACCTAAACAACAACACAGGTTTCTTAACCAGGATATTTGTCTGCGTCCCACCGAGCGTTTACCAACGAGTTTCCCTTGAATTATGAGATGCAGAATCTTGTATTTAGGCCCCCTCATGATTTGTCCAAGGTATGTCAGTTTTCTTATCTTTATGCTCTGCGGGATGATGTTTATCCAAAACATAACAACCCTCAGTTATGCAAAACATTATTTAAAAAAAAAAACTATAATTTTTATAAACTTACTGGTGCCCATAACGGACAGGTGGAGTGTCAAATTATTTACACTCAATCTGTTAGTTGCAGGGCTAAAATAAATAGTTCTGTTTCTTATCACATGGTCAGCCAATTAAATGACTGAATCATTTAACAACAGAAGAGGTAGAGGTGTAAAAGACACTAATCAGAGTTATCTCGTCTGAAAGTAATGGATTTTATTATACAGCCAGACCCTGTGGTGAATGAAGTGAAAGTGTCGTTTGCAGAGTGGAAAATATATGCTTTTCAGAGGGCCTGGCATGCTGATAAGTGTACTTTTCCACTCAGTGAGGAAGGCAAGGGTAACCCACCTCACTCCTCGATTTACTTAGGTAAAACCTCTACAGGTTCAAACCAGCCTTTTGGCTGATGACCTAAACAACAACACAGGTTGTTTCTTAACCAGGATATTCATCTGCGTCCCACCGAGCATTTACCAACAAGTTTCCCTTGAATTATGAGATGCAGAATCTCGTATTTAGGCCCTCTCATGATGTGTCCACGCTATGTCAGTTTTCTTATCTTTATGCTCTGCAGGATGATGTTTATCCAAAATATAACAACCCTGAGTTACACAAAACATTATTTTAAAAAATACTATCATCATCATCATCTCCTTTACGGATTAGGCCAATCGCCTGTTCCAACATCACGCCATCTCTTTCTTGGACGCCCCAAACATCACCTTCCTCGAGGGCGATACTTCAGTGCCTGAAGACTAGCTTTATCAGGTGACATCCTAAGTACATGTTCCTGCCACCTATTTCTGTACCTCCACATTTTATCAATGATTGTTTCATCTCTCTTCAGTTCTTCTCGAATCGCGCTACTTCTAATGTGTTCTCTCCGGCTACATCCCTTCACAGATCTCAAAAATCTCATTTCAGCTGCCTCCAATCGACTTAAATCTCTCTTCTTTGGTGCCCAGGTCTCACTTCCATACAGTAAAATTGGCACCGCCATTACATCGTAGAGCCTCAACTGTGTATCTTTCCTGGTTCGATTCTTAAAAGTCCTATTGATATAACCACAGACATGCTGAAACTTGCTTATTCTAGTGCTTATCTCTCTATCAACGTCATACGTTATATCAACTCCTAAATAAGTGAAGTGTGCTACCTGCTCTATCATTTAATACAATTTTTGACCTTATGGGGTCCTTCCCAATAAAAGCCATTATTTTGGTCTTACTAGCAGATACCGACATATTATACTCTTTACATATCTTGTCGAGCATATGAATAGACCTTTGCAGTTCATCTTCTCTTTCTTGGAGGATTAATTGGTCATCCGCGTACAACAACGTATTAAAGTAGAAACCTTCTCCTAACTCGATACCAGATCCAGCCCCCTGCTTCCATTTTCTACAAACATCATCGATGTACATATTAAATAATGTTGGAGAGAGGCTACAACCTTGACTAACTCCTTGATCAATCTTCTTAAATTCTGTGGTAGTATTGCCTACTTTTACTGCTATGGCTGTATCCTTGTATAGACTTACCACAATGTCAATTAGATGTTGCGGGTAGCCTCTCTTTCCCATTATATACCATAACTTGGAGCGCCGTACTTTATCGAAAGCTTTCTCATAATCTATGAAAGCAATGTGTGTCTCTTTATTGAACTCCACTCCCCTCTTTATTTGTTCATTTCCTAAAATAGTGTCTGCAATAGGAGCTAGTCTACCATTAATTATTATTATTATCGGAAAAGGAAAACTTTAAAAGATTTTGGAATTAAGGACATAATTAAAAAAGACTATAATTTTTATAAACTTACTGGGTGCAAAGAAAGAAGATCATTTCTGACTCTAGCTAACTCCTGTTCTCTCCGTGCAACCAGGATAACTTTACAACCAGCTTTATAAAAAGCATGAGCAAGAGCTTCTCCTAAACCAGAACTTGCACCAGTAACTACAACCACCTGCAACAAAATTTATCATTAATAAAATCATTAATTACAAAATATTTCTAAAAATTTATTTGATCATGTAGTCATACTAACACTAATATTAATGGTTTTTTTTAAGTAGGCCTATGTATAAAAATCTCGTGTAAAACACTCACACCAACTTTCTCTTGCCAATGCAAATAATTAACAATATAACCTAACATTAGTAATAAAACATTAGAAATAAACAAAGAAACTAACCTCAATAAACATAACCTAATTTAAATCACGAGTGAAAGAGGCAAAATTAAAATTAACCTCAGTTTGGCTTAAAAATATGGAAAATCACTCTTATCACACTAAACTAGGATCTGTAGAGAAAAATGCGATAAATAAAAGTTGTAGATCTCTTAGTTTTCTATAAATATGATTATAATATACACTTTTGTGTAAAATGCATACTAACGCTGATATCTTTAAAAAATCAATTTTTACACATTTAATTGAAAAAAATAATAGAAAATCGCTAATTACTGCTAAAGTAGGCGTTATACAAAAAATATTTGAAATAAAAGTTGTAGGATTTCAAATTCCCGACAACTTTTATTATAGGCCTATACATTTTTGGGCTAAAAACCATATTAAGTCGCAATCTTAAAATAACAATTTTTTTACAAGAAAACAACCTCCCTAAGAATTTCATCAAGACATGGCGCCGACTTTTATCTTGCAGAGCATGAAAATTTAGTATATGAGGCGATTTTAAAAGAAAAATAGTAGGAGCCATTGTTTTTGAGACAATCGAAAAATGAAACGAACAAACTACTACTTCCGGTTGACCGATTTTGTTAAAAATGTTCGTGTCAGGTCCTCTAGTGGTACCTAATTCAAGTTTAAAGTTTCAACTTTGTACGATGTTCCGTTCTTGAGATATTCTGTTCACACACCAATCCCTAAAAACATGTTTTTTATGGGTTCTGGAGGTCTAAAAACATGTAACTGGATGCAAGTAGCAAAAAAAAAAAACAATGTAGATCCGGTGAAAAGTTGATTTCAAAAAATCAACATGAAAACAATACTTTCTTTCCTATATATTCATATAGGCAAGAGAAAGTAAAAAAAACTTGTTATATTTACCTTATACTGCTTCTTACACTTGTTTCTTGCAAGTACTTTCACGGTGCGCACCACTTCTTCAGTGAAATGGTGAAACAAGATATATTTGTATTTGAATGAAATCATATTAAAATATTAAAAATTAAACTTATTTCAGATATTAAGAGAATTTTTCCGTTTGGTGTCCAGTTTAATTAATTTACAATCTACAATCTTTTATATTCTAAAAATATCTAAAGTAAAAACTGATCAGTTATTAAATAAATATTATGTTTAAAACTGAATTAACTAAGAATATCATACCTTTCCCTGTAGTTTGGCGTAAGATTTTTTGAAACGAAATATTTTAAAAATTACCCAAGGCAACGATAGTGGAATGCAAATGAATCCAATTAGCCACCATAATGATGACCAACCTGCATTGGCCATTGTAAAGATATCCAGCGGATTTCTAAATAAAAGAAAACCAAACAGAAAATTTAATATTGTATTACACATCAAAAATAAATCTTTATAACGCATCCTGCAGTTTGAAATTAATTCTATTTTATATAATGAATTTATATAATAATTTCACTAACCTTCTTTTTAAACTGCGTCAACTTATATTTTTATTCTTACTTAAACATGTTTCGGTGGATCCACCATCATCAGAGTAAATAAAATAATTGAAACTAAAAAATTGGTTTTTTCACTTATTTAAAATCTATGGAAAATGAAAGACCAAAAAAATTTTTTTTATATACAAATGACTGAATATGTATCATCTTCAATAGATTTTAAATAAGTGAGAAAAACAATTTTTTAGTTTCAATTATTCTATTTACTCTGATGATGGTGGATCCACCGAAACACATTTAAGTAAGAATAAAAATATAAGTTGACACAGTTTAAAAAGAAAGCTAGCGAAATTATTATATAAATTCATTAAATAAAATAGTATTACACATCAGTACAATTCAATGATAACTTGTTTTATTTTATATATATATATATATAGTGGCGACTGTTTACAACACTATGGGTCGTTTGTCGCAGTCAAAACGACATTTTTGCCTGTCTTGCCATGACTCCTCCTCCTCCATGTTTCTTCTTCCCATGGCTCTGTCAATACCTTCCATCCATCTCCCTCTCGGTCTTCCTCTTTTTCTATTTCGCAGCGGTCTCCAGTTCCACGCCTTCAGTGGGATTCGTACGTTGCTCATTCTTCGCATGTGACCATACCAGTGCAGTTGTTTTCTCTCAATACGGTCTATTATTGAGTCATCAATGCCCATTATCTCTCTTACTCTTATATTCGTTACCCTATCTCGTAGCGTCAATCTGCAACATCTTCTCCAATATCTGTTCTCCACCAAAATTTTATTTTTGCAAAATGGTAATATTTTTCACTAATAATCAATTAAACGATGGACAAGCACTCATTAACTTTATTTAATAAGTTTTACTTTGGTTAGTTTATCATTACATGGCAGTTTTCAATAAATTGTGATTTCCTTTCAGTGCTGAATTACAGAATCCAACAATGACAAGGTATTTTCTGAAACCTTTTATAACTGCAAATAGAGAAAATAAAAACTACCAACAAAGTACAATCACAATCTTTACTATACTACTACATGAGTCCCAGCTCCGTGTTGTTGGGAGGAATGCAGTGCGTTGTTATAGTAGTGGGAGAATGAATGAATTAGTAGTGTTTCACAGCTGCTTCATTTGTAATGGTAGCGTGTACTAACTAGACTAAAAAACATATTCTTATTATCCGGCGCAATAATTTAAGAAATACCTACCGGGTTATTAACTTGGTCGGATTCATAATATTTAATTTCATATAATGAATTAATATAATAATTTCACTAAACTTCTTTTTAAACTGCGTCACCTTTATTTTATTCCTACTTACACGTGTTTCGGTGGATCCACCATCATCAGAGTAAATGAAAAATTGAAACTAAAAATTTACAGAAGATGATACATCTTCAGTCACTTGTATAAAACTGATTTAAAATTAATTTATTTTAATTTATCCCTTCTCATATTTACTGTAGATAGCAGCAGCAGTCAATATCACTTCATCATTCCTAAATTTTATCTGTTCATTCAAAATGTCCTGCTTTTGCTCTTTTAAATATTTATAAATATGGAACATCTCATATTTTTCAATTTTATTTTTATTCTCTATATTACATTGTTCTATTATATTGAAATGTTCATCTATTTTACCAAATTTATGTTTTTCTTCTTTTATATGATTGGTATAGTTAGATATAATGTAGTCACATTTCAGTGCTTTTTTATGTTCATTATACCTCACTTGAAAATTACGACTAGTCATACCAATGTAAAATTTTTTACAATCCTCATTACCACAATCTATTTTATACACACCCTTTTCATTGCTTAGTGTTTCATTTATATTATTTTTAATTATATTTGTGGACAGTAGTTTTTTATTAATACATGTGTATGCGATTTTATAAAATTTATTTAATGTTCTGTATAATTTATTGTTAATAGTTTTATTGTATTTTAATGCAATAAATGGTTTATGTTTTATTTTATTATCTAATATAATCATAATATTTAACTTACCATTTTATATAAAAACATGCAAATAAATAATTGTAATAAATACAAACAAATATGTTAAATACGGAAAGTTTGAATACGAATGTTTTGTATCAGAGTAATACAACAATCGTTCTCCCAGCATGCATCACTCATTCAATATACCTCACCCGTACCCTTCACCACGCAACTACACGGAGCTGTGACTCGAGCAGTACATCCAAGAGTCACTAGAGACTGTGGGAAAGATAGACGATTCCAATTTAACATTAGTTGTATAGAGCAATATGTTCTCCGCTACTATCTGTCCTACAAACATACGTAGTATTTAATTAATAACGAATAAGTTTTAGTTGTAATTATAATTTAAACTAAAGTTAAATGATAAGTGACTATTATTTAAAGAATAATGTTCAGCCCCAATATTAGATTAAAAGATGCAGTTTTTACTTTCTCTTGCCTAAATGAATATATAGGAAGGAAAGTATTGTTTTCATGTCGATTTTTCGACATCGAGTTTTCACCGGATCTATACGTTTTCAGACCCCCTGAACCCAAAAAACATGTTTTTAGCGATTGGTCTGTGTGTGTGTCTGTGTGTGTGTGTGTGTGTGTGTGTGAACAGAATATCTCAAGAACGGAACATCGTACGAACTTGAAACTTAAGTTACATATCACTACCGGACCCGACACGAACATTTTCATCAAAATCAGTCAACCGGAAGTAGTAGTTTATTCGTATAATTTTTCACTTTTTTGCGATTTTCTCAAAAACTAGTCCTACGATTTTTTTTTAAAATCGCCTGGTTTACTACATTTTTAATGCTCTACAATATAGGGTAGGCGCCATGTTTGCTGAAATTCTGCTTGAGGCTGTTTTTACATAAAAACATTCTCTTTTTAAGATTGCGGCTTTAATATGCATTTTAACGCAAAACGTTATATAATAAAAGTTGTAGAAAATGTAAAATTCTACAACTTTTATTTCAAACAATTTTTTGTATAACGCTTAGTTTAGCGGTAATTAGCGATTTTCTGTTTTTTTCTCACGAAAACGTGAGAAAAATCGATTTTTTTAACATTTCGGTCTTAGTATGCATTTTACGACAAAAGTGTATATAATTAAATTTATAGAAAATTAAAAGATCTACAACTTTTGTTTAAAGCATTTTTCTCTACAGAGCCTAGTTTAGCGTGAAAGCGTGATTTTCCGTATTTTTAAGCTTAACCGAGTTCGATTGTCATTTTGCGTCATTCACTCATGATTAAAATAAGGTTATGTTTTTGAGGTTAGTTTTTGTTTATTTCTAATATTTTATTTATAATGTTAGGTTTATTATTAATTATTTGCATTGGCAAGAGAAAGTTGTGTGAGTGTTTCACACCAGATTTTTAAAATTAAAAAGAAATTAAATACTTTAAAACAAATGTAAATACAGTTCAGTTGTCCTGAGTTTGCTCCTACTGTAAACAAACCAAAGCCAGCTACTACAGGATACACGAAATTCCTGGGAGTATCTCTAGATAGATTTTTGTCTTGGGATTTCTATACCAATCAAGTTTGTAGTAAAATATCACCTGAGGTATTTGCACTAAAACAAATTGCCAGATTAAATGATAAAAAAATTACTAATGGCAGCTTATCATGGCCTCATTCTGTCTCATATCCGTTATGGTATCTTAGTACGGGGTAATTCTAGCATGGGTAATATGAATAGGGTTTTTAAAATTCAAAAGAAAGCTATTAGGTGTATGGTGGGAGCTAACCAGCAACCTCATCCACACCACTATTTAAGGAGCTTAAATTGCTTACAGTTCCCCCTCTCTACATTTTTGAGGTGATTATGTATGTTAGGCAAAATAATTTTATGCAGAATTTCAATGTTTACAATCATAACACGAGAAACAGAAATGATTATTATGTGGCTAATCACTCCAAAAATTTGTTTGAACATAAACCTACTTATGCAGGGAGAAAATTCATGAATAAATTACCCCAATTTTTAAAATGTTGTGAGGATTTGCATTTCTTTAAAAAGAATCTGAAAAATTACTTGATCGGTGAAAATTTTTATAGCGTACAAGAATTTCTTTCTTGATAGTAGTGATACATTGTGTGATTCTTATATGTATTTCAGGTGTTATAGCTGACATGTCCTATACTCCTGCTGGAGTCTCCAGGGCGCAAAAAAAAAAAAAAAACCGCTAGGGTCCACGACTTTATGGATGTCGTATTCCGATTAAGTTAACTATGTTTTAAATTCTGCCCATAACAGACAGGTGGAGTGTCAAATTATTTACACTCAATTTGTTCGTTGCAGGGCTAAAATAAATAGTTCTGTTTCTTATCACATGTTCAGACAATTAAATGACTGAATCATTTAAGAACAGAAGAGGTAGAGGTGTAAAAGACACTAATCAGAGTTATCTCCTCTGAAAGTAATGAATTTCATTGTACAGCCAGACCTCTGTGGTGAATGAAGTGAAGGTGTCATTTGCAGAGTTGGAAATTATGTGCTTTTCAGAGGGCCCGGCATGCTGATAAGCGTACTTCGCCACTCAGTGAGGAAAACAATGGTAAACCACCTCACTCCTCGTTTTACTTAGTAAAACCTCTAGAGGTTCAAACCAGCCTTTCGACTGTTGACCTAAACAACAACAACATGTTTTAAATTATAAGTACTTAAAATATCAGTCATGATATGATGTAGGCCTAACAATTTCAATTATAAAAATACTTTTAAAAGTATTTTGTATTTAAATACTTTTGAAAGTATTTTGTTATTACTTTTTAATCAGTGTGTAAACATATTTATATAAAGCGCATGCTCAGTGACGTCATTATTTGTTGACAGTAGGAGCAAACTTAGAAAGACTGGACTTTAGTTACATTTATAGAACACTTATAGAAATTATAGGCCTATGGTGATGAAATGGATAAATATAGATTTCGAAAGAATAAAAAAAATGTTTAATTTAACTTTATCTTTTCATAACATTTAATGATTTTATAAACAAAATGCTATAAATAGCATATATAAATAAATAGCTATAAATATCTGTATTCAATTACAAATGGAATAAAAATTCTGTCACATAATTGTATATTTTAGATAATAACATAAACATTTTTAACTGCAAATGTAATTTGTTTCAATATCATTAGTATAATATTGTGACAATATCAAAGAAGGGTTCGTGAGATTTCTAGTACTTAATTCATAAAATGGTAATGAGTAGATAATAGAGTGAAAAAGTAACGATAGGGTTAGTTATAAAACAATACCTATTTATAAAGGGATTTTAAAAGGGTCTTTGTTGTACAACTATTTGTGAAAGAGTCTGTTGATTACCTGTAACACCCTTTTATTATATTATTTACATTAGTTATGATCATTTGAGAACCAATAAAAATCTGGTGTACAACACTCACACAACTTTCTCTTGCCTATGCAAATAATAAACAATAATCCTAACATTAGTAATAAAACATTAGAAATAAACAAAACACTAACCTCAATAAACATAACCTAATTTTAATCATGAGTGAAAGACCCAAAATGAAAATCGACCTCAGTTTGACTTAAAAATACGGAAAATCACTCTTTCTCACTAAACTAGGCTCCGTGGAGAAATATGCTCTCAATAAAAGTTGTAGATCTTTTAATTTTCTATAAATTTAATTGTATACACTTTTGTTGTAAAATGCATACTAAGGCCGAAATCTTAAAAAAATCAATTTTTCACACTTTTTTGTGAGAAAAAAACAGAAAATCGCAAATTACCGCTAAACTAAGCGTTATATAAAAAATTGTTTGAAATAAAAGTTGTAGAATTTTAAATTCTCTACAATTTTTATTTTATAAATTGTTGCGCTAAAATGCATATTAAAGCCGTAATCTTAAAAAAACAATGATTTTACGAGAAAACACCCTCACAAAGAATTTCTGCAAGCATGGCGCATACCCTATCTTGTAGAGAATAAAAAATTGAGTAAACCAGGCGATTTTTAAAAAAATCGTAGGACCAGTTTTTGAGAAAATTGCAAAAAAGTGAAAAATGACACGAATAAACTACTACTTCCGGTTGACCGATTTTGATGAAAATGTTCGTGTCGGGTCCGGTAGTGGTATGTAACTTAGGTTTCAAGTTCAAACGATGTTCCGTTCTTGAGATATTCTGTTCACACACACACACACACACACAGACCAATCGCTAAAAACATGTTTTTTGGGTTCAGGGGGTCTGAAAACGTATAGATCCGGTGAAAACTCGATTTCGAAAAATCGACATGAAAACAATACTTTCCTTCCTATATATTCATATAGGCAAGAGAAAGTAAAAATGATTTTTATATGGAATAGATCTCCGTTTTTCTAGAATATCTCTTTCACCAGCTATACAAAGAGACCCCTGAGGCGGTCAGTGAAGTCAGTATTCGTTTGATCTTTGACGAGTGTTTACTGAAGCTATCGGTGCGTAATACAGGTAACGTTCTGCAGATTGTGTTGGTCAACTATTGTTATACTGTCTTTGTGTGTGTGCATTGTATAAAGTTTTTGTGTATGTGCATTCTATATAATTGTTTGTAAGTAGCACTAAGTAAATTATTAAGTTATTTATCATATTACTTCATTATAATTAGTTTATTATTTATTTTGTAAAACTTTTAGTTGTAATAAATACTTGTAATTGTAAACTTTAGTGTATTAATTATTTAATTACCTAGATCCCGAATTGGATCTTAGCAATAAGTGTCACAATATAGCCTACAATAAGGTCAACTTTTATTTTCATAGCGTGAGTCATGTTTTTAACACAGTACGTAACAACGCTCTGGCCATATAAGCAATGGTATCTTCCAACTATTGGACAGAGTATAGTATTATAAAGAAGTAACATTTGTTTGAAAGAAGAAATCTCAAAAACTACTTAACCAATTTGAAATATATTTTTACTTTCTCTTGCCTATATAAATATATAGGAAGGAAAATATTGTTTTCATGTCAATTTTTCGAAATTGAGTTTTCACCGGATCTACACGTTTTCAGACCTCCTGAACCCAAAAAACATGTTTTTAGCGGTTGGTCTGTGTGTGTGTGTGTGTGTGAACAGAATATCTCAAGAACGGAACATTGTACGAACTTTAAACTTGAAACTTAATTTACATACCACTACCAAACGCGACACAAACATTTTCATCAAAATCAGTCAAGATTAAAAGATTACGGCTTTAATATGCATTTCAGCACAAAAATTTATTCAATAAAAGTTGTAGAGAATTTTAAATCCTACAACTTTTATTTAAAACATTTTTTTGTATAATGCTTATTTTAGCGGTAGTTAGCAATTTTCTGTTTTTTTTCTCATGAAAACGTGTAAAAATCGATTTTTTTAAGATTGCGGCCTTAGTATGCATTTACCGACAAAAGTGTATATAATCAAATTTATAGTAAATTAAAAGATCTACAACTTTTATTTCGAGCATTTTTCTCTACAGAGCCTAGTTTAGCATGAAAGAGTGATTTTCCGTATTTTTAAGCCAAACTGAGGTAGATTTTCATTTTGCACCATTCACTCATGATTAAAATAAGGTTATGTTTTCGAGGTTAGGTTTCTGTTTATTTCTAATGTTTTTATGACGAATGTTACGTTTTATTGTTAATTATTTGCATTGGCATAAGACAGTCGTGAGTGTTTCACACAAGATTTTTTACTGTTAGAAGCTTAGAGCTTTCTAAGTAACATATGCAACGAGACATTAAAAATTTCTAAATAAAAAAAATTGTGATAGGTGAAATAAAGTCATCTTTTATTTTATTTGTTTGGTAGTCATTAGGGACAGTTAGTTCCCTTCTCTTCCACATACTCTATTCTGATTTATCAGGTATGGTATCTATTGTACCATCCTACAATATGATATTCTTTTCTCTTTCCTTTTTTCAAAATTATTTGCAAACCAGATAATAAAAAAAACAAATGTCACTTTGTTTTTCACAAAAAACAAATGCCGATTTTTGCATAGAAAGTTATGAAAACATTAAAAATTTACAGAGATATTACAAATATGATTTTACCTACCCTTACTTCTAACACATATTTAATTATTTCACCCCTTCCACTGGTGATTCATACAGATTTCAACAAAATTCCTGTTTCCTGTATTAGCTACTAATTACTTTTATTTGTACAGCGTGATCTGGGTTTCAACATGTAAGGTTATGTAAGGAATTCTTTAAGTTTAGTTATCACTGAAACACATAGCAGGGAGTTGCTAATACATTATAAAATTGAGAGAAAAATTCCATTCTCTACAGGATACTGTATATTCAACAATAACCACCATTTATTTGCACTAATATACCAAAATTTAACAAATTATAAATAAGAATCAGACAGTCATACAAACCAACTATTTAAAAAATGTATTATAAGCCGTTAACACTGGATTATGCAATGTTAGAATTGTAAAGATGGTGTTGCTAAAAGTGTATCCAGGAAAACCCCAATTACAAATTTTAAAAACTACAGAATCGAAATTTTATAATAAAACCAAAGGTGTACGTATAAATCCCACACCACTGGGAATAATATGTTGTAAATAATCAAACAATTTTTTCTCAGTCTCGGTACGATAGACTTAATCCTTTAAACGTAAATTAATTAAATAATAGTTAGTAAAGTAGGTTTACAAACAACTAATAAATTAACATACTAAATCAGTCTCCTCAACACGCGAAACAATCAAAAAATTTCTCAGCAACAGCAAAACTTCTAATAAATTATTACTAACTACCACAGTAACACACTTTAATAATTATGTATTACAGAATTGTTAAAGAATTTAATTTTTTTAATTCAATATATATTAATACATAAATTACACGCAGCAGTGTAGCTGTAAGATAATATATAAAAATGTAAATACCTATGAATAAATTGATACAGAACTCTTTATTCCCATCAAAGTCAAATTGAATACAAAGTTGCAGGTTACATACAGACCAGAAAAACAGGTGGGGGATGTGGTTTCAGGAGCTTGCGAATTGCCACTACACACAATTTTTTGACCTTAAAATATGGATGTACGTTGCAATCTGTTCACTTGACAAAACACAACGTTAAGCAGAGACTAAGGATTTCTTAAATTTATTAATGCTAGTTTCTTCTCAGTAAACCGGGAAACCCTGATACACAAGCGGGACAATTAATTTTTGGCTTAATTGATACGAGCAAAATCTAATATTTAGATTATAAATTAAAGTAAGCTATACGTTTGAAGAATATACTACTTTGTTTTAACAGGCATATATGAGAAATTGTTATATTATATAATAAATTATATTTTATAATGAATCATATGATTATCAAAGATAATGTTTTAGTTGGCAACACTGATGAACATACATATTTAAACTGATATTTACGCTACACGTGTTTAAAATTGAATTATTTTTTGTCCATTTTAATGCAATTTGTATTATGTTATAACAAAAAAATAATTCATCGTTTGTATTAATGGTGAGCGTTAAGTCTACGGGAGATGTTTAAACAATTAAAATTCGACGATTGTGTGAAAATAAACAAGCAACCCAATGGTCACTTGTCCATGAAATTAATGCAAATTAGTAGGCCTATGCATTTTCTATTTTGTGACCTTCAATTTAATTTGCTGACCACCTTCAATGAATGGTTAATAACAAAAAATATAATACATCAACATTGAGACAGACTACTTACCGAAGAATTATACGATGCATTCCTTTTCACTTAACTTCAAAATCTAGCTATACTGTACTGTACCTGAACTACTATTGATTTCAAATAAATCTGTAGACAGAGTTATGTAGTTAATAAACAACTATCAAACTTGTTTGAGTTACCAATCAGAAAGATAAACTTGTATAAATAATCATTATTGAAGTTTTATTTAAAATTTAATGTATCTTATCTCTTGTATTTGTTATATTTAACAGAAGTCTCCTAATGTTGAATTTAACAACATAATAAAAATTAGTAAACAAAAATAAATTTTTTAGCACTTTTATAGTTAGGCCGTGTTTCACACCGGTGAAACACTATCATAATAATAATAATCATAATCGTAATAGAGGAACATAAGTGTATGCTCAGGAACTTTCCTGGGATGAATACAAATTTAAGACTTTTTATTGGATGTCAAATGAAAGTTTCCAACTATTACTTGAGTTTTTGGTACTAAAATTATAAAAAAAAACACAAACTACAGGAGTAATTTGTCACTTGAGGAGCAATTGCTAATAACTTTAAGGTAAGTAAAAGAATGAATAATATAGAGAATAGTTCAAAATAAGTACTCACTGTTCGTAATTCAATAATTTTGAAACAAAAGGACTTACCAAGTTACTTTTACTACTATAATTTGTATAAGAATGTAATATAGACTATCCAAACAGTGAGTGCATTTTTTTTGAACTGCTATGTGCAGTAATTATTTATTTACATAATAATAAAAAATTACATAATAACAATAATAATGAGTCACATTTTGATACAAATCATTCTCAATATGTGGTGACGGTGTAGTAGTTGGCGTTGGCTGCTTCGTCTGCCATGATTATACGCGATTGGTTAAGCCTGTGTTGGACAAACTGAGTCGGATGCAAATCAGTTTGATTGAGGTCTTACTGGTGGGAGGGCGAACACATAAATGTAAAGGGTAGAAATCATATCAGAAGTTGAGTCAATGTCGTATCACCGGTGGGAAAACACCCTTGCTTTGATAGCCATAATCTTCAATATTGTTTTTTAAGTTAAATTGACATCAACAAAATTCAAACCAGAACTTTAGTTATGTAGATATCTTTAGATTTACAAACTGCGTCGCAACTGAATTATTTTACTTTTCATTAACTCTTCTTTAGTTCTCCATGCAATGCTGGATTTATGCCTCTCCTTATATATTCCATGTTTCCCTGTCATGAGTTGTTCTCATTCACCCTACCCTAACCATTCCTCTGAGATCATAAATGCAGTCTATAAACATCACTTCTAGTCTCATAAGGTATTCATTAGGTTATTCTGTGTCCGCACCTGTCATCGCTCTTTTGGTTTGTCACATTTGACGCAACTCCACTTAAAAACCACGATGTGTTCCATGATCTAAGTTACTTTCTTTTGTCACAGATTATTTTGTTTCTCATAAAGAAATTTCTAACACAGGTTATTAATTCCTTTATAATTTTTCTTTTTTTTTTGAATCCTAGGTTGTAACTTAATCCAAGATAATTTCTTCCCTTTCCTTCAAGGATCTCAACCTGTTCCGGTACGTATCTTTTCAGAGGTCTGCTAATATCTCGAATGATACCTGGCGTACTGAACTGACATTACAGGAAACCTGTTGCAACTTATTGTACCCAGATGTTTAGATCACAGTCTTTTATAACCTCTAATCTCTTCCTCGAGGCTAGAACTCCCAATTCCTTTCTTATGCTAATATTCACAAACTTGTTCAGCAGTGCACATCTTAAAAATTTCATCTCAGGTGTTAGAATTTCATCTTCTGCCTTTGGATACATCCATGCTTCACAACCACACAGAATAAATGAAGTTACTTCGCTGTCCTAATTTTTGACACCAAATTCTGAAAAAGTGTCAACAAATCAATAGTGTATTTTTTCAATAAAACCTCAAAACATGATCTTAGTAGGGACTTTTTGTTTTCTAGACCTAAAAATCAATAGAAACCTCCAAATAGGTCAGTGAACCGTTGAAGTTTTGCAGATTTTTCAGAACTGAATAATCTCATCTGGGACAAAACATTTTCTGCAAAACAAAACATGTTTAGAAGCTTTTGAGACATAGGTATTTTCTCAGGATTTTGAGGACAGGTCATGTTATCAACATTAATGTTTTGAGATATGTGGTATGAACTCGAGTTGAAGAGCATAATCAAAAGAAGAAAGACTGCCAACATTGGTAATTTATTTAGAGGGGGTAATAAGTAGGAGCTTTTCAGAGCTGAATGAAGGAAATACTTGTGGTTAAAGAATATTAGAGAATAATTTACCAGAATTTGTAACAAATTCTAAATTATTCTTAAGCAATGTGGAGAGTTGGCACAGACCTGGATAAAGAAAATGCTTGAGGTTGAAGAATATTAGAGACTGGACAAACATGAGTGCGAGGACACCTCCTTGAGGGTGGTTCACAATACAAAAAAATCTGGTGTGAAACACAAACTTTTTCTTGCCAATACAAATAATTAATAATATAACCTAACATTAGTAATAAACAAAAAAAAAACAACCTCAAAAAACAAAACCTTATTTTAATCATGAATGATGCAAAATGAAAACAAACCTTAGTTTGGCTTAATAATACGGAAAATCAGTCTTTGACGCTAAACTAGGCTCTGCAGAAAAAATGCTAAAAATAAAATTTGTAGATCTTTTAATTTACTTTAAATTTGATTATATACACTTTTGTCGTAAAATGCACACTAAGGCCGCAATCTTAAAAAAAATTTTCTACAAGAGCACAGCCTCCTCAAGAATTTTAGCAGACATGGTGCCTGCCCTACCTTGTAGAGCATAATAAATGCAGTAAATGAGGCAATTTTAAAAAAATTTGTAAGAGCTGTTTGAGAAAATTTCAAAAAAATGAAAAATTACATGAATAAACTACTTATGATTGATCAATTTTAACAAAAATGTTTGTGTCGGGTTCTCTAGTGGTACCTAATTTAAGTTTCAACTTCGTACGATGTTCCATTCTTGAGACATTTCAACATTCACACACACACTGACCAATCGCTATTAACATATTTTTTTGGTTCAAGGGGTCTGAAACGTGTATACCCAGTAAAAACTCGATAGATCTAGATATGTAGATATGTAGATGTACTAGATATGTAGATCTATACAGCTATCTATGTAGATGTAAATATAGATATACAAACAATTAAAATCTCATAAAACATAGGCGATAAACACAAAAAAAAAACACAGAACAGTATATATTTTTTTGTTATTAAGGAAACAATGACTGTAAAGTATATTTCATTACGTAAAATAAGTTTTAATTTTTGTTTGTTTGGTTTTCAATTTGTAAAACATGGCTTCAATCTTATTTTCAATGTTTGTCGCCGACCAGGGCTGACAACACATGGCAAAACCTTGTTTGAAAATTTGGTGGCCCTGAAAAGGGCCGTTGTTGGTGGTCGGAAACAATGAGCCGGAGTGGTGGAAGTGGAGCCTGAAGAGTGACAACTCGGCTACCGGGTTCAGGCCTAGCCTTCCCTCAGTGGCAGTGGTGGCCCCCAGAGCCCCACAGTGTCGGGTCAGCGTAGGTCGTCTGTCGATAGCGTGGCCAAGGCGGTTCTCTCCAGGTCGGGGAAGGCTGACCGGTGCAGGAATGCAGCGTTCGCCACCGGTAGCGTAGACCAGGGATGGTGCATCTGGTCTTGTCTTCTTCTGTCTGGAGCTCTTCTTTCTTGTTTGTCTCCGGTTGAGAGTTGAGTGAGGAATATGCCTTGCGGGCCAATGCTCTCGCTTAAATCACCCCAGGCGAGTCCACTTCATAGTGGAGGGGAGGCACTATTGGCTCTGCGTGACACGCGGGAGGCAGGTAGTGGGACCATCTGCAGGCGCTAATGTTGGTAAGGAGTCAGCAACAGTTTAAAAGTTGCTGTTATAAATTTTCATCTACATTGTGGTAATGACAGTATGTGGAAACAATACAAATAGCGTCTAGTGCCTGTTTACTTGAAGGGGGCACTTTACCTGTTTCCATTTCATCATCATCATCATCTTCACTTTCTTCCTCATTGTTTAGGGCTAAGACATTTTCGATAATTGCATCATTGCCAACATCTGCTGAAGTGGCCAAGTCATTGTCTGCCCCTACATAGGTATCTAAATCCATATCCTGAAGATATTGTTTAGCTGCCATATAGAGATTTTTGTGCCGCTACAAAGAGAGTTAAATACATTACTGTAATATATGAAAGGGTCGGGATCGGCAAATAAAGCCGCTAAAGAGAGATTTTATTGCATTCATATAGACAAGAGATAGTAAAAAAGACACACCAGAATTAATCCAGTAAGAGCCAAGGCCGAAGTGGGCAAAATAAACATCCTTTTTTATATGTAGATATTGTTAATATATTAAAATGGATTAGAACAAAGGAAAAGTAGGTTAATTAAAAACAAAACAATAAAAATAACACTTTAGAATACTGACAAAATTGCATTGTATTTAAAATCAGGTCATCACTATGTTTTCAACCACTCTACTTACAACTATTTAGTATTTTTATTAAATTTTTTTGTTATTTTATTTTAAATTAAAATCTAAAATTTCTATACATAATAATAATAATATAATTAATAATAATCATAATAATAACAACAATAATAATGACTTAAATATTATTCTCGCCCTGGGATGTATACCAATTTGTTCAGGTAGCCGAGATCACAATATTATTATTATTCTTTTATACAATATATAATATAATTAATATTAATTATATTTATACAAGGAAATAATTGCACATTATACATTTTCTTAAATCTGTATATTAATTAACAATATTAAATGCGTTTGTCTAACTGGAATGATGGATTTTCTTTTGTTTACAGTAAATACGACTTACTTATTTCTCTTGAAAACTAACCTGCACTTTAAAATTTATTACCACGTATAATTTATTTAAAATATAGTAAAGCTTGATTGTGATATTTGTTAAATATACATTTTTAAGTTTTACTGATAAGTTATTACAAAAGTGAAATTTTTCAATAACATTTTTGAACTTTGACTTTTTTGAGATTCAATTATTAATACAGATTTTTTTAATCATGTTTCCTCCAAACGGAATATGATAATAATCAGATAATGGCTGGACAATAAAACTATTTAATTTAAATCATTAATAAAATATAACTTGTATTTGAACTGGCAGTAGATAGATATATTAATTAATTACCATAATCTTCAAAAAAGTTAATTTGGATTTGTTTAAATGAAAATAAACAAAAATACAAGCAAATGCTGAAGTAACTAATTAAAATATGTGTATTTATGTAATATATAATCAATTACATTTAAATGTAACATAATTCTTCTCCAAACTTTTTTTATTGCTTCATATTTCTTTCCATTTATTATTCTACTCATAAATGTTTCGGTAGGTGGGTCCACCATCATCAGAAAATATTTAACATAAAAATTTAAATTATACAATATCTTCTGAAAAGATTTTAATAAATTAGTTTGAATTTCCGTGCTAAATATACTGTGATGGTGGTGGATCCATAGAAATATTTTAGCGTAGATAGATGAAAATTGATTTTAAGCAGCAAAACAAGTTGGTGAATAAGTATAGGAAGTCAAAAGTAATTTTACACTTGGGTTAATATTACAAACTGCAATTTAAAGATTTATTAAATTTATAAGTTCTTGACATGTTCTGTACTACTCTTGGAAATCTCTTGAATGAAGAAAAACTTTATTGTACCATCCCCAAGTTAAATACATAACCACATAAAGTAATTAACGATCCTATTTTTATTTTACCAGACTTTCTGTAAATAATTTGTCAAACAAAATTAACAATAATATTTTTAAACATATAAACTTTATTTATTTTTCTGTACAACAAAATGATATAATAAAAACAATGCAATGAATACCTTGAGCAACCAGGCTATTCGTTGAGGAAAAGCCCTTTGAGTTTTATTCATTATAAAAATAATGACGATAAAATAAATATTATGAATACCGAGAAAAAATTGGATTAAAAGAATAGACATGTTTAAATTTTTAGAAAATTAATCCAAAATACAAGAAATGAAGGTAAAAATGAGCTTAAAAAGTTGTCCACTTAATTTATCTCGATAGTAGTTAAACCCGAAGCATTGTATGGTACAGAATGTTAATTTTATACAGAAAATAGGCAACACACATAGCAATGAATTCAAAAAAAAGACGAATACTAAGAAAAATTATTATAATAAAAAATAGAAAAAAATTAACAGATAGGCTATAGGTATTTAGTATGAACAATAACAGATTATCAAAACAAATGTTTGAATAGATTAAAAATTATAAAACAAGTAATTGGTCTATAGAAACTGGGAAAGACCTTGAAGAAATTAACACAACAAAATTTTATAGAAAAAATATTAATGAGCTGATAAATTTCCAAATAAAATTAAAAAAAATCACATAATTAATGGTCTAACGAACAGAAGAAAGAATTCTGATGGATAAAGCAGGATAGATAAAAAAGCAATAAATTTTTTTCATTAATTTATTTAACGTCGCATTAACTGCAACGGTCATTAGCGACGACGTTGGGGTGTACCTTTATGCAGTGGGGAATGAAATGATTTTTTTGTAATGTATGAAAATATGCCATGCCTGACCCAGGACCACATGATGAGAGGTGAGCACGTTACCTACAATGCAAATGCGGCTGGCAAAAGCAATATTTATCTTTCGTTTTAAAGAAATTAAATACGTTTTCTGATAAAATTATTACCCTAATTTTTTGCCCATAACAGACAGGTGGAGTGTCAAATTATTTACACTCAATCTGTTAGTTGCAGGGCTAAAATAAATAGTTCTGTTTCTTATCAGATGGTCAGCCAATTAAATGACTGAATCATTTAAGAACAGAAGAGGTAGAGGTGTAAAAGACACTAATCAGAGTTATCTCCTCTGAAAGTAATGGATTTCATTATACAGCCAGACCCTGTGGTGAATGAAGTGAAAGTGTCTTTTGCAGAGTGGAAAATATATGCTTTTCAGAGGGCCTGGCATGCTGATAAGTGTACTTTTCCACTCAGTGAGGAAGGCAATGGTAAACCACCTCACTCCTCGATTTACTTAGTAAAACCTCTACAGGTTCAAACCAGCCTTTCGGCTGATGACCTAAACAACAACAACCCTAATTTGTTGTGAACATAATATTGTTTTATCACATCTATAATGTTAAGATCATTCAAATAACTGTATAGATACTAAAGATTTTTTTATCCGTAATGTGTGTACATTGCAATCTGTTCAATTAAGAACAAGCAACCTCAAGACCCAATGTGATAAGGATATATACATGTAAGGTGTAATTTTGTACAGACTCAGGCCAAATATTCCTGAAAATTGTTAATTGAACCCCAACCATTACAGTACACCGGTAACCAATCCAGAATTCAATTTCGTATAAAAATAACTTTACTAGGATTTGAACCACAGAACTCCGTCTCTGAAAATCAACTGTTAAACAGCTGATTTGCAGCAACAACAATATCACTAGACCAACCGGTGGGTTATACAGAAGATAAACAACTTTTTTGTTACGCGTTACTTTATTTTGAACTGAGTTTATATATTAATACGTGCCAGTTAGACTTGGACAAGTTATAGATCATTAACGAATCAAGCATTTTGCTTATAATTAAATATTAGCTTATGGTTTTTGAATTTGATTTATAATTCTCATTATTATCAAAACTAAATACATTATATTTTTAAGTAAATTAAAACTTTTCATATATCTCTTATTTAATTTATATAAAATTTATCTTTAGATAAATACATTGAGTTTATAATTAATTATATAAATAAATACAAAATAATAGATAATCTAATATTTGTACTATCAAGAAATTAAAGGAATTCATTAAAAAAAAAATAGACTTAAATGCACCACCATTAAATATTTTTAAAATCTAGTTTTTAATTTTTCGGTGTACCAATATTACCTAATGTATTAACGGCAGTATCATAATGAATTAATAAATATCTTATAAGGCAGTAAAATTAAACAAAATTATAGAATTATAATATTTTTTCAAACCCTGAATGCATTTACATTATTGATGAAACTCCATTGTTTAATATGTCATTTTTTTAAGCTACAAAAATTGTTAATACCAAAACATAGAATGTTAGAACACAAAATATTTTACAATATTATTAGGCAATGTTATAAAGACATTAAAACATAAAAATCTGTTTTATCATAAAACATTTATGAGATTTAATAAAAGTATTTAGGGTAACACCAATATGTATTTTTAAATGGAAAAAAGTACAAGGTTAATGACACGTCTTCAGTATAAAAAATTATATTAATCCCCTTAAATGTTATGAAAGAAGATACCTCAACAAATATTTTTTAAGTACTTATGATGAATTATCGCACATCGTGCAAAATGTGATTTGGACGGCTGTAAAACAAATTATTAAACAATGTTCACTAACCTTTTATTACTGCATCAATTTTTCTGTTAGCTATTATTTTATTTCTGTAAACTTACATGTTTTGGTGAATCCACCACATCAAAACAAAACCAAATAAAACAAAAACAAAAATTAAAACTAATTTTACTAAACAATTTTTAATGTTATATTTTCTGAGAGGGTTTTAGAAAAATTATTTTCAATTTTTGTGGTTTTTATTTACTTGGATGATGGTGGATTCACCGAAACAGGTAAGTTTAGGGGAAATAGAATTATAGGAAGGAGAAACATTTAAAAAAAAAGTTTAAAGAAAACTTATAGTATTTTTATACTGGGATTAATTATAGGCTAAGGGATGCAACTTAATGATTTATTGAAATCATTCAAGCTATCTCTCAAGTTGACAATTAAGAAAATAAATGATAAATGATATTATGATGCTATTATATAAAATGATATACGTCAAAAAAATTCAAGCTCTCTGTCGTCACTGATTTGTACAGATAAAATCAGATAGATCTGATCCCAAAATTTGTAAAATTATTCGGAAAATCATAAGAATCCTAAAACCAAACCAAGAAAAATTCTACATTTGATTCAAGTGGGCCAATGAAGCCGTAAAAGCAAAAAAAAGACGATATTGTTAATTTTTTGCTTTAACATCATTAATTTCATTCATTTTTTTTATTTATTGGAAAGTGATTTTTAAGTTGCAATGAATGCCATCCACTTTTTGGTTTTAATGTCAATAAGGTAAGTTAGGTGCGTGTACTGATATAGATATTGAAAATTAAAAAAATTTAATGATTTTATGAAGAAAAATTAGCTGGTTGTGATAGGTAACACGGTAATTTTTATATTACAAACAAAACAGCAAATGTAATTCACTATTTTCAGATTCCTATTTCACAATTTCAATTTAGTTAAACTTAATAAATATATGAGGGCTGGGTTTTTTCAAGGTCCGACCAGTCGGGAAATTAAAACCCCCACAAATATCTAATGAACCTTTGCGCAGCTTCTCTTATATGGCCATCAATAGCATCACCTCGGTCTGTTCAGTTCTGAATGCGCAGCGAGCACGTAAACTTGGCTTCAAACAATACCATTTCCCGCCAAGTTTGAAGTGCATGCGTTAATTTAATTTCTTCTGGCTGAGGGGTCCAGTTCAGCTGAAATTCATCGAAGAATAAGTAATGTGTACGATGAGACTTGTATGAGCGATAATGGTGCAGGAACTTTAAAGCAGGATGTACAGAAGTTCATGATGTAAGCAGGCTGGGAAGAAAGAAATGTCAACAGATGATCTTGTTCAGTGAGCAGATTAGGCAATTCAAGAAAATCGTTGGTTTACAATTTCTGTTTAATTTTTTCCTGAAATTTGAAGGTCAGCTCTCTATACAAATTGTCAGTGAGAGACTTCAGTACCGCAAACTGTGTGCGAGATGGGGAAATCGAATTACCGCATGCACTTCACACTAGGGGCGAAATGGTATTGTAGCCATGTTTACATGTTCGCTGCATGTTCAGAACTGAACAGACTGAGGTGAAGCTATTGGCGGCTATATTAGAGAAGCTGTGCAACACATCTATGCAAA
Source organism: Catonia carolina (assembly GCA_035578175.1). Taxonomy (NCBI): domain Eukaryota; kingdom Metazoa; phylum Arthropoda; class Insecta; order Hemiptera; family Achilidae; genus Catonia; species Catonia carolina. Next base: position 69,482,000 of record JAQMRL010000004.1, on the reverse strand, counting down.
GGTTCATCAGATATTTGTGGGGGTTTTAATTCCTCGACCGATCGGACCTTAAAAAAAAAACGACCCTCATATTTAATTAAAAATTTCACATGAAAAAATAAAGCATTGAGGGCGGAACTAAATGTAACAAACACTTTAAGGGATTAATAGTACATTTTTTACACTTAAAATTTTTGAACGGGTAACTGGGACAGAAAGTTTTATTTGGTATTTTAAACCTTCTAATTTTAATTAAATGACATATAAGTTAGACAAATATAAGAGTGTAAACACTAAAAGTGATTTTATACAACAACGCAGTCTAAAAAATCACTGAGCAAAGGCAATTTTTTAAATTGTCTTAATTTACGAAGTTTATAAACTTCAAAAGATTACAAAATGTTTACATCAATAAGGCCTACATTTTGAAAGACTTTGATATATCTAAAAATTAGACAAGTACTTTTTTAACATTTATAATTATCTCCCTGATACATTATACACGTAAATAACTAAAACAGATTTTTATGATAATAATGATTTAATGAACAATAAATAATTAGATATATGAAAAGCTAAATTTTGTCCTGCCACACCAATATTACAAAAATTAATATACACAAAAACTGTACATTTTATGGTAATTTTTAACATGGTGAAATATCACCTATATCAATCTTGATTACGACATATTTAAAAAGAAATAAACTTTAGAATATGTACAATATATGAAAAAAACTACGATTTATTTTTTCTCAAATAAAAACATATAGTATTTACAATGAATCATTTACAATATTAAATTACAAAATATTAAATTAAAATTTTTAAGTAGGTATTTTTTTGAGTATACATTTTTTAGAATTAACAATTACTTCAATCCATTGGATATATCTTTTTTCTAGAAGAGATTACATTTTAAAGTTGAACCTCATTAAACTGGATCAATACAGACTGGAACTGATGTAGGAAAATAGTAAGCCAAACATGGGAACAATCAATTAAAGGTGTAATTAATATTTGAAATATTCAAATCATAATGAGCTTCTAATTAAAGCAATAACAGCCAGCAATTCTAACACAAATACGTTATTATTTTATAGAATTTTTATCTGAAATTTTTTCTTTTATAAGAACAATGTTAGTTCATTTTAATTTCATAATTTGTTTCCTACACTGGTCTGGATTATTTGGAATATAAAAGAACAAGTAAACAAAGTTCGATTAAATTAATTAATTTCATACATTTTAAAATAACCTCATTAAAAATAATCATAACCATTTTTAATTAACAAAAAAATTAATTGCAATTCATATGCGTGAAGAAATTCAAATAACTGATGTTATATTATTAGAAGAAACCACCAGACTGTTTTATATATGTATACATTTGTTTACGATGGAATGGGAGCCATTTTCTGCTGCATAAAATTCATTTGTTTGGTTGCCTCCATGGCCCAGTGGTTAACGTGCTAATACTACAAAGTGGAGGTCCCGGGTTAGATTCACGGCCATTGTCTGAAAAATTATTAAAACTTCAAACCCGCTGTTCCTTAACCCGAAGTAGTCGCTAATAACCAAGATGTTGATGCGACTTAAATAAACTTAAAAAAAAAAATTCACTTTTATATTCATTTTAAATGTATACAATATAACGTTAGTTTATGATGAAAAGAAGGAATTTCATGGATTTAAATAAACATATAAGTCTACTATTGTGAACAAAAACTAACTCTAATAAACCCAAAAACATTGTATAACTAAAATTTTAATGGAAATGTCTAAATACATTTCATCAACACTGAAGCTGGAAATTTTTCATTCAATTCATTTAAAATTTCCAGAAAAAAACAATAACCCCCAATTAATCAGAAACATGAAAGATTATTGCAATACCTTGACAATGTATGCACAGGACATGTTTTCTCCAAATCCAACAAGTTCATCTGAGTTTATTTATGCATTATATCCTTTTCAATGCATACAACACAGCATAATTATGTTTTTTTTAGGGTTAGCTTATTTACCCCTAGAAACTTAATTTTTTTAAATTTTTAGGAAATGGTGTAATGTGTTTGTAGCAACGTTAATGGTTACTCAAATGAATAGTTACATTTTTTGGGCTACAATTTTAAACTACTGAATCTGAAAGATGGTTTCATATACAAAAATGTTTTTTTTCTTTTATTTAAGGGTTAATCATTTATATTGCTTGAAAATTTAAGTTACTTCTGTTGTGCTAAAAACAAGCAGATTTAAATTATATTTTTGATATAGTATTGCTGATAATAAATTTTTTAACACAAAATAAGTCTGATCGAATACTCACAGGTTAACTTTCAAATTCATGTTTACAATCTTCGAAACAACAATATTTGTAGTTCTTGTTCTTGACCAACTATAATGGTTTTTCCCTAAAGGAATTCTTGATCATCACAAACCTTTGTGATAGTTATAAAATTTAATTTTAACTACAAAATGTTTTAAGAAATAATATTGATGGAAGATTTGTGTTTTTTTAACGATATTTGAAATAAAATCAAATTGCATAAAATGAGGAAAAAATTATTTAAATATCTGTTTCAATAACTTTCACCTATACCTCAAATTAAAAATAAAATAAAATATATAACCGAACTATATTCGTATTAGCACCAAAAGAAATTTAATATACATTATTATAATTTTACAACGACTTTGTTTAAGTCATAATAATGGTTATACATTAAGTGACGGATATGTCACTTTCCCCTATTAACCCTTTTACGTGTAGGGTAACGATATATCGTTACCCTGCTATTGTGCCGAAGCGCACATGGTAACGATCTATCGGTACTCTTATTAAAACAAAATATAGTTTGTATGTTTCACGTTAGATGGGGAAAGTGTATACTTAAAATGAAGCTAAGAAAATAGGCATTACGATACTATCGAATAACGAAATAATCGATTTTTTTAACTGTGTAATATCGAATAAGAGAAAAGCATGTTTGTTTACAATGTATCCGCGTGTTTATTTTGAGGTTAGTGTCGTCCGAGTAGTTCATAAAAACAACTATTTTTCAAGAACTACTGTGTATATTTTGATGATTTTTTTTTATTTTGTTTATAATGAACTGGAGTTATCTTGTGTTGCGGGTATCAAGATTTTAATTGTGTGAAAAATTTATTAATCATTGGGAAAATGAACTTTTTTTGTTTGTATAAAAAATTTGATATTTAATTTTTTTTTTAAATTTTGAGTCAATGCAACAAATTTTGAACCATATCACACGAATTTGCAGAACCTTTTTGGCAAGTCTGATTTTTTTCATTACTGTATCTGAAAAATTGTATATTTGGTGGTAGTTTGAAAAAATGCTTATATTTTTGTTAAAATCGGCCTGTGCATTTTTGCATACCTATCACCAAAAGCCTTACACGTCAAAGGGTTAAATGGGATAACTTTTTTTGGATAAGTTGGCAACTTTCCTTTAACAATATCAGTTCTGTTGTTAAAATCCGCAAAATGTTTTAGTCTTAAAACATTGTTTAAAGTAAAATGAGTTAACATGCAGCAGTTGTGGTGGAACAATCACAATAATATAACTGAAATATGGTACGATTTTGTTCTATGGTGTATTATTAAGAAATAAGTGTTCATTTCAAAATTATTAAAAAAACTAAAAATGTCCATCGAAAATACATTCATCATTGTTTATGAAAATCAACAGTAGTCAACATCAATGAATCAGTTTTAAACGGTTGTATGGTGGGCTAATTTGAACAATTATATTAAAATTACAGAACATAATTTTTCATTTGGTTTAAGGAGGGAGTATACCATAAAAATAAAAATTTACATCTTTCAAGTTAGAACCTTCACTACTTTTTCATTTTATAGCCTAAGATTAGCACATTCTTTTCATTATAATACATGTTAAAAAAACTACCCCTAGGCCTAAAGAACAAGGTGGGTTTTTAATTACAATGGTTTTTTGGAAAACGGATTTTTTAAATACTATTCAGCTGATTTACTTGAAATTTCGGGTATGTGCTAAGGACATGCATATTTATTGTCTAGAGTATGCTTTTTGAGATATATGAATGAAGAAAAATATTATTTTTTTCATTTAGAAGCCTAAAAGATGTTATTAGCGCAAAATATGTTTAAAAAATGTTTTTTTTACCACACTTAGGGTTAAAAGCATACTAAAGTCAATAGAGCAGAAAATTCTGAGTATTTTGATGTCAAATTTATTACTGTAGCTGAAATAGAACTCAAATTAAACAGTTTCTAGTGCAACACGACATGAAAAAATTTATTTGTGGGAAAACACTATTAAACTAAATGATATTTCTTGTAACATACCTATTATCTCAAAATAGAGCAATCATAGAGCAAGAACGATAAAGTAGAGCAATCTAGTGGTGTTATAATGAAATGCGCTTCAAATTTAAATAAACCGCTATAGTTTATCTGCTCTCAGTCTTAAGTTATTTTACATAGAAAAACACGATATTTTTGCTTCTAAGCAAAAAAAATCGAGTAAAACACTTACAACAAAATAATTTATTTGTAACATTTTTATCAATCCATTTTACAAAGTAAAATAACCCTCTTATTCAGAACATTCCACACAATAAAAAAAGCAAAAAAAAAATTATTTTTGGTCATTTTCATGGTATAATCCCCCCTTAACAAACAATTTCCATTTTTGTCGAGAAAAGCGACATATATGCCACCCTTATGTTTTGCTTTTTGTTTATTACAATTATTTTAAAATATTTTCCAAAAATGAATTGATAATTAGTATATTTTTAGTTTACACCACTCAAACAAAACACCAAATATTACTTTTTTTTATAAATCAATCAACTATGACAAAAAGAAAACAAACGAATTCAAAATATATTTTAAAAGAAGTATAAAAAATTTAATATAATCAATGAACGATGATATTCCGCTCAAAATATTTAATTTACTCTTTAATAACGAAATCAATAAACAAAAATAATTGATGGGAATATTTTAAAATTAAATTGATAAATTGTCAACAATATTCGATATATTCTTTTAGCAGAGCATAATATACAAAGCATAGTGGGCTAAAATACAATAACAAAATTTAATTTAATAATACATTTCAAATAAAAATATCAAATTCACAAAACACAACCATAAATTCATATCTTTGATGACTAGAATTCTCTGGATACAACAAATATATCAACATCATTTTTTTTGTAAATTTATTTAAATTATATAAGTATTTTAGCCCACACCAAGCAATGGATTTAACAACGTTTCGAATTAGGCAAAATATTTAAAAACAATTTATTTAAAAAAAAAATTATTTGCACTTTTTTTTTAAATATCATTAATATCTGTTCTTAGAGAATATTTTTAAAATGTTAATGAGATAAGTTTTCAACACTACACACTCTTTGTACTATATAAATAGTTAAGTTAAAAAAGCATAATAATTATTAAAAACATCCTAAAAAAGATATTAATGATATAACTTAAAAATATAAAGTGGAAAAAATTTATTAATTAACCCTTTTAGTACTGATGTGTACACACGATGACGGCTATAGCCTACAGTCATGTTTAAATTATTTTTAAACTTTATAGGAGAAGTATGGTTATGTAACACGACCAATTTGATTATTTTACCATCATGTATAGACTTTAAAATGACCTAATATGTTTTTCACGGTTGATGAGCTCTGCTGTTCCACACGTTTAGACCAATCAGAACAAATGCCAGTGTTGTCAGATTGTACTTGACAAACATTATGCGGACATGCATATAAGAGCCGCAATAGTTCATTCTCGTCTTGAATCTCGTACTGAACACATTGATTATAGAGTGCGTTAACATGCAATATTTTATAAAATAATCAGCTGATTGTATGTTTATAGGTTATAATTGTTATTATAAGACCAAAAAAATGGCCGATAAAATATTTAACTGAGCTACAAGAGCAAGTGTTAGCAATGTTGCTGGCAAGTCATTGGCTAGCTATAAAGTGGGTAGAGGGCAATGCATACGTTCGGAGCCTTGAAAAATAGTATAGTACGATACATTGAATCCAAACAAAAACCAAACAAAATTTGGACCAAACAAAATTGGAAACTTAACTGAATAACATTTAATTACAAAACAATCTAACCAAACGTGATGCTAGAAATATAAAAAGTACATCTCAGTTACGTTTCTAAAATGTACATAGACGATAATGAGATAAGCGAATATCTGCGTAAAGAGTAATACTGATATTAATAATACGGATAATAAAAGTGCAAAAATGAAGTTTTTAAGGGCGATGGCAGGCTATAATAGACTGGACATGAAACGTAATGAAAGTATTCGAGCAGAATTACAGGTCCAACCACTATTAGACGGCATTGCGCGCTACAATTCCAGGTGGTGCGAACATGTGAATCGAATGCGAGAGGAAAGACTACCAGTCCAAATATTAAGTTATGCCCCACGGGGTAGACGTGATAGAGGAAGACCGCTACGAAGATGGGTGCCGGAACAGGCTTTAGGCCTATCCGTGTTTGGGTGATGATGATGATGATGGAATTAATGTCAACTATTACATACAATTTTGTCAATGTCAATCCATTGAGATAAGACATACTAAAATAATTACTGTTATATTACTTTTAACAGATTTTAAATTACAATTTCTTTTTGCAACAGATACATAAAAATACTTAATAAAAAAAATATTGATAATGAAATACTTTTTGTAGGAACTGACGTCTATAACTGAACATGAAGTGTTCAGTAGAAAGATCTACTGAAATGAATTGCTGCAACATTACTCGAACAGATTTTAATTTATAAAAATTTTTGTAACCAACATAAAAATATTAAATACAAAAAACATAAAAGATTTAAGAAAAATTACCAATGACGTTAGGCAAGAGTCATTAAAAAACCTAGTCTATACATTCATTTGCAATGTGGTTGTACAGACAAATGTTGAGGGTCCAATGGGCTGCTCCGATGCCAAATTTAGAGGTTTTCAGGAGAATGAAAAAAGACATGGAAGTTACACCATAAAGTGTAAGAAGCTCCAGTATTTTGGGCATATTAAGCTATTTAAAGAGCTTAAATTGCTTACAGTTCCCTCCCTCTACATTTTTGAGGTGATTATGTATGTTAGGCAAAATAATTTTATGCAGAATTTCAATTTTCACAATCATAACACGAGAAACAGGAATGATTATTATGTGGCTAATCACTCCACAAAATTGTTTGAACAAAAACCTACTTATGCAGGGAGAAAATTCATGAATAAATTACCCCAATCTTTAAAGTGTTGTGAGGATTTGAATTCGTTTAAAAAAATCTGTAAAATTACTTGATTGGTGAAACTTTTTATAGCGTACAAGAATTTCTTTCTTGATAGTAGTGATACATTGTGTGATTCTTATATGTAGTATTTCAGGTGTTATGTCGTCTCCTCCCGGAGTCTCCAGGCGCAAAAAAAAATAAAAAATCATGCGGAATGACTCATGGTATTCGTTACTACAAGCCATTTTACAGGGAAAAATATATAGAATGTGTGAACCTGGCAGAAGAATGGTGTCACGGCTTTGAAATCTGAGAACTTGATTTGGGAATGACTCGGAAGAACTATTTCACAGGGCAACAAACAACAAGAGAATTGCTATGACGGTCACTAACAAGCGGAACGGATAGGTAACTGAAAAAGAAGAAGAAGATACATTCATTCTTTCCTGTAACAACTCAGTACTTAGGGTTAAATTTTAAAATAAAATAAATAAATAAAACGCTGATTTGTTCAACGAAGCAAATTTTTTTTAAGGCATTACTATAATACATTATAACACAAACATGTGTTATATACGTAATGTAAACAACCAATAATAATTTGGAGAGAAGGCATTGAAATGATGATAAAATAAGGAAATTTAAATTCAATAATATTATTTGAGCAATGTAATCAATGATTCATCATATAATTTAAATTTATTAATTACATACATTACCAAAAATATTTTTTTTACAAATTGTTGATAATTTGTAGATTTAAACTGCCATAAATAATATTATTAATAATAATAATAAATTATAATACCAATGTGGTATTATTAAGATTTTGTTTTTTTATAAAAAAAAGATATAACAATAACAGTTTATGGATTATATACAATTAAAATTTTTTCTAGCCTAGTTAATAACCTAGATCTAGAAAAACAGAACTGTACTAATAATATATCGTGGAATTTTTATATCTACAGTATAATTTTTACTACAGTATGAAGGAAATTCTATTTTACAAGAATACAATAAGTTCTGCTTATTATTTTCTCTGAAAATCAAATTTTTATTAAAAAATTCATAAATGTTGTAACAAATTGTAAAACATACTGTAATTTTTATATGTAATTCCATTTTAACAGTGTGAACATGGTGTTATAATATAAAAATTCAAACAAATTGTTACCCAAATTGTTATGCAACAAAAATTGTTATGTAACAAATTGTTGTTTCCATTTAACATAAACACATATTTGAATTTACTTTAAAATTTTATCATTAATTTAGCTGGTGTTTCATGTTAACTGCAAGGTTTAGGTTGCATTTTTCCAAAATGTTTACATGGTGTAGTGAATGAAAGAAACGAAAAATTTTTAATTACTACTTTGCAAAAAGTACCAGGTTAGAATATAGCAAATCTGCTTCCCATATTATCTTCAAATACCTATCATTAACTAATGTATTCAATCTTTAGGCAAACAAACCTGAAGAAGTCTGTTTATTGAGTGAACAAGGAATAATAGGATAATACAAAAAGTTCTCAGGAGCTACAGTGTTAAGGGATAGAATACCTTAATCTGAAATTTCAGGTACAAAAACCTATATACATGTTGATAAAAAAATTTCAGAATTCCAACGAATTAATGATGTATATAAAACACACACACAGTTTGTACAACGGTCTGACATGTTTTTTCCTTTAACGAACATGCTTATGTCAAGATTCATCTAAAATAATCAACAATTCATAATCTGTTCATTTTATAACCCAAAATATATAATTCATAAAAACATAAAAATACCATAAATTTTTATTAACCTTTTTCTGCTGTTTCATATTTTAGTAGATACATAATCATCAGAGTAAATTTAATATAAACATTTATTAAAATCTTTTTAAATAAAATACTTTTTACACAAGTGATTGAAGATAAAAATCTTCTGAAAAGATTTTAATAAATTACTTTCAATTTTAATATTAAATATACTCTGATAATGGTGCATCCACCAAAACATTTAAGAGTAGAATAATTTTTTAAAAAAATTAATGAAAACTTATAGTATATCTACATTTGGATTAACTACAAGTTATAGGATATGTTTAAAATATTTATTTGTATATACGATTAAATAAAATAAATTTATATTTTTATTAAAATTATTAAAATAAGCAGAACTTACAGCATTTCAATACTGAAAGGTTGTTTAACAATATATCAATCATAATTTATTACAAACAAACAACTTGATGACTGAAAACACAGATTAAAAAAGTAACAACAATACTTAAAAAAAAAAACAATATAATATATACAAGATTTACAGATAGTTGATGTTTCACCATGGAGAATTTTTTTATTATACACAGTATCAAAAAATAGTATCTTTCTTATAAAATCACTACAATTTAAGGGTATACAAATCCCAGGGATAGGATTTATTTATTAAATATCACCTCCTTTATTGTTATATTAAATTATTTAAACATATACAAGAATATCAAATTCCTATATATACTATATATATAAAATGATGACAAAAAAAATAATAGCATACAAACAATGCATCTCACATTTGTTTCAACAACAAAACTTTTCAATTGGTGTATATAAAGTACAAGATTTAAAAAAAATTGATAATAATTTAAGAATCCCTGAATTGATAAAACAACTACTTTGAAAACCAGCTGTAAAAAAATCACATTCAAAACAAAACCTTTTCAACCAGTTTGAAAATCCCTAAATCTCATTGCCTTGACCACTCAAGAGAACAAAAATTAATAATAAAAATAAAAAAATTTATAATAATAATAATACTACAAATTTAAATTTTATAAACATATTTATTGTTAAAAAATACCTTTGTACAATGATCATTTATTAATAAACTAATAACATATTCATATTAATTTATATTAATTACAGTTGTCTTCTTTTATTTATTTTAATAAACTCTCTTCGAACCTCTTACAATAATTTCTTCTGATATATTACTAATCAGTCGATCTTCTTCGAGTGGAAACGGCAGTGAGGACAAGGATAATCTTAGACTGAACCAACCTTAGACATGACACTATTGCGTAGTAAAAGAATCGGCACCATTGCAATAAATATATAATATATAGTCTAGGGTGCCGAATCGAATATCAGCAAAAAACCTCATGCTTACCAACTTAATAATTCATTAGCCGATATAAAAATAATATATATCGGCTAAATATAAACACAAGTCGAGATCACAGTGCAACGAAAATTATAGCGACGACCTGCACGTTCTAAACACAATATCTTTTCCCTCTGTATCCTGGCTACAAGACACAAATGGATTTGATTTTTTATTTATTTTTTTTATTATTTTTTATTTATTATTCTTTAAAAAAAAGTTCTATACAATATCACTTGCGGACGCATAAAGTTGAACTTGGCAACGGCGGCGTACAATTTTCAGTTCAGGTCCCTGTCTTCTAAGTACTTGTATTCGAATGTGAAACCTTCTTTCTTACGCTGGCCCCACTTCTCATAATCAAAGTATATATATGTCCCCTGTGAAAACAAAGAAAAAAAACAACTCTTTACAGTTTTACTGCAAAAAAAACTACAATTCACACTGTTAAGTAATCTTCACCTGGGCTAATACAATTAGTGGCGCTTATATCGTCTCTCCGATGGTAAACTCACGAATGTGCAAATTTTGCGAATATGGGTTTGTTAGTGCATGCTGATGTATACAACCGAACACATGTTGTAGTAAACTCGTGAATATGTATCTTGTTCGGTTAGGGACATACAGCCTTTGTAAAGTTACGAAAATACTCCAAGTGTGTTAAAGAAGAAAGGATAGAATTTGTTTTTTGCTCTCATGTAAAACTGAGAATTTGCACATTTGCAAGTTTACCATTGAATGGACGATTATGCGGTATTTCAAATGTGCGCGCGATGCCTCTTGTTTAGTCGTATTTATTTCCAAATTATGCTGTGTCATACATTGTTACGTCATCTTTGCCACCGTTTTCATCCCTACTCTAATTCCTGCGTTTATTTGATCCCTTTGTTCCTTTTTACTCACTGCTTGTGGTAGCTTACAAGTGTACGGATGGTTACTTTATGCTCTTGCCCTCCAATAGCTGTTATTGGAGATTGCTTTATGTTAAGTGCTGTTTCGATTATGTACTGTAATTAGTTCAAATTCATGTACTGTTTTAAATGTGTTGTGCTAACTAACAAACTTAACGATTTAGCGAGCATCGCTTCCGTCAAGTGCTTTACAATTTACAAGTCTTGATTCTACAGTTTATGCTACGTCGTTGTGCTGTGGTAAGTAACCATTTCAAATTACACAGTATTAAGTTATTACGTTCAGTGATTCCTGTTGGTTCCTTGTTTTCATTCGTCATCCATAAACCAATCTATCCCGGCTTATTCATACATTTCTAACGTTCTTGTCAATACAAATTCTCTTGGTCTTGGGTGAAGACCGTAAACAAACACCCTGGTTCTTCGGAAAATATACCACATTAAATAAATTGTTAATTAGTTGTTGTTGTTGTTTAGGTCATCAGCCGAAAGGCTGGTTTGAACCTGTAGAGGTTTTACTAAGTTAAACGAGGAGTGAGGTTTACCATTGCCTTCCTCATCGAGTGGAAAAGTACGCTTATCAGCATGCCGGGTCCTCTGAAAAGCACATATTTTCCACTCTGCAAATGACACCTTCACTTCATTCACCACAGGGTCTGGCTGCATAATGAAATTCGTTACTTTCAGAGGAGATAACTCTGATTAGTGTCTTTTACACCTCTACCTCTTCTGTTCTTAAATGATTCAGTCATTTAATTGGCTGACCATGTGATAAAAAACAGAACTATTTATTTTAGCCCTGCAACGAACCGAGTAAGTGTAAATAATTTGACACTCCACCTGTCTGTTATGGGCAGGTTAATTAAAAAATATCATTTTTCAAGTCCAGTCATCGTTGGGCTTAACACACAATTATCTGTATATTTACAAGAATAAGGGTTTGTTTGTTGTTCACCTTTTCTAAATTTTATTTTAGTTACTTGAGTCACGAGTTTGCCCTTGTTTGCAACGAGGGGTAAAGGGGAAAAAGCATTAGTGCGCATACACGACTGCTTTAATTTCCGTACTACAAACACAAAAACTTAATACTATACCAAGACCATATACAGTACATCGCGGAAGCTTTTGTGGGTTATCTGTACCAATATAACTGTTTGTTACCGTTAACAGAAACATTAGTTTCTCGAAAACGTGAGCACGAGTTTGCTATTGTTTGCAATGAAGGGTAAAGGGGAAAAAGCATCCGTGCGCATGCACGACTGCTTTAATTTCAGTACTACTAACACAAAAACTTATACTATACCAAGAGCATAAACAGTATATCACAGAACCTTTTGTAGGTTAACTGTATTAATATAACTGTTTGTTACCGTTAACAGAAATGTTAAGTTTCTCGAAAATGTGGGCAGACTATTCACAGTGCTGAACGAAATCTAATATGCAGTGTAATAAAATGCTGTGAAGTTGATGTCAAACAAAAATGCCTTTCCTGCCTCTTAAAAAAACCCATAGCTAGTGGTTAACTACTGTGAGGTTTCTCTTTACACAATTTGAAAAATAAAGAAGGACATTATAGACATGAAGAAGCTATTCTTCAACAGTTTTGTTGGCGTCTGGTACAAAAAGGAAACGGTTAGGTAGATACTAGTGTGACTGATAGTGAAGATCCCGTGACAGCGATAGTAAAGAAGGTGATTCATTCGTAGAAAATTTGTTCTAATGGAAAAAGGTAGAGCTGGTAATAACAGTTAACTGAACATTTCTCGTCATGTAATTAAGCTATACGCAATATTATAGGTCACATTTATATCTTATAAGGTTTATGAATGCCCATAACAGACAGGTGGAGTGTCAAATTATTTACATTCAATCTGTTCGTTGCAGGGCTAAAATAAATAGTTCTGTTTCTTATCACATGGTCAGCCAATTAAATGACTGGACCATTTAAGAACAGAAGAGGTAGAAGTGTAAAAGACACTAATCAGAGTTATCTCCTCTGACAGTAATGAATTTCATTATACAGCCAGACCCTGTGGTGAATGAAGTGAAGGTGTCATTTGCAGAGTGGAAAATGTGTGTTTTTCAGAGGGCCCGGCATGCTGATAAGCGTACTTTTCCACTCAGTGAGGAAGGCAATGGTAAACCACCTCACTCCTCGTTTTACTTAGTAAAACCTCTACAGGTTCAAACCAGCCTTTTGGCTGATGACCTAAACAACAACAAGGTTTATGAAGAAAACATTTTCTCAGAAGAAACCACAGCTAACAAAATGTATGTAGAAACTGCAATTTAGTGAAATGTACAAGTAGTGACTAACTGTTGAGATTGGCAGTACTGTCAAATTTCACTTCCCTTCCTCACAACCCATCATACGCAAAAGGCAATCTCGTGACTTCAGTATCTATACTAGAATTACTGCATAGTAATAACATACTAATAAGGAAAAGATATAGTACGGTATATAAAGTCTAGACGAATCAGCTGGCTGGGACATGTGCACAGGATGGAACAGGACAGGATGCAGAGACAGATGCTTGTTGGGAGAATGGAGGGAACGAGGAGGAGGGGTCGCCCTAGAACACGCTGGCTGCAGGATGTGGAAAAGGATCTGACGAGCTTGGGGGTAGGGAACTGGAGGAGACGGGCAGGTCAGAGGGATGAATGGAGGCGCATTGTTGAGGAGGCCAAGGTCCACGTAGGGCTGTAGCGCTTCGTAAGTAAGTAAGTAAGTAATAACATACTAATAACAGAACATAGTAAAAAATCTGGTGTGAACACTCACAAAACTTTCTCTTGCCAATGCTAATAATGGACAATATAACCTAACATTAGTAATAAAACTTAGAAATAAACAAAAATCTAACCTCAATAAACATAAACTAATTTTAATCATGAGTGAAAGACGCAAAATGAAATTCAACCTGTTTGGCTTAAAAAATACAGAAAATCGCTCTTTCACGCTAAACTAAGCTATGTAGAGAAAAATGCTCTCAATAATACGCACTGTTCTAAAAATATTAGTCACAAAACCATTTTAAATAACTACTGTGGTACCAAAATATTTTATTAATATACTAAAAATTTATTATAATAGCCTAATATAATAAACAAATGTATTAGTTTTTAATATTTTATGACAGTGTTATATTTTATAACAGTTTGTTTATAAACAAGCCACGTATAACAATATTAAATTATACACAATAACTAAATTAATAATTTCTGGAGCCGTGATGATCGTAATTATCCACTACAGTGAAAAAGGTTTCACAGAAACAACTGACAAATATGAGAGTAAATATTTTCAGAATGTACAGTACACACGTCGCCATGTTGGATTTAAAGTAACTGTTGCTATGAAAACATCATGTCTTACTATCGCCAGTCCTCCTTGCCCTTCATCCCAGACTAGCAAACAAGTCAGCTCCCTACTATAATAGCACTAACAAGCAATGACGCTCTAGGTGCACTGAAATAGAATATTGTGTCTGTGAATAGCAACAATACAGAGGCAGGTTGAAGTTCAAAAAGGACTGAAATTCAATGCTAGCAGGTTGAATAGTACAGTGGTGGGTTGTCATAGCAACAATAACGTAGGGTTGTAGGCGGCGGCACTGGCTTCCCCACACCCCACTTCTCCACACAGTAACATTCAAGTCATCTCTCCACTATACTTGAGCAGGTTCATAAGAACGTACTGTTAACCTTTACAAACAATCTCGACACCGCATTCCCTCTCAACACGTCAAGGAAGCTGCACGACACCAACAAGACGTCTGACATCGAGCTCATCAGGAACATCTATGATACAGCTAAGCTTGAATGAATACGCCAAATGCCGTTCCACGACTACTTGTAAACCGCGACTATACTAGGCCAGTTGGCTAAAATGTCAACGTTAGTCCTGCCCGCCCAGCCTCATTTTTTGTGATATTTATATCACAAAAAACCTGGTAAATACTTCTTAAAATTGATATCAATATAGCCCTGCAACAGATGACTCTGAAACTAAAATATTTTCCATTAACTACCCCTTCCGTAACTCTCTTTTGAAGAGACCCCCGTTCTGTAATTTTCTCCGAACAATCAGGTGGTAACTCCCACGATATCATCAACGTCCCTCTTCTACCAGTTCCAGTTTGTTTCATTCCCTCATTCACAAGGCACTGACAGCAGAATAGTATTCATGTACTGGTTCTATAAGCAGATATGCAATTCGCTTAAATTTCAAAGAGAGAAGATTGTAAAGAAAACCAAAGAAGGAACAAAAACACAACAAATGACGTCTCGAAAGTGGATAGTTTTTATTATTAAAGAATAAAAGCCAAACTGTTAGTTATTTAATTACGATACCTGTTCATACTCTTCGTTGATCAGTTTGGGCTCCTCATGACGTTGAAACCACATCATGTATTTGGTGTGGAACCTCCATGACTGTTTCTTTAATGCTTTCGCTGCCAGATACTGTGCTTTACTTCCTTCCATATAATAAAAAATAAAAAACAGAGTCTCCGTAGACAGTCTCTGGAAGAACTCTAGAGTATCTGAATGTGCAAGTGGAACCTGAGAACAAGAGAAAATTTTACATTAGCTTCGTTTTTTCGCTTAATGGATTGGACAGCTTAGCCTGTTCTGGAAACCATCTCCTTCTTGGGTACACTCTTCTTATCCATGGGTTTGTACTCTTGGGCTAAATGGAGCAAACACTCCTTTCCATCAGTTCCAAATGGCTGCACCACCAAATCCTCATATGAATATTTAATCTCTAATTTACATTATAAATACCTTGATTAAGAGTCAGATTTGCCCAAAACAAGCAGATGAAGTGTTATATTATTTGCACTCAATCTACTAGTTCCAGAGTTACAAAAAATAGTTCTGTTTCTTATCACATGGTCAGCCAATTATATGACTGAAGCTTTTAAGAACAGAAGAGGTAGAGGTGTAAAAGACACTAATCAAGAGTTATTTCCTCCGAGAGTAATTAATTTCATTACACAGCCACACCCTGTGGAGAATGAAGTGAAGGTGTCATTTGCAAGGTGCAAAGTAGATTCTTTCCAGAGAGCCCGGCATGCTGAAAAGCATACTTTTCCACTTAATGAGAAAGGCAGTGGTAAACCACCTCACTTCTTGTTTTACTTAATACAATAATCGGTAATTTATGTGACCAAAACTTTTGAATCATAATTCAATTAAGAAAGTTATAATCATATAATTTGTAGTTAAGGTCATCAGCAGAATGGCTGGTTTGAACCTCTAGAGCAGAGGTTCCCAAACTGTGTGCCGCGAGGCCGGCCAAGTGAGCCGCGGAACTCAAGGAAAATAAATTAAATTAAATTTAAACGGTCCAACAAAATAATGCCTAGCCGATGACCATAAGTAAGTATGTATAAGTATGATATAAGTACGTTTATATCAAGTACTTAAGTTTAATCAATGGCATAAAGTAATAGGTGTGCCGCGGCTATTGGCCGTTTTTTTTTTTGTAGTGTGCTGCGAGAAAAAAGTTTGGGAAACACTGCTCTAGAGGTTTTACTATGTCAAACGAGAAGTGAGGTAGTTACCAACGTCTTCCTCACTGAGCTTATCAGCATGCCAGGGCCCCTGAAAAGCATTTACTTTCCACCCAGCAAATGACATCGTTACTTTATTCACCACAGGATCTGGCTGTACAAAGAAATTCATTACTATCAGAGGAGATAACTGTGACTAGTGTCTTTCACAACCTCTACCTGTTTTGTTTTAAAATGATTGTTATATAATTGGCTGACCATGTGATAAGAAACAGAACTATTTTTTGTAGCCCTGTAACAAGCAGATAGAGTGCAAAAATTTAATAACCCTCCACCTGCCTGTTATGGGGAGTTATGCCGCTAACAGGCACATGGCGTGATAAATTATTTGCACTCGATCTGCTAGTTCCAGGGCTATAAAAAATAGTTCTGTTTCTTATCACTAAATATATGACCGAAGCATTTAAAAACAGAAGAGGTAGTGGTGTAAAAGACACAATTCAACAGGTATCTCCTCTGAGAGTAATGAATATCATTTACAGCGAGACCCTGTGGTGAATAAAATGAAGGTGTTATCTGCAGGGTAGAAAAGAGATGCTTTTCGGAGGGCCAGACATGCTGATCAGCATGCTTTTCCACTTAGTGAGGAAGGCAAATGTATTTCACTTCACTTAGTAAAACCTGTAGAGGTTCAAACCAGCCTTTCGGCTGATGACCTAAACAACAACAATAATCATACAAAAATGAATTAAATAATAAATCCAAAATCCGCATATTAGTTTTGATTAGTTTAAGGTGATGGACCATTCCCGACAGGTGGCAGACCTCTTAACTGGTACAAAAATGTTTGTATGGATACTGAAGTCACAAGATTGCCTTTAGCATATGGATGAGGAGTAGAAATGAAAATTTGACAGTGCTGCCAACCTCAACAGTGAGGCACTACTTGTATAATTGGGAGCTGACTTGTTTGTTAGTGCGGGATGAAGTGTAAGGGAGCCTGGTACTACAGTTATTATTCGAGCTATAGTTATCGAAATGGTTTGTGAGTAATATTTTTAGAAGAGCGCATACTAATGGTATTATTATTACTACTACTAGGTAATAGGAGGGGAATCGTACAAACAATCCTCCTCAAATTCCTTACGCTAGCAATCAAATGAGCTCCCATCTATACATTTCACTACCATGCAGTTTCTATATACATTTTGTAAGCTGTGGTTTATTTTGAAAAAATGTTATCTTCATAAACCTTATAGAAATAAATGTGACCTGTAATATTGCCTATAGATTAATTACATGGCTAGAAATGTTTGATTTACTGTAATTACCAACTACCTTATTCCATTGGAACAAAATTTTCTACGAATGAATCACTTTCTTTACTATCGCTATCGCCAGCGTCTTCACTATCAGTCTCACTAGTATCTACCTAACTGTTTCCATTTTTTACCTGGTATCAACAAAACTGTTGAAGAATAGCTTATTCACATCTTTAATTTCCTCCTTTATTTTTCAAATTGTGGAAAGAGAAACATCACAGTAGTTAGCCACTTGCTCATGGCTTTTGTTAAGAGGAAGAGAAAGGCATTTTTGTTTAGCATCAACTTCACACCATTTTATTACACTGCATATTAGATTTCGTTCAGCACTGTGAATAGTCTGCCCACATTTTTGAGAAACTAACATTTCTCTTAACCTACAAATAGTTCCGCAATATACTGTATATGCTCTGGGTACAGTAAAAGTTGTTGTGTTTGTTGTACTGAAATTAAAGCAGTCACGCGTGTGCACTGATACTTTCCCCCCCTTTACCCCTCGTTGCAAACAAAGGCAAACTCGTAACTCAAGTAGCCATAACAGCCACGTCATGTTAACATGTTAAGCAGGGGATAAAATCCACTGTATTCCTTCCTATTAATCTATAGATAATCAACACAGCGATACAGCTAAGACAACATTTTTACCTGGTGATAATAAGGAGGCGTAGGACAAGGATTTCTAGGTAGATACTGTCTGATCTTCTCGGAATCAGCTGGGTGAGGCATATGGTAATAAGCAGCTTCCATCATCTGGAACTGACACTGATGTTCTTTTTGTAAAGGAACAGGACCGAGTGGAGCTACCCCTAATAAAGGTGGAATGTGTGCTTCTGACGTCACACACTCCCTTGTCTTCTTATCGAACAATCCTGAAACAAACGAACAATTAATTAAAAATCTGGTGTGTAACACTCACACAACTTTCTCTTGCCAATGCAAATAATTAACAATATAACTAACATTAGTAATGAAACATTAGAAATAAACAAAAAAACTAACCCCAATAAACATAACCTAATTTTAATCATGAGTGAAAGACGCACCATAAAAATACGGGAAAATCAATCTTTCACGCTGAACTAGGCTCTGTAGAGAACAATGCTCTAAACAAAAGTTGTAGATCTTTTAATTTCCTATATATTTGATTATATACAATTTTGTCGTAAAATGCGTACTAAGGCTGAAATCTTAAAAAAAATTGATTTTTCACACGTTTTCATGAGAAAAAAACAGAAAATCGCTAATTACCGCTAAACTAAGTGTTTTATGCAAAAAAATGTTTGGAACAAAAGTTGTAGGATTTTAATTTTCTACAACTGTTATTATATAAATTTTTGCGCTGAAATGCATATTAAAGCCGCAATGTTAAAAAAACTATTTTTTTACGTGAAAACAGCCTCTCCAAGAATTTCAATAGACATTTTTTTTTTTTTTTTTGGTTTAACGTCTGACTGTTCTGCAGTTACTGCTAATGCAGACGGTGAATGATGAAATGATTTTTGTAACGTATGAAAAAATGCCGTGCCTGAATGGGATTCGAACCCAAGACCGCATGATGAGAGGCGGTCAATAGACATGACGCCTACCCTATTTGTAAAACATAAAAAATTTAGTAAACCAGATGATTTTAAAAAAAATTGGAGGACCAGTTTTTGAGAAAATCGCAAAAAAGTGAAAAATTATACAAATAAACTACTACTTCTGGTTGACAGATTTTGATGGAAATGTTCGTGTTGGGTCCTCTAATAATCCCTAACTTACGTTTCAAGTTTCAATTTCGTAGGATATTCCTTTCTTGAGATATTTTGTTCACACGCACACACACACACACACACACACACACACACACAGACCAATCGCTAAAAACATGTTTTATGGGTTCAGTGGGTCTGATAATGTGTAGATCCGGTGAAAATTTAATTTCAAAAAATCAACATGAAAACAATACTTTCCTTCCAATACATTCATATATACGAGGGTAGGCTGATAAGTAATGCACACATGCTTGTAGAAGACGAACAAAAAGAAATAGCAAGATGGGGTAAATAACAAATTAAAGTACAAATCTTAACCTACCAAATTATCTATTTATTTTTCAATATAGTCACCGTTAAGCATTACACATTTCTCCCAACGTTTAACAAGTTTTTTCATTCCGTCACTGAAAAATTCTTCCGACTTTCCTCGAACCCAGGACGCAATAGCTGCCTTCACCTCATTGTCCGAGCTGTAATGATTACCCTTAAGGTCTCTCTTCAGTAGAGGAAAAAAATAAAAATCGCAAGGCGCAAGGTCGGGAGAATACGGAGGGTGTAAAATTGGTTGAAACTTCAGGTTTCTCAGAGCCTCTCCAGTTGCACGCGAAGTGTGTGGACGAGCATTGTCGTGTTGCAAAATTATTGGCGCCAGGTTGCCTCTAACACGACAAACTCGACGTCGGAGGTGTTTCAGAGTCTGTATATACTGAGCAGAATTTACCGTTGCCCCTCGTTCCAGATAATCAGTCACATAAACTCGGCGAGCATCCCAAAACACAGTCAAAAGAATTTTTTTTGCGGACGGTTGTGTTTTGAACTTTTTCACAACAGGAGAATGTGGATGACGATATTCAGCGCTCTGCCTTTTTTCTTCGGGATCGTAATGATGAACCCATGACTCGTCCCCCGTCACAATATTCAAAAGAAAGTCGTCTCCTTCGTCACGGTAGCGCTTCAAAAGTTGTTCACAGCATTCCAATCGACGCTGTTTATTCTCGTCTGTCAGACGGCGTGGTACCCATCGTGCACAGATTTTACGGTATCCCAATTGTTCAATAATGAAGCCAACACGATCCTTAGATATTCCAATTTGGTTTGCGATACGCTGTTGAGTGATTCGCCGGTCATTTTGAATCAAATCATCGATGAGTTTGCGACGATTATCGTCTGAGGCAGTGATTGGTCGTCCACTGCGTGTTTTGTCAACAATTAAGGCTTTTCCAGGTTGGCAATCACGAAATTTTATTACCCAACGATTCACAGTAGACCTATCAACAGTATCGTCACAATAAACAGCCTTTAAACGACGATAAATCTCACTAGGATTCACTTTCTCAGCAGTTAAAAATTCGATAACAGCGCGTTGTTTAATTCTCGTTGACATAGCACCAGAACACGACGCCATACTTCCACTACTCAAAACAAACTGAATGAAAGCAACGCCTTCAAACTGCGCAGGCTTGTAGAGGAGAAATAGTACTTCCACATGCCACCAGGCGCGCTACTGAAGTTTATTTAGTTGTCTTCTACAAGCATGTGTGCATTACTTATCAGCCTACCCTCGTACAAGAGAAAGTAAAAAATACTTAAAAGGTGTTTTTAAAATAAAACTTTACATGTTCAATTAAAATCTTCAAAAACCCATTAAAGCTGAAAGCAATTTTTTATTAAAGCTTCCTTTCTTAAAATAAATTTCTATTTGAGAAATTGAAGCTATACACGCTGTTTAAAGACCAATTTAACAGCATTAGAGCTACAAGATCCATCCAGAAATTGTTTACACAGTAAAACCTGACTAATTTCAATTCACAAGAACACTAACAAAGTACATATTTTTATGTAACACACAAGCTACTTGTATATTTTAACAGTGGTCTACTAAAAACATAACTAGTTCAAATTTAAACATTGCGATTTTGAATTCTGGGCAGTGTTTACCGGTGTACTTTGATAGTTGGGGTTCAATTAACCCCTTACCGGTTTATTTTTTTTTCAGAAATTGATACTATCTTGCTCTATTTTTTTTTTTGCTTAAACACAAGTATTTTGACTAATTATGACCTAATATGACAATAAAAACAATTTTTTGCATGCAAATTATGTTTAATGTATTTTTTTTTTAAATTGGTAACCTAACCTACCTGAATTTGATTATATGGAAATGTAGTCCTATTACTAACCAATTACTAACTAACTCATACGACAAAAACGTATGAATTACGTATAATTACGTAAAAACGTATAATTACAAACTACGAAAACTATTTCACAAACATAAACACAGTCACAGCACAACGGTATAAACAATGTAACCTGTAAATAACCGTCACATCAAGTAACGTAAAAACACCTGTAGACTACGATAAAAACAAGAAAGAAGCGCAATCTTTCGTTGAATCTTAGAACTAACAGATACCTTCATAAAACGACGGAATATTACGACACAGAACGAAATAGAACCGGACAAAAAGTTGACGACGGAATATTCCGTCAAAGGCTCTAATAATGCACATCGGCTACGTCGGAATATTCCGACATAAACCGGTAAGGGGTTAACATACTCTCTCAGGAATGGTCGTACTAGGGTCTGTACTAGAGTAATCTCATTTACACATCATACACATCATCCTCATCTCGTTGGGTCGTGGGGTTGCTTATTGTTCTTAAATTGAACAGATTGTAAAATAACCACATTAGGGATTAAGTTCAAACGTAACACTTTTTTTTATTTTTCAGGAATTCTGGCCCTTTAACCCTTAGAGTGCCAGCGGCCGATATGATCGGCCATTCGTACTACTGCGAAGATTGCCATGGCCGATCCAATCGGCCGCAAAGTTTGAATGGTTCTATTTCTCGTAATTTCTAACAGATAGCGTTGGTATTAACACTGACTGAAAGAGTGGGTTTTTGTGTACAAAATGAATATAATTTTAACCTCTTAGCATATACAGCGACGAAGTTGTTGGCGATTCAATAGGCCGGTGCTGTGTACTTCCATTTTGTTTATGTTACCCATGCGTCTGCCGCTTGTGCGTAAATAAGTAATTTACGCATTATAAATAGTTATTACATTATTATTATTATAAATAGTAATTTGCGTAAAAAGTAATTTTAGGAACTCATAAAGTCAACCCACCAAGTTTTCACCGTGTCGGTTCTGAACTGTTTTTTTTGTAAATAAACTAATTGTAAACATATGTAAATACAAATTATATCAAATTAATCAAAATTAAATGTGCTTTCTGGTAGAAATAAATAAAACTATTTTTAAGTAATTTTAGTGTCAAAAACTTGAGTGAAAGTTAAAAAAATAATTATATGTGGTAGTTTGTGATTAAAAAAACATTTTATTTTTAATATTTGTATATATCAAAATAAATATTCAACTATAGATACTAAATTCTGCATATCTTTTTATGGTAAGTGTAAATTTTCATATCTCCACAGTGCATGGTTTTTTATAATGTAATTTTAAACTTTTGCATGCCACAACAGCGAAAAATGGCTTGGCAATCTTAGCACAACTAGTACTAGGAGGGCTGGCACTAAAAGGGTTAACACATTTCTTGTTCCCATTTTCTTCATCACTAATTTTTAAAAAATTTCCTCATGTTTAAATCATTGAATATATTGTAAGAATTATACTGTACTTCTTAGTGTAACGGTTTTTTTTAACACCAGCTTCTACTGTTTTTATAACTTAAAACTTAAAGGGTTTTTACAACTTTAAGTATCAATAACCCTTAGATGAAAAATTATTCACCATATTAGACACAGTGTAAATTAAGGGGGAAAAATCATCGAAAAAAAAAGAAAATTCATATAAGCTAGAAAAGATAGTGAAAATTAACAGTATTTTAGTATAGTACTAAAAATATTAAAATTTTAATTTCCAAATCTCCTTCTTTTCTTTCTCCTACATGGATTAGCCACAATACTTTTTATAACTTCTATCCATCTTTTTCATGGTCTACCCAATGACCATACTCCTTGCGGACAGTACATTAAGACCAGTAACGGGTATCGATCCTCTGGCATGCGGCTTCCATCCTCAATCCTTCAACCCTCTTTCTCACAGTTTTCGTTCTAACCAAATCATGCCGGATTGTCTCCTCTTGATGTGATCCCTAAGTATTGCTCCTCACACCGATCTCAAAAAAACGCATCTCAGTTGCTTCAAACTTCCTACCCTCAAGACTTCCTTAGGACCCATGTTTTACTACCATACAACAAAAAAACCAGTGCCTTTACATTATATATAGCCTCAACTGCGTTTCTTTCCAGGCTCTTGCTTTGAATGTTTTATTTATGTAACCGTAAGATATTAAAAAACCTAGAAACTTTTGTCATTACATCAAACTATGATATAATTTCCAAATTTTGAATTTTAAAGATTTTTTTGCATACAGCACTGGTTCAAATTAATAAGATCATTATCCGTGATTTAATGGAAACATTTTTTTTACCGATTATCCACCAAAAAGCTTACCTCTACTTGCTTCCGATGGTGGTATTTCAAGTCCCGCCCTGTCTATGACTTGTTGAGCTATAGACTTGAGTGAAGAGAGCGCGGCATGGTCAGCAGACGAGGGAGGAGGTGGTGTTGGAGGTACAGGCGAAGGAGCACTACTTATTGACGATGGAGGGGACGATGAGGTTGTCACATTGTTGTGGAGGTGGGTTAGTGAATGTTGGTGAGGTTCTGTCGGTGGCCCGTGATGAAGATGCGACACTGGCAGAATACCGCCACTATTCGCACCACTTACGTTCCCTGGCATAATACCTCCGTTCTCTGTCGAATGAGCTACAAAAACAACAAAACACAATTTGAAAAATACTTTTGTTTTCTCAAAAAAGATCACTTTTTAACAGTGGTTGTATACTATATCTACAATTTCACCTTAGCTACTAGGGTTCACAATAATGTTAATAAATCAAAATTTAAGTAACGTACATATTTAAAATTTTGTATTCGTGGTAAGAACATAATTCGCTATGTTGTGTTAACCTTTTGAGGACTATGTTTTTCAACCTAGAACTCAGCTCACAGCCTGAGTTCTTTTTAGGTTTTTCGTCTATTTCTGCTTCCCTTATTTATTATCTTTCTGCTATTTTTTTTTACAAACTTCCACCCCTTGAATACTTGTACACGTAAACAACCTTCACACGCACAGTCAAACGTGTGCACATTTATCGTGCCGTACATAAAATTAATTTTCACTATCACTCTCATTGTAATTTTCAATATCTGAATCGGGATTAGTTATATATTGTAATATATCGTCATACCGTAGCCGCCTACCACTAAAACTAGCCATTTCCACTCGTATATACAAAATACACAATGAAATGAAACGTTCAAAATAAAACATATATATACACGAAACACGATTTACATTATAATAAAACTCACTTATATTCACAAGAAATGAAAATTCTTTATTAGTAAACTATAAATAAGTATTCTGTATTAATAAACAAACTGTAGCAAGAAGCTAACACAACTATAACAACTTTTCGGAACTCATAAGTGAGGTTAGACAAAACACACGTGCTGTTTCAATCGCATAAAACAAAGCCTACTAAATTAATTATTCGTTTATAACACATAGTACATGGAGAAAATGATAGATGTCAGCACAAGTATAAAAACAGAAGCAAACGTACTGGTACGTTCGTAGTATTTTGGACCGAAAAACATGAAACGTACCCGTACGTGCATAGTCCTTTACGATCGCAAAGCGGTAAACGTACCCATACGTTCGTAGTCCTCAAAAGGTTAAAATTTCGAACTTGATGGTCAAATACTTCTTGAGTTACACGCTTTTAAACCCATGAAAGTCTTTATGGTAACAAAAAAAACCGGGTCTTTTTGCCTTCCAACCTCGATATTGCAATTTTCAAACAATACCAAAAAAATATACGACTATTATAAGTCAACACAGAATAAAATGAGCTAAATATTGGCTTAAACTATGTTGAAATCTGATCCATCGTTTTGAAGATGCAAGTGTTAAAACTCGGGTGTTTATAATTATGAAACCGATAGTAACAATGGAGTTATGAGTGGTGACGTTATGACATTGGCATCCCCCATCGCCAGCAAAAACATAATAATAATGAGGCAGCCCTTCTCTTATTCAATGGCCCTGGTACCATGAAGGCACCCACTTTAACATCTTTGGTTCTTCATAGGCTACACGACTCCTCCGATTGACTATTTAAAAACCCGTCTTTTAATATTAACAAATAATTCATAAACTTACATATGACTTTATTGGAAATACTTTGTGTAGGGGCCGCCGCAACTGCAGCAAAATTCCCAGTGGGCAGTGATGGTGGCGGATGATGATGGTGATTATGACCTGATGACGGTGAACTATTGTTGGGCGTTGAATGTGAAACTGGTTTATTGTTCATAGTGGGCGTACCCAAGATCATACTGTTCTTTGAACTTGAATTAATAAGCGTGCTTGCTCTAACCGCTGTAGGCTTAACGACAATCTGTAAATATAAACAAAAATAGGTTTCGATTAAAAAACTTAACATTCGGGAGTTCGACAAGATCATTATAATACAGTTTACGTGTGCAGGTAAATCAAAACAAACTTAAAATATCCTTCTTTATTTACCACACTAATTTTAGTCACAAAATAATCCTTATCCTTTTCCACTTATCCGTCATGCTGAATTGGACTTCGACATTATATTTTGCTGCTCTAGATTGAATAATTTTTTATGAAATTGTGTTGTGGAAATTGGGAGCTGTCTGTAGAGCGGATGCCAAATAAGCTTGCTGGTTTTCTCAAGTGCACAGAAGTTTCATTTTGGTAATGGTGCTTTCTGTTGCCTCAGCGAGTGGTGGGGTCAGTGCTGTACTAGCTGTGATCAGAATTACATCGCTCTCGTAATGTTATAATCAGCTGACCTGGAAACATTAGTCTGTAATCCGTTGTATATTATGTACAATTGAATGTTATTAACGTCGCTATAATAGATGATCATTTATATTGTTTAGAACATGTGATTTAATAGGCAGTTCGGTACCAAGACATGAAATCTACTGACTTTTCCAAATGTGAAATCCGAAATGTTCGCGCAGCTACATCGGCAAACTTATTTGGCGTTCGTCTACCTGTTCCAAGTTACAACTAGTGTAAATAATCATTAATTTAATATTTATTGTATAGGTATCAGACGAACTAATGTCCCATACCCGAGCGAGTGAGAGGGAGATATGTGGCATAACTACGCATGCGCCCAAAGGTCTTTACCACTATAGTCCAGATCTGAAAACATACTACAGTCGTTATCTTGCTTGTTAGTTTACTGCATGCATAAAAGCTTGCTCACAACAATGAGTAAAATTAAAGACAATGTTATTGGAACGGCGCGTATGGGTTGTGCGAGTGAGAGCGTTATGCATTGTCTCACTCCCACGGCTAGGGGACATTAGTTCATCTGAATACTGTACATGTGGGTTAATTTGTTTTTATACATTTAATAGTAGGGTTGCCCATAACAGGCAGGTAAAATGTTAAATTATTTGCACTCGATCTGCTAGTTCCAAGGATACAAAAAATAGTTCTTTTTCTTATCACATGGTCAGTCAATTATATGACTGAAGCATTTAAGAAATGAAGAGGTAGAGGTGTTAAAGACAATAGTTGGAGTTATCTCCTTTGAAAGTAATGAATTTCATTATATATGTCATTTACAGGGTGGAAAGTAGATGTTTTTCAGAGGGGCTGGCATGCTGATAAGCATACTTTTCAACTCAGGGAGGAAGGCATTTGTAAACCACCTTACTCCTCGTTTTATTTACCAAAACTTCTAGAGATTCAAACCAGCCTTTCAGCTGATGACCTAAAAAAAACAACAGGATGAAATATCACCCCTTTAGAATGCATAAAAAAATGTAACAAATATCTACTACATTGTTTTTCTTCCTCTTTGAACAGAAATAACTTGACTCATATCATGAATCCAAGTTGTAAAACATCAATTATTATTTTGCCTGTCAATCAATTGAACCTATATCAATATTTATGTTGTTTTAAACATGGATGCTCTTTTATTTTCAGCAATAAAATTTCTTGCAGTTTTTATGTTTAAGTACTTAATTAATACTTCAGAGATTCATACCAACTACGCCGGCAGTATTGGCATCGTTGGTAATATGCTCGCCTCTCATCACGCAGTCTTGGGTTCGAATCCCATTTAAGCACGGCATATTTTCATACATTACAAAAAAAAACATTTCATCCTTCACCGTCTGCATTAGCAGTAATTGCAGAGCAGTCGGACGTTAAACCAAAAAAAGAAAGATTTAGGTTATATTGAATAAAAGGAGGCAATTCTAGTCACTTGGCAATAGGTAAAAAATAATTACGAACAGCGAAAAATTAACAATTGGTAGCGCCGTTTGCGTGTGTTTGTCCCCGAGCGGAGACAAAACGAAATCAAACGAAGGATCCCGCGGGACCCTCCTCCAGAGCAGTGGACTGTATGCGAAGCGGGCGTGTTCTTAAAGCGTGGCGGCGCACTACCATAAAAGCTGCGAACCGACTGTTCCCGGCGCGTACTGGCGAACGAGTCCTGGTCAGCTGTTACGACACAGCCGACAGCGGCGCCCTCAACCCTACAACTATAAATTCAAATTATGGCGTAACCAACAATAGCAATATGTAATACAATCATTTTAGTTCATGATTTCATTATTACAAAACATCCGAACCGGTTTCAGAAATAATAAAAAATAGTTTGACAAATGAACTCACTTTAGCCTGTAATTGTTGTTCAGTATCTTTCTTTTTCTTATCCTCATTGGAACTGTCACTGGAATGATTGTGGAGGGGAGGGGATGGTGCAGGCGATGAGGTCATACTTGTCGGTGTACCATTGCTGTCGGTCGTCGCAGAGGAAGGCAGTCCGACTCCCGATAGCTCAATTTCATCCAGACCGATGATGTCATCGTAGATGTATTCGTTCTCTTCAAAGTCCGGCTCTTGTGACGATTCTATATAGTACTCCACATCATCTTTGATTCTTCTTATCTGTTAAAAATAAAAACAATAAAATCAAGAGAAAAAATCAAAACCAAAAACGAAACAGTTTCAATTCATTAACCCTTCCTTACTAACCTGAAAGCCAGGAATCAGGCATGCGTCATGACCTTTTTTTAAATTAAATTTTCTCCGCAACTATTCATTATTTTCTAACGGGTTCAGTTCCATTGGATAGAGAATTTTCTCCTCTTTGATTTGATGCATCTTCAATATTTGTACGATGAAAATTGACGACATGGTGTTATGCGAAAGCAAGAGATTTTTACTGACGAGCCAGAACTAAAAACTGAGCGTTTTCGTCTATAACTTTTCAACAAAAAAAATCTATATGTTTGAAAATTACATCACCTGTTAGCTCTTACTGTTGTGGTTGAAATCAATAAATTATAAGCGCCCGGCAAAAAATTTTATGACTCAAACCAAACAAAGAAGGTTAACACTACCCGTCTCGCCTATCCCTCGGTTAAACCTTACAATTAGTGTCAAAATTAACAATAACATATTTCGATTTATGCTATAATATTTAGAAAGAGGCGACAATTGGCGATATGTCATAAGACACTTAATGGAACTATTACATGGTTCAGAAAGTATCTTCAATCAGAAGAAAAGTTACAAGAGAACAGAAATTAAAGAGAGGAAAATATATTGTGACAATATCGTTCAAGAAATTTCTAGTGCCTCATTCATAAAATGGTAAAGAGTTGATAATAGAGTGAAAAAGTAACAATAGGGCAATAGTAACTCAGTTTTATTGTGAATGTGCATTCTATATAATTTTGTTTGTAAGTAGTATTAAGTAATTTATTAAGTTTACTTCATTATAATTAGTTTATTATTTATTCTGTAAATCTTTTAGTGTAATAAATACTTGTAATGTAAACTTTAGTGTATTAATTATTTAATTACCTAGATCCCGAAACGGACCTTAGTGATAAGTGTCACAATATTATAAGGTCTGAAGAAAAACAGAAAAGATGACAACCCATAACGAAAATAACATTTCAGTTTCATGGATATACCTATAGAATGAACTAGATAAGATTAATGAAATAGTTATTAGATGAAGAAAATAAAAAAAACATAGAATAGATGAATCAAAGAAACTGAAAAAGGAGTAAAGGAAATTAAGGTTTTAAAAATAGAACAGAGAAAAAAGGTTACAGAATTCGAGAGTTTCCAGATATAGAGAGAATAACAAATGAAAAAAAAGATGGTTAGAGGAAAAGAAGAAAGAATTTAGCAATAGAAAAAGAAAATATTAATTAGAAGCGAGATAAAATCATTTAACATAATTCTAAGTGAGCCCAAACAATGAAGCAAAGAATAAATATAACAGTAATTAAAAAAAATTACTTTTCCAATATAAAAAGAAAAGATACGATACAAACATAACATTAACAATATAAAATATCAATTTAAAAACTTCACGTACAACGAAACAATCATCAATTACAACCTCGTTCATCCCAGAAGAAGCTAACCGAAAATTCACAACACAAAACAGCATCAAAAACATTTATAAAATTTATTAACAAACACACAAACTACACTCGTACGACATATAAACATAATCTAACCACACGTTTATAAAACTGTATACAAAACAAATCGAAAGAGATGACGTATTTTAATATAATCCGAGACTAATTTTTTAAAGCGCAATAAAAAAATGTTACAATTTTAAATAAATAATTTACTATGTACTAAATAATACGTAGTAATAGTACTACATATTTGTTATGCGCATATTAATTACTCACAAATCGAATGACGCAAAAAGTACATTCATCATTTAAAGAATAACTAAGCCAGATCAAGGTTAATGTAACAAAAAAAAAGGTATAAATTTTTTTAAAGTGCAAAAAACCTGTTACATTTGTGTATATCTTGAGGGTAATACAGACGTTAATTACAAGCCAACCTAATCAGGGTTGAAACAGTAGATTTGTCTCAACTTCCATTTACCTACCATAAATAAAACTTAAGATTTATTCTGTACAAAAGAAATATACTTAAAAAGAAAATTAAAAATAACTTGACACCAATCTGATACCAATGAAAAATAAATATTTTGTGTGAAACACGCATATCTTTCTCTTGCCAATGTAGATAATGAACAATACAACCTACGTTTCATCATGAATGAACAATGTAAAGTGAAAATCAAGCTCTGTAGAACTTCAAAATATGGGGAATCAGAAATTGCCTCTAAACTAGGCTCTATAGAGAAAAATGCTTAAAATAAAATTTTTAGGTTTTATAATTTCCTATAACTTTTATTACATATATGTTTAACCCGACGAGAACGGAGATTTTTAACGATCACGTGGACTGTCATTTTACGCCTAATAAAAACTCTTTTATTTCATTCAGTTTCATTTCTAAAACATTCAAAAAATTACCAATTATTTTTAAAGAATTTGTTATTAGAACAACGTTAAAACCAATTTTTTCCGTTTTCATTTACGACCAGAATAAAAATTGAAATTTAAGAAAAAATATTTTCTTTTAGTAATATCACTTTAGTACAAAAAAATGTCACAAAATCAGTAAAAAATATGTTTAGCTATATATGCATAAATAAAGCAATTCATTGCGAAAAAAACAATTTTTAAATATTGCAAATTGATTGACGCTTTCAAAAGATATCACACTTTTTGTTCAACAAAGTAACGTGCTAGATGAAAGAAATGGCGAAAAAACCTCCTAAAAAAATAATGTGGTGTCTTTTCAATTTTTATTTACTTGTCTTCTATGCAAGTTCTATCTCTTTTGCGCCTGTTGCTTTGTGTATTATCCTTTTCTAAACAGGATAGCATAAATCAAAATTTGTTATCGTTTATTTTGACGCTAAATGAGAGGTTTAACCGAGGGGTACACGAGACGGGTAGTGTTAACCTTCTTTGTTCGATTTTAGGGTCATAAAATTTGTCGCCGGCACTTTTAATTTATTGATTTCAATTGTTACATTTTAAACTAACTGATGATGTTATTCCCAAACAAATACGGTTTTTTGTTGAAAAGTTATGGATAAAAACGTTCAAATTTTAGTACTGGCTGTTCAAAAAAAAATACATTTTTTCGCGTAACACCACGTCGTCAATTTTCATCGTACAAATATGCAAGATATATCAAATGAAAGAAGAAAAAAATTTCTATTTAATAAAACTAATCCCGTTAGAATATAATGAATAGTTTGCGGAGATATTTGAGTTTAAAGAACGATGATGACGAATGGGTGATATTGGGCTTCCAGGCTAGTAAGGGTTAAAACACACTAAGGGTACGCGCACATTGGACGCTGGTCGCAGTTCGATGGTTGCTTACAAGCAGGAGCCTGCTAGTTGGAATAGGCCATTATAATTTAATCGGACATCTCACAGTAAATGCTGGTAGGAAAACCTGCGCATTTGTTGTCTGTGCATATCAGCTCACGGGTTTGTTTTGGAAAAACCTGCCTGCTGCTTGCTGCCAGGTTGCTAAATGTACTTGGCGTTGTATAATACGTATTCATAAATAATAACTTGTTAATTAATTTTTAACATAGCTTTTAAAAATAACTTTAAAAGATTATTACTGGTCAAACAATGCTTTATATTATTGAATATCGGTAGTCAAAATGTTAAAAATATGTAATTCAAAGTAATAACAAGTCTTTCTTCCGGTAATAGGCCTATTGGTTGCTTGTGCAAATTGCATCATTGTTTTTGTAAACAAAGTTCTACTTTTGACAACATAAAATTAAACATTTCCACAGTCATGTATTTAAAAAAACCCGTCTCTATCTTTTTCTAATTGCGGAAAAAGATGATGATACTTGCCGTACAATTTTCTGTTCTTATTAATGACACTAACGATATTGTCTTTAAATGAAAATAATTTTGTGTAAACGTTTTCCATTAGAAATAATTCATGATCACTGCTGCTACTGGAACTCATGTTGAATAGTGACAACTGAATGATGGTTAAGCGCGTAATTACATGTTCCCACTATGCGCGCTCAGCAGCGCGCATAGTGGAAAATGTCCTGCTCTTTTAAAAGAGCAAAAGCAGGACATTTTGAATGAACAGATAAAATTATGGAATGATGAAGTGATATTGACTGCTGCTGCTATCTACAGTAAATATGAGAAGGGATAAATTAAAATAAATTAATTTTAAATCAGTTTTATACAAGTGACTGAAGATGTATCATCTTCTGTAAATTTTAAATAAATGAAAAAAATTTTTAGTTTCAATTTTTCATTTACTCTGATGATGGTGGATCCACCGAAACACGTGTAAGTAGGAATAAAATAAAGGTGACGCAGTTTAAAAAGAAGGTTAGTGAAATTATTATATTAATTCATTATATGAAATAGTTATAAATACTAGTTCATTCAATACGACTAATCACCTAATTATTTTGTATTATAAACCAAATTAAATTAATTACCTGGCCGACTTCGACAGACATATTATCAAGCATTCTAAGTAGTGTTTCTAATTTTCTAATATGGTGCCTATGTCGTTCTAACTTGACCTTAAGTTCATCCATTCTATCTTGTTTATCTTTATCCAACCTCTTCTTCTTACCAGCTAATAACGATTCTATTTCAGACTCAAATTGATCTAGCTGTAAACATAACAAAAGAAAAAATTAATTATAACAAGTGTTTAAAATTTTTATTGTTTAATTTTGTGTGTTAACATGTTAGTGTTTAATGTTGTAAATATTTGGTGTTCAAAATTTATTGAAAACACAGATGCCAAAGTTATCACTGACTGAATGATTCAATCATCGTTAATAATTTATTTTTCAATCACTAGTGACCAAGGAGTGACAATTTTTAATCATTAAATATTATTGGTATAACTTCCTGAAAAGCTACAGGTCTAAAAACTCCCATATCTGTCATCCAAGTAATATCTATGAAAAATAGCAT
This sequence comes from Catonia carolina, assembly GCA_035578175.1. Taxonomy (NCBI): domain Eukaryota; kingdom Metazoa; phylum Arthropoda; class Insecta; order Hemiptera; family Achilidae; genus Catonia; species Catonia carolina. Next base: position 69,448,071 of record JAQMRL010000004.1, on the reverse strand, counting down.
TTTAATTACAGTAAAACCTTGTTTATCCGGATCTCCAGATAATCTGGATCAGGTTTGTGCACCTTTTTTACTTTCTCTTGCCTACATGAATACATAGAAAGGAAAGTATTGTTTTCATGTTGATTTTTCGAAATCAAGTTTTCACCGGATATACACGATATCAGACTACCTGAACCCACAAAACATGTTTTTAGCAATTTTTTTTTTTAACATCTGACTGTTCTGCAATTGCTGCTAATGCAGACGGTGAAGGATGAAATGATTTTTGTAACGAGGCAAGAGAAAGTCGTGTGAGTGTTTCATACCAGTTTTTTCTTTATTTAATGTTCACATACATAATAATTTTTAACTATGATAACAAGAACTTAACTATAAGTACGCCAAACACTCGTTTTTACTTTCGCTTGCCTATATAAATATATAGGAAGGAAAGTATTGTTTTAATGTCGATTTTTCGAAATAGAGTTTTCACCGGATCTACAAGTTTCAGACCCCCTGAACCCAAAAAAACATGTTTTTAGCGATTGGTCTGTGTGTGTGTGTGTGTGTGTGTGTGAACAGAATATTTCAAGAACGGAACATTGTATGAACTTGAAACTTAAGTTACATACCAATACCGGACCCGACACGAACATTTTCATTAAAATTGGTCAACCAGAAGTAGTAGTTTATTCTTATAATTTTTCACTTTTTTGTGATTTTTTTAAAAACTGGTCCTACGATTTTTTTAAAAATTGCCTGGTTTACTTTTTTTTTATTCTCTGCACGATAGGGTAGGCGTCATGATTGCTGAAATTCTTGGTAAGGCTGTTTTCACATAAAAACATACTTTTTTTAAGATTACGGCTTTATTATGCATTTTAGCGTAAAAATTTATAAAACAAAAGTTGTAGAGAATTTAAAATTCTACAACTTTTATTTAAAATTTTTTTTTGTATAACGCTTAGTTTAGCAGTAATTAGCAATTTTCTGTTTTTTTTTTCACGAAAACGTGAAAAATCGATTTTTTTCAGATTTCAACCTTAGATTGCATTTTACGAAAAAAGTGTATATAATTAACTTTATAGGAAATAAAAAGATCTACAACTTTTTTATAAAGCATTTTTCTCTACAGAGCCTAGTTTAGCGTGAAAAGAGTGATTTTCCGTATTTTTAAGCTAAACTGAGGTTGATTTTCATTTTGGATCTTTCACTCATGATTAAAATAAAGTTATGTTTATTGAGGTTAGTTTTTTGTTTATTTCTAATGTTGTAATACTAATGTTAGGTTATATTTGTCATAATTTGCATTGGCAAGAAAAAGTTGTGTGAGTTTTTCACACCAGATTTTTTATTTTGATTAAATGTAGTTCCTGCATAGATCGTACAATAAATTATGATAATTTAGGTTACTAGTTAGTATTGTGGCAGCTGAATCCATATTCATGTATTGTTTTTTTATACATACATAAATAAATTATGGTAATAAAATGCAATTTGTCAAGTTTAAAAAAGCTTTACAATTTTGTCACTACAGTTGAACTATAAATGATAAAGCATTTGCGTGACTGTACTTCATTCAAACGCCACACGTGAAACAGAAGACAGTTGACCAATTCTTTGTTAAGAAATGATGTGAAAAGTTTTTATAATGTCTTTTAAACATTTATATGTAATTTTATTGCAAACATAGGTTTTTATCGTAATAAACGGTAAATCTGCTAATTTAAGGATTTGTTTTGCTTATTACCCATAATACCCGGATTTTTGATTTTCCAGATTCTTGGGTCCCAGTTAGTCCGGATAAGCGAGGTTATACTGTACAACCATTTCCACATAAGGGATAGAAACGTGGTAGCTACCAACAAAAATAAATAACTTACTATATTCCAAAAATAAATCTTTATAATGCATCCTACAGTTTGAAATTATTTCTATTTCATATGGTGAATTTATATAATAAATTCACCAACCTTCTTTTTAAACTGCTTCACCTTTATTTTTATTTTTACTTACACGTGTTTCGGTGCATCCACCATCAGAGTAAATAAAAAAATTGAAACTAAACAAATTTTTATCTCACTTATTTAAAATTTACAGAAGATGACACATCTTCAGTCATTTGTATAAAAACTCTTCAATAAATATAAAACTAATAAGTATAAAAACTTTTTATACAAATGACTGAAGATGTATCATCTTCTGTAAATTTTAAATAAGTGAGAAAAAAATTTTTTTAGTTTCAATTTTTTTATTTACTCTGATGATTGTGGATCCATCGAAACACGTGTAAGTAAAAATAAAAGTGACGCAGTTTAAAAAGTAGGTTGGTGAAATTATTATATAAATTTATTATATGAAATAGAAATAACTTACTATAATTTTTTAAATAAATGAGCGAAAATAATCACGTGATTTTGTTTTTGCATACCCATTTTAATACAACTCCTTCAGGACTTATCAATTACTTCATGAAAGTGGGGTAAAAGTTTTTTTAAATATATACAAAAATCATTAATTTTTCCTTCACTTAAATTTATTTTGAGTCTGAATAGGATTCTTCTGTTCCTAGTACAACTTTGTAAGAAACCTGAAAGGTCACTCATACAAAAGCACTTGAAATATTTTGTAACTGGTACAGGTTATACCATTTCATATGGCTTATGGAGATTGGGAGCTGTCTATAGTCAATACAAGTTACAATTAATATGACAACAGAAAATACAGACAGAAGAGATCATCCAAATCACACTGTATTAGTAATAAATAGTCATTAATTTACTATTTGTTTTTATACAATATTTAACAATACAATTAAAGAACCCGATTTATAAATATAGATATAACGACACATACAGATAATCACTTCTTTTGATTGAATCATTAATGAATGCAGTATAATAAACAAATGAATATTGAATACAATTTTGTTTACGATAAATCTAGTTGGGAGGCAGGTGACTCAATTATGTTTAAATAAATTACAACAAAAGCTAGCCTAATAAACAGACTAAACATTTAAAGGCGAGGCAGGTAGTAACAGAATTACTCCTGCGAGGAATGGTGGGGGGCAGGTTTACAAGCCATATGAATCTATACAGATTCAGAAATACAGACTTAAGTCGAGAGAGATAACTGTTCTCACTGTACTCGGTTCAATCAGAAAAAGTTTGTCGGATCCCCTTACGGTACCCAATTTAGGTTCCAAATTTCAACTTTGTATGCTATTCTGTTCTTGAGATATTTTGTTCACACACACACAAACCAATCGCTAAAAACATATTTATTAGTTCAGGGGACCTTAGAACATATATCGTACGTCCAGAAGAAAACTGTCTTAAGTCAAAAAAATGAAAAATAGTTTTACTGCATAATAATGTAGTGAAATATTGAGTAGTATCTCCCGTGAAAAGAATATGAAAGCGATTTATTAAATTTACCACCAGACAGCACTTAAGTACATATTTTTTCTTCCAAACTAATTGTTTAAAGATTTCACTTAGTGTCAGCAAGAAGTGTATTATTTCAAGTTGACTCGCTTTTGTCTGGAAACTGTTGTAGATGTTTTCGTTTAGTCTTACTAGAAATGAGAATTATTTAGGCTTAGTACTGTTTTGTTAGGATGTTGTGGTTTAAGAAATGACTGACGGGGAACAGGGTATTATTTTGAATTGCATCACTATTCTTCGAAAAATATGTTAATATTTATTAATATATATTTTTTAAATAGTGATGCATTTTGTTCTGACTACCTAAAACTCTTCTTCTAAAACAACATCAAGTAATTTTCATTTATTTTAGTTTAAAAATTATTTGTAAAAACATTGTGGGCCATTGTAAATAATATTATAACAATATTCAGTAATCAGTATTCAGTATAGTCCATACTTTTGGAAATGCAGAAAGGAAAACACATTAAATTCTACATTTTTATTAAAATTCACAGATAGAAAAAATGAAATCTGTTTTCGCTCTCCTGAAAATTTACATTTTTTTGACTTAAGACAGTTTTCTTCGGGAAGTACGATATGTCCAATGAAAACTTAATTTTGAAAAATTGACATGAAAACAATACTTTTAGTATTGGTTAAGTACAGTAGTTATCGGATACAGTGACTTCAAAGGGACCGGCTTTTCCGGCCACTGTAACCGATAGCCTTTTCTTGTAGCAAAAGTTCAGTGAAGGTCATGTTGCTTGTCCGTTGCGAAATAAACCGCAAAAAGGCTTCTTCTACATCTTTTTTTATCAAAGTCAAAGTATCTTCAATTTCTCTTTACCTTCATCAAAACTATGTAAAATTTTTTCCCTTTTTTTCCAAATTCCGGATAATATGGAATTGCCAATATTGAACTTCCTTACAATATTCCCGTTAATTTCACAGTTTTCCAGACACCAAATAATGTGTACTTTTTCCATCACTGTAAAATGTCTACACGATGACACCGTATTCAAGTTTGTATAAACGCACAAATAACGGACGGCTTTACATGAAAGATATAACTAAACTTGAGTAAACAGGACAATAAAATTGTAGATTACTGCTGTATTTAAGATACAAAAAGAAAGGATATACCTACTAGTAATCAAACTTCCGACACAAACTACTGTAAATACATTTTGAGAGCAACGCCATTAGGAAAAAAACACGTTAAAACAATACAAAACAATAAGTAACACCGACTTGTACTGTTAGATGACCGGCACAGTTGAAAATACATGCAGTTGTCACTAAAACCGATATATTTTATATTGGGTGTAATAGTGGACCAACCTTTACATGAAATTTTGGGCTCACAACCACTAGGTTATTGTACCCGATGTTACTGTATGTGACAACTACTGTATTAAAACCATAACTAAATAATAAACGTAACTGAAATAATGTAAAATTTCAATACAAAGTAAACTTAAAATTTAGCTCTAGATGAAAAATAAACAAATATCGTTTTCCACAATAACTACGTAGATGTTAGAATAATTTAAATAAATAGATAGATAGGCCTGTATGTACATTATTTAATGAATAATAATAAATTTTAATTTACAAACAACACGTATTTATTTAAATTAGATAATCTTAAAGAAATAAATCAACTAAACTCACTGTCATTTGAAAAACTAGTAACAAGTTAATTACTTTAGATAAATAACAGTTATTTCAAACGTAGAGGAAATAACATTTTCATTTTAAACTAATACAAGAAACCAAAATGAATTAAATTCCGTTTAATTTTTTTTATAACACAATGAAAATCAACCTCAGTTTGGCTTACAAATACGGAAAATCACTCTTTCACACTAAACTAGGCTCTGTAGAGAAAGATGCTTTAAACAAAAGTAGATTTTTTAATTTCCTATAAATTTGAATGTACACACTTTTGTTATAAAATGTACATACTAAGGCTGAAATCTTAAAAAAATGATTTTTTTTTACACATTTTCGTGAAAAAAACCAGAAAATCGCTAATTACCGCTTAACTAAACGCTATACAAAAAAAATGCTTGAAATAAAAGTTGCAGGTTTTTAAATTGTCTACAACTTTCATTATATCTATATTTTTGCACTAAAATGCATTAAAGCCGCAATCTTAAAAAACAATTTTTTTCTACGAGAGCACAGCCTCTCCAAGAATTTCAGCAGACATGGCACCTACCCTATCTTATCGAGTATAAAAAATGTAGTAAATGAGACAATTTAAAAAAAAAACCGTAGGAGCCGTTTTTAAGAAAACCGCAAAAAGTGAAAAATAACACGAATAAACTACTACTTCCAGTAAACCAACAATTTTGATGAAAATGTTCATGTCGGGTCCGATAGTAGGAAATGTTCCATTCTTGAGATAATTTGTTCATACACACGCGCGCGCACACATACACAGACCAATCGCTAAAAACATGTTTTTTTGGGTTCAGGGGGTCTGAAAACATGTAGATCCAGTGAAAACTCAATTTCGAAAAATCAACATGTAAACAATACTGAAGCAGAAAATTTCAATAAGCTTATCATAAAACCAAATACCTTATTTTTTATATTAAAATAAATTCAAATACTTAATTCTAATGAAAATATTAAAATTTAACTAAACGAAAACAACCACCTGTAGGTTAAGCGCAGCTATAGATCCAATTAACCAAGAACTAATCTCTTCCCTTTCTTTTTGGGCTGGATCCATTTTCTGCGCTGCTCCTAAACCTTCTTTGGAGTATGCTTTTGTCTTAGTTTCCCTCTCCACCACTTTAAACCTTTCCATTTGCTAAAAAGAAACGAAAAGTACATTTTAATTTCTAGATAACATATATGTTTTAAACATTGTAAATTTTGCCATACACAAAATATCATCATAATGATTGTTAGCTTGTCTCCTACAAATTATTTTCAGAAAACAATTTCTGTTGTTATTTGTTGCTGAATTTAATAAATGACACAACAATGAGGGGAAAAATTGGTGATACTCTCATACAACTTTCTCTTGCCAATTTTTGTTTTTGTTTTAGCATCCGACTGTTCTGCAATTACTGCTAATGCAGACGGTGAAGGATGAAATGATTTTTTGTAACGTATGAAAATATGCCGTGCCTGAATGGGATTCTAACTAAAGACCACATGATGAGAGGCGAGCATATTACCAACTACGCTAATGCGGCTGACATATAATAATGAAAATTATTGGCATATAATAAAAAAAATATTGGCATATCTTGTCAAAGTAAATAATGAAAAAACACAACTTGTTTTAACGATGGGTTGACACATTTTGATGAGCAAATCATGGAAAAATCGCTAACTGATGTTTAACTAAGCTCTGTACAAAGAAACAATTTATGAATTACATGTTGTAGGTTTCTTAAATTTCTATAACATTAATTATACAAAATTTTACTTAAAATTAATATTAAGGATAAAGGATTATCGCCAAATTTGGAGACAGCACATGGCAAGGGTGTCAGATCAGAGGATACCTTAGCAGGCACACTGGTATGCTCCAAAAGGTAAAAGGGATGTCGGTAGATCTAGGAGAAGATAGAGATAGATAATATAGTTTGAAAGTTCTGTACAGGCTGCGGCCTAATCCTTGGTTGGAAGAAGATTAATATTAAGGCCATAATCTTAGAAAAAAAATTGTTACGAGCACATAACCAAAGTAGATTTCAAACAAAATCGCAGGAGTAGTTTTTTTTAGAGAATCACAAAAAGCGAAAAATTGAATAAAAATAAACTAATACTTCTGTTTGATCAATTTTGATGAAAAAAAAATCACGTTGAGCCCCTTATGGAAGCTAACTTACGTTCCAAATTTCAATTTTATATCATTTTCCCCGTTTTGGAGTTATTTTGTTCACACACTGGTAGACCGGTAGGTAAAAAACAATAGGTTTTCTTGTGAGCTCAGGGGATAAAAAAAATGTGTATTTTGTTTACTTTTATATTTCGCGTACTTTTTGAGCTAATATATATGCTTGACAGTAGAGGAAGTATGATGTTCATCAATGTGTACAAGAATGAAAAAATAGAGGAGTCACTCAAAAATTACGAGTGAGGATGGAGTGCGGATGGCTGAGAAGGGTAAGCCTCCACATTTTTTTTTTTAACTTTGATTTTTTATTTAGAAACTATACAATACTGTACAACCATCCAAAAGCTTAAAAAAATTTGGAATAAACAAATTGCGTGAATAATAAACAGAAAATATTTTTTTAAAGAATATATCCCAGTGGATAATTAAAAAGTTTAACAATAAAAAGAAATTAACAAAAAAAGAAAACAAACACAGGAAAAACAAATAATATTCACATTACAAGAATAATAAAGATCTGAACAACTCATAAAAAATTATAATTACTAAAGAAATGAATGAAGAATGAAATGTTCAGGAATTATGAAATCTGTGAAATAATTTGTGTATTTTTTAAGCATTTTATTTACATATTTTGTTATTCGATCAGTAGATCTCTACTTGATATTCTTCGTAAGCGTCGGTGGGGCAAGTTTTGTCTTGACATTTGCTGTATTAGGGGAGCCTCCACATGAAATACAAAATAGACTTGCTCCCTCGTACAGTGAAAATAAGATTACAATACAGAAATACAGTATATGGCTCACCGAATGTTATTGCGACAAGAAAATTTATCAATGTATGCGTACATACATTTTTTATCAGAAGTTTAGTACAGTTTTATTTACATAATTTATTACCTCTACATACGTGCACACTGTTTTCATATCTTTTGGAGTATTTTTAATGTACGTTAATATTTTTTCAAAACATTAATTTATTCCAGTTCAATGTAAGGCACAAACATCCTAATTTCCAGCTAAGATGATTTTCTATTTAAGAAGCTAGTTGTAACCGACAGATTTTTTAATAACAAAATCTAAAGAACTGTAAGGCCTAGAAATTTAAGATTTGATATGTAGGTGTATTCACATTGAACATGCTTTCTAAGAAAGGATTTTCAAAAATTTAAATTTTATAAAGAAAAACCTGTACTATTTTGATGGCTGTCTCCAAGTTATAATGGATAATATACAAGCCTACAAAGTAGAAGGTCCCAAGTTTGATTCCTGGCTAAGGTCTAAAAATTTTAACAAATTGAAACCCAAATTTTGTAAATAAAATTACCTAACTAAATTGTAAAGCAATTTTATCACGTAGTTATAAATGGAATAACTGGTCAATCTTTACGATTTTTATGGTGATTTGATTGTTATACAGTGCTAATTTGATCTTTTTAAAATTTTTAAGTGCTGGGGTTAAAAACGAGGTCATTCATAGAATTCTAGCCATTTTTGCCTACACTTGAAATGTTATAAAAATAAAACTACGAGGAATATTAAAATGGTTTTTACATGGCTAGAAAACATAAAATTTATTGAAAATTTTTCAATACAATATTATAAGTTAAGTTATTTTTTTTAAAAAGAAAAAATACCATCACTCTTTTTAAGTGCATTTATAAAACAATCAACAAGAAATTCTTCATTTGCACCAAAGTTTTCGTTTATATAATCAGAATCATTATCCGAATCATCACATTCCACACACCGTCACTTAGTAATTCTAAAATAGAAACATTAATAGCATCATCTGACAGCGGTCTTGGATTAGCGTGATAAACACAAAAGCAAACATGAAACATCATCTTTTACTTTCCGTTAAAAGTGAATAGAGCATTTTAGTAGTGTTCTTATTGTGTACTAATCTACTAAAATGTTACTAGATCAAAAAATATTGATTCGAATTCATCTATTAATATGATATTAGATAGTATAACCGCGTCTATACGATTTCTATCAAATGACGTGATCCACAACCTGTAAACATTATGTCACAGCATCAAATGACGTAATTAGCACTCAAAAGTGGTAATAACAATTTGTTAACGTATTTAATCTAGATGGCACATTAAATTTTCAAAAAAAAAAACAAAGAAATTTCAAATAATTAAATTATATTTTATTCAGCTGCTACTCTAATGGTAACATTTTTCTACACAATCTGTTCCGTATGCCTGTTAACCAGCCTGCATCTAATTTAATTACCGTCAAAGTTAGCTTAACAACCACTACTATTCACAATCAATTTTTTGATAAACAGATTCTATTTTGCTTGAAAATCCGTGTATTTTTAACTGTTATAAGTGACCAAGCAACTTTTTATGAAAAACTATTGCCATTTGTTGTAATTATGGAACTCTTAAAGTTCGCAGAAGACTTGATTCTGAAACCCCCTGATATTTTAATTCATTGGTTTATATTCACAGGTCTCAAAAAACACACGTTATCAGAGGATTTTAAGAAGTTTTATGAATTGTGTTATTAAGTTTTAAAAGAATATACAACTCTTTGAGTTATTTAAAATTTTCAATGGTTAAAATTCAGAAAGAAAACAGAAAACATAGCAAACAGAATATTTTAAGATGGGTAAGATCACGTTTACCGAATGGATCCAAAGCAATAAAAAAATTGCTACGCGAATTGGGCGAAATCACAAATACTGAAAACAATAACGACTTATGAGTTGCCACTTAAAACAATGCAAAGACAGTTGGTCATCATTGTCAAGAGGCATGATTTGACCTATGCGGACCTATGCGTGATAGGCCAGTGTGCTACCACTACGATACGGAGGCGGCCTACAGAATATTTTATTCATTAAAAAGTGACTTTTTAAGGTTCTATAAATCCTTAAAAATTTTTTAAAAAGTAACAGCAGTTTCATATTTTTAACACAGTTCGTTCTTCACTTCAATAATAAAAAAAATCTGGTGTGAAAGACTCACACGACTTTCTCTTGCCAATGCAAATAATGGACAATATAACGTAACATTAGTAATCCAACTTTAAACAAAAAACTAACCTCAAAAAACATAACCTAATTTTAATCATGAGTGAAAGACGCAGAATGAAAATCAACCTCAGTTAGGCTTGAAAATACGGAAAATCATTCTTTCATGCTAAACTAGGCTCTGTAGAGAAAAAAGGCTTTAAATAAAAGTTGTAGATCTTTTAATTTCCTATAAATTTGATTATATACACTTTTGTCGTAAAATGCATACTAAGAGTGAAATCTTAAAAAAATATTTTTACAAGTTTTCGAGAAAAAACAGAAAATCGCTAATTACCGCTATAAACTAAGCATTATACAAAGAAATGTTTGGAATAAAAATTGTAAAAATTTAAATTCTTTTACAATTTCTTACATTTTTACATTAAAATGGATTTTAAGAGTTGCAATCTTAAAAAAAAAATTTGTTTACGAGAAAAGAACCTCTCCAAGAATTTGAGCAGACATGGCGCCTACCCTATCTTGTACAGCATAAAAAAATTTAGTAAATGAGGCAATTTTTAAAAAAACTGTCAAGCCATTTTTGAGAAAATCGCAAAAATGTGAAAAATTACACGAACAAACTTTTACTTCCGGTAGACCGATTTTGATGAAAATGTTAAGTGTCGGGTCCAGTAGTGCTATATAACTTAAGTTTCAAGTTCATACGATGTTCCGTTCTTGTGATATTCTGTTCACACCCAGACAAATCGCTAAAAATATGTTTTTTTTTTGGTTCAGGGGGTCTAAAAACATGTAGATCCGGTGAAAACTCGATTTCGAAAAATCGACACAAAAACAATACTTTCCTCCCTATATATTCATAAAGGCAAGAGAGTAAAATATAGCAAATGTACGTAAAAATAGAAAATATATAAAAAATAGTATATATAATGGACACTATCCGTCAACATGAAAATACTTGTAAGTTTTTTTATAGGATTTTAATTAATTTTCCTTTTTAATTTTATTCACGGCCTAATTACTAAAAATACAACAATAGAATCGATGATAAAGATTATCATTATAAAAAAAAAAAATTATTTACATAAAGAAATTATGAATATGATGATTCAGTTTCACCTAATTACAGCAAACTTCAGCAAATTATTATTATATTAAAACCACTGCCATTACATAAAATTGAATCCAGCAATAAAACATTGACACGTTTTTTGTTTAAAGGGATTTTATTTTACCAACACTGAGTAATACATTTTAAAGCAAATAATATAAAATAAAAGAAAAATATAGCAATTCAACCTCAAAGATTAAACTATGTAATCATTTATAGATCTAAGAACAGCCGGTATACTTAATAAACCTATAAAAATACAAAATTAAGGCCATGAAGAACAGTTAGCATCTCATTACAGTCAATTCTATGAGAAATTCTTAAAATTTTCAATAAAAATAGCAACCGGTCATGGAAAAATTTTAAATTTTTCTTCGCTCTGACAGCGAATAATGTATATTGAACACGAAGAAAAGTTTGTACGTATATCGAAGCTACTAACATAACATTTATTGAACACGATTTTACAACCAACTATAAATTCTGGACAATCATTGAGAAAATACAATATAAAAAGCCTAAGTTACCTGAAACATTATATTCAGATTTTCACCTAATCACAAAAAATTGATTTTTTCTACATTTTTTAACACACAACTTTTAAACGACAATTTTAAATCTTGAAATGGTTTTAATTTCAGATGGCTAAAATACGTAGCGAGTTTGATCTTTGGATATCCATGACAAACACAAATGCAATGGTTTTTTTTTGTAGGAAGTGACCAGTTAAAGGGAATATAGTGGTTATACTGTCTGCTTTCAGTTACTTGGGAACTAACTAATAAAACTTGATACTGTACTAGTTTAACGCCGGTCCGTCGTTCATATTTTGCCTGCTGTTGGCGCTGTGATGGGGTTGCTGCTGCCGATAAGATAGCACAGCGGTCACACTTCTCGCAGTGCGTGTGTCAAGTGGCAAGATATATCTGAGGTACCGGCAAAAGCGATAGAGAAGGTGATCAGACAGTATCGATTCCTTCTCTAGAGAAGGTCGATACGGAGGAAGAATTTTCGCTCAACATTGAATTTTTACTTGCTTCACTCTTCCCTTCCCTACCCCTCGCTTCACCGGCGACTGGTAGTCTGGGACGCAGCGGTAAAAGGTGCTCGCTGCGTCAGCGACTGCTCCTAAACGTTTAGGCAGCGGTACAGACGACCTCCCTTTCACTTGCCAGCGGCTGCGCCTCTTTGAGGTAGCGGCGAAGGCTTCCCCAACCAATTTCCTTTACTTTTGAACTACGCCACCGGATGCCCTGCAGCTCTGGCCGGTCTTATAACAGCTCTACAGATTGTGCTACAACAAGCCGGTGGCAACAAACTATTATAAAACACAGTAGAACTTCGATAGTTCGACACTTTGTGAACTTAGAGGTTGTCAAAGTATCAAAATGTCGATTTACCCAGAGCACATGGCATATTATACATAGGAAACATTAAAAACACGATTTTAGTATGATAATTGCACCATTTTAATAAATACAAACAAAAAGACATTCCCTTCTGTACAACACTGTAATTATGGACAACGAATGGATACGGGAATAAGGAGAAAGTGAAGGGGCTGACGCGCCTACCGAATCGCTACATATACCACGTCATATCACTTTTGCCGTGAGCCATGTTGAAGTATACAGAGTGACAAAGAAGTAAAGGTTTATTGTAAATAGATATTGGTAGTAAGATTAACAGATTTGAGACAATATGTCGAGCTATATACAATAATCTGAACGAGAAGATTAAAAAGAATTTATGGAATTAAATTTTTCTTTGGTATTTCGCTGCTTCCACGTAAGCTTATGGAAGTAAAAATTTCTTTAAATGTCAAAGGTTGTTTCAGATTGGAAATATTCAAGCAGAGCAGGAAGTCCACCTGACTTAGAATCGGTAAATACAGAAGATGGAAGAATTATTTACCCAGGTAGAATCCCCCTCGAACCACTGATGAAAATAGGGATGTGGGTAGGCCTTCGAAGACTTTTTTTATATTAGAGTGTTTTGCACATTAATGCTAATTCAGGCAGTGAAGGGTGACAAGATAAAAATAGCCTGACCTGACTCGGAATCGACCCTAAACCCCTGGCATTGAAGAATTCCACTGACCATTACACCAATGGGCAAGAGATAGTCAATTTTCTAATCGATATAAACAGGAGCAAATATGTTTGCCTATTTGTGGTGGTGGAAGAAGATTAATTTTGAAAGAGTTATCTGCTGACATTTACTGAATGGGATAATTTTTCCAAGTGAAAATCAATACAAGTTCACATAAATAATACAGTAGAAAACCATACTCAGTTTCTTAAAATAATAAAATAAAATTACACCGACAAATAAGAAAATAATGAACTTACTGTTTCGATGAGCTTGCGATAATCAAGCAACGTACTCTTGTCTTTAATCTCTCCGGAAGCGATCCAGCTTTTAATCTGATCTCTGAGTCGCTGGAGCTTTTTAATTTCCTTTTTAAGATCGGCCTCATATTTCTCCTTCTGATTACTGTTTGTAGCATTGTGGACTTTCTGCCAGATATCTTCAAACGTTTCAACTCCCTCTGTTACTTTCTTTAAACACCTTTCTATTTCACCTGAAAAATTTCATCATTACAAAAAAAATTATTCTATTAAATTAGGCGAACGCTCTACATAAGCTTCAGCTAACTGCAATAAATCGGTATTGCTCGTAAACTTTTACATACATTAAGCCCTCTCCAAACGCAAAGGTTCTACTCTCGAAAAAAAGTTCGCAAAAGGCAAACCATCATATTTACAAAAAATCTGGTGTGAAACACTCACACGACTTTCTCTTGCCAGTGCAAATAATTAACAATAAACCTAACATTAGTAATAAAACATAAGAAATAAACAAAAAACTAACCTCAATAAACATAACCTAATTTTAATCATGAGTGAAAGACGCAATATGAAAATCAACCTCACTTTGGCTTAGAAATACGGAAAATCACTCTTTCATGCTAAACTAGGCTCTGTAGAGAAAAATGCACAAATTAAAAGTTGTAGATCTTTTAATTTTCTATAAATTTAATTATATACACTTTTGTCGTAAAATGCATACTAAGGCCGAAATCTTAAAAAAATCAATTTTTCACACATTTTCGTGGGAAAAAAACAGAAATTCGCAAATTACCGCTAAACTAAGCGTTATACAAAAAAATATTTGAAATAAAAGTTGTAGGATTTTAAATTCTCTACAATTTTTATTATATAAAGTTTTGCGATAAAATGCATATTACAGCCGTAATCTTAAAAAAACAACGTTTTTTTTGAGAAAACACCCTCACCAAGAATTTCAGCACACATGACGCCTACCCTATCTTGTAGAGAATAAAAAATTTAGTAAACCACGCGATTTTAAAAAAAATCGTAGGACCAGTTTTTGAGAAAATCACAAAAAAGTGAAAAATTACACGAATAAACTACTACTTCCGGTTGACCGATTTTGATGAAAATGTTCGTGTCGGGTCCAATAATGGTATGTAACTTAAGTTTCAAGTTTCAAGTTCGTACGACGTTCCGTTCTTGACGTTCCGCACATACATACATACACACACACACACACACACGCACGCACGCACACACTCACACTCACCAATCGCTAAAAACATGTTTTTTGGGTTCAGGGGATCTGAAAACGTATAGATCCGGTGAAAACTCGATTTTGAAAAATTGACATGAAAACAATACTTTCCTTCCTATAAATTCATATAGGCAAGAGAAAGTAAAAAGTCAGAATAGGGATAAATTCAAATATACAAATTTTTTTGACCTAAACATTCAACATACCTATTTAATACCTTTTTATTACTAATAATTATAATATAGTACTTATAAGGAAGGACATATTGAATTTATTTAATGAAATCAACATAAAAATTTAATTACAAATTTGATAATGCCAGGCCTTTGTAGTTGTTTTTTTTTTTTTGGAGGGTTTAACATCCAACTGTTCTGCAATAATTACTGCTAATGCAGACGGTGAAGGATAAAATGATTCTTTTTTTGTGACAAACGAAAATATGCCGTGCCTGAATGGGATTCAAACCAAAGACCGGATGATGAGAAGCGAGCACGTTACAAACTACCCCAATGCAGCTGGCATTGGCGTATATAGATCCAGTATAAGCTGAATCTATATATTGAGCTTGTACAATAAATCTTCACTTAAATTGCGGTTGGAGAGAGTTAACCGTTGATCAAAAATATTTCGCTAACGTTTACAATATGTTAATAAATCAAGTCACTACCAGTCACTATCCATTTCGAAGACATAACTATGAAGTTTCACTATTAACCCTTTCACTGCCAGCGAAAAAAAAAGTGACTTTCACTCAGCGCCAGCCAATAAATGATCTCTTTATTTCCACTCATTTTTAAAAAAAAAACTACTGAACGTAGTTTAACAGGTTGACTGCCGTGAGATGCGCCGGCGCTACTCAGGCTTTTGTTACCCACAGGCCGTGAGTAATACGGTTGCTACTCAATTTCTATTCTACAATTTTGTTAATATCTTTTCGCGGCCTGCTTGGAGAGAACTGACACCATTCGCTTCCGTTGTTTCATTGAATAAACATAGTTTTATTGTGAATTTAGTCCATTTTTTAGTTTAGTTTGTTGTTTTATCGTATTAGTTTTTTATCTAATTAATTTAAACCGGTGAACTCAATTTTTTTCATTATTTTTAATTGATTAATGGTTTTTTTTTATATTCATAGAATAATAAACGGATAGTTAAAAAGAAACTGTGTTTTTATTGCGCGGCCTGTCGGGAAGGGGGTTTCCTTTAACATGGGCGGCAGCCAACCTGTTAAACTAAAAGTTAATAATAATTTGGTTATGTTTATGTGGCAAATAAAATAACAACATATGACAGCGAGCATTGATGTACACGACATGTGTTGCAAACAAGGAGATAGAAAATTCCCTGTTTAGAACATTATAGTAGATTTGCCGTTGATGGCAGCTTGAAACTCGAGGGAAAAAAATCCCCTTTTCATTCTGGACAGTTTGATAAGCAATATTAAGGGGATTGGTAGAACAAATGCTATGCTACACGGTGGTAAAATTCGAACTGCATGCCGCGTGTAAACTCGTCCAAGGCACATCACGGAGGAAACTCGTTGCATGTTAACGTATCCATGGCAGTGAAAGGGTTAAAAATTATTTTTCTTCTATCCGACACACAACAAAAGAAAACATGATGGACTACAACGGCAAGCCTTACTTGAATGTACCCTTTAAAAAAATTAATGTACACTGGTATCATTAATTTACTGTGAACCATGACAGCTACAGTAATTGATAAAGAAAAAGATGAAAATTATCAATATGAAATCTACAGATAATAAAAAATATTTTTATTAGGATGTGTAAAAAATCTTGGAAGGTGACCAAAGAATCTGGAATTACATGAGATATGTTATACATAGTAACAGGAAAACGAAGTTTGAATTAAATAAAAAATTAATTAATTGCATATGAGTTTAATAAATACGTAATAACTCGCTGAAATGGATAAAAGAGAGAACTTCCAGCAAAATCAACTTGTCCAAATGAAATAGAATTATTTAAATTGTATAATTCAAAAATATAATAAGGAAAAAACAGTTTCAAAAAATGTAGGGCTAGGGTACTGAAAATTATGAATTATATCTACATAGATCGTTTTTTTCTATAGAAGAAAAACATTTCGGACACAGCATTTATAAATACCATCATTAATTAACAATATAGTTGTATTCTCCACGTATTTTCTCTAATTTTTAGAACACTTAAATAATTAACCCACCGGGTTGGTCTAGAGGTAAAGTCATTGCCAAAATCAGCTGTTTAACAGCTGATTTTTGGAGATGAAGGTTCCTGGTTCAAATCCTAGTAACGGTAGTTACTTTTATACGGATTTGAATACTAGACAGTGGTTACCGGTGTACTTTGATGGTTGGGGTTCAATTAACCATACTCTCTCAGGAATGGTCGGCCTGGGTCTGTACAAGACTACACCTCATTTACACGTCATACACATCATCATCTCATTAGGTTGCTTATTGTTCTAAATTGAACAGATTGCAACGTACACAAATTAATAATAAAAAAAAAATTAAATAATTAGGGGTATTACAAACAAAACCGGGAAAAATTTTTACTTATCTAAAAATAGTTGCCGACAATTTTTCTCTAACAAAATCTATTACAGAAACACCAGAACATAATCATTATGTGCCGACAAAAATTTATAATTAACCGAATTAATTCTATCTGAAAAATTAAACAACAATAAAATAATCATACAATGTAGTGTTAAATACATCTTATTTAAAAGTTTATTTAGACATTTCTCAACACACAATAGTAAAATAACAAAAAATTAAAAAGGACGATATTAAGAACCGACTTACCGTTTACAAACTTCATAATAATTAATTAAAACTAATTAAAAAATTATACAGTTAAACTACAATATTACATTAAGAACTAATAAAAGAAAACAATTTAATAATATACCACATACATTATTTAATGAACAATAAATAAGAAACATACATAAAAAAAATCAATATCTGATAAATGCCAATACGGCCTGACCAATAACATAATTTAAAACCAGTATTAATATATATATACAACACTTAAAAAACTCATTAAATTACAAACACAGTTTATTATATCAAACATTTTAACATATAGTACGGTATTGATTTTTTTATTTAACAACGTTATCATGTTAATGAGCACCTGCTCTCTCCAATTTCAAAAGAGCCATCTTCAGATAGATATGTTAATACTGATTAAAAGCTTAAATTTTACATTTTTTTACATTTAAGCACACATCGTTTTGAGAATCATGCGTTATAAGTAATGGGCGTTTAATTACAGTAGAATCCCAGTTATCTGGAACAATTCGCAAGGACAAATAACCTGGATTTTAAAAATATGATCATAAGAAATTAAAGGTTAATTTATTAAGGATATTGCTTTTTAAACTAAGTATTTAATACATTTTAACTGAAATATAATATTATACTAAAATAAAATTCTGAGTTCTATTCCCGGGTAAGGCAAAAAAAATTAAAAACTAATTTTTCTTTTTTTTTTAGTGCTTCTTTAGCCACAATGGACCACTTTAGTCAATTTGGAAGCTTTCAGTATCTTTTTGGCGTGATATTCTCTCATCTTCTGAGCACGCTTCTGAAAATTCCCTCTTCTTATACTCTCTTTTCCGTGTCATAAGCTGATGGTTGTGGTCATTGATGACCTGTTTGTAATTGGGTGATTTTTCCGTTAGATCTTCGAGAGTTAGTCCAAGTTCTTGTAAATTTTTTTTGATTTCTTTGTGCCCCATGTGTGCATTACCAGCGTTCGTTTTTCATCTCATTGCAGGGTCAATTATTCTGCGTAAACGTCTGGTGTTTGGTGTTCTTAGTATACGTCCAAAGTACGACAACAGTTTCTTGCGCATGGCCACTGTTATTGGTTCTATCTCTCGGACCTTCTCTCTGTAGACAGTTAGTCTTAGTTCCATGTTGTTCTAGTTTTCTTTTTAATATTTTTCCAATCTGATACAGATGAAACATCAATCCAAGATCCACAGTAACAATTCATCCTTTCTGTTCTTTCTATAGCCATAAGTTTTTCAATAGTAAAAAAATACATTTATGTTTACATGACATCTGCTTACAAGAAAAAGCTAGCAAAGAGCAAAGAATACTGAAACGCAATTAGATATGCAATTTATCTTTTGTTTTGTTTATGTAAATTATGTACATCAAACATTTTTAGTTAACTGGGATTCTACTGTAATTCATTAGAAAGGTATTAAAAATATAAAAATGGATTATATTTAAAAGTAAATTTCACATGATACATTACAGTTTGCCTAAAACAGTCAGGTGGAGTGTTAAATTATTTGTACTAGATCTGCCATTACCAGAACTACAAAAAATAATATTTCTTATCACATGGTCAGCCAATAATACAACAAGCATTTTACAACAGAAGAGGTGGGGATGTATAAGACACTATTCAGAGTTATCTCCTTTGAGAGTAATGAATTTCATTTTAAAGCCAGACTCGGTGGTGAATGAAGTGAAGGTGTCATTTGCAGGGTGGAAAGTAGCAACATTAAGAAGGGCCTGGCATGCTGATAAGCATACTTTCCCACTCAGTGAGGAAGGCAAAGGAAAACAAATCATTCCTAGTTTTACTTAGTAAAACCTCTACAGGTTCAAACTAGCCTTTCAGCTGATGCCCTAATCAACAAGATTGCTAACATTCAACCCATTTATACCAGCATTAGATATTAAACATCGAAGAAAATGCGGTTTACAATGTTTTAACACACCATATTTATATTAGTTAGCAAAAAACCTATGAGCTTTAGTAATCTGTTCATACATTACATTGTTAGGTTTTTCTATATTGTTTACCACGAAAAAATCAAATGTTATAATGCAACTATAAACAATCTCGCCTTCTCCATTAGTACCAATGTTAGTTTTTTGGTTAAGTATAAATTTTTTTAAAGATTTTTCAAAAAATAAACTAAATACATGATCTTTCAAATTAAATCTTTAATGGTAAGTTAATCGTTTTTGTGAAATAAATGTCATGCTGTTAGTTATTTTAATTTTTTAAATTTTGGATATTTTGTTTTACATATCAATTAGGTAGATTATTAATGTAAATTATACAAATAAAGTACGAGTTGCATAAAAATAAAAAGATAATTCTGAAAAATATAAAACTACCAGGGAAATATTATTAATTTACAGAAAGATATAGTGTTTAGAAAAACAGTGTGGATATATCTTGAAATAGGAGCAGGTTTCTTTGTAATATTTAGTTAAAATATCTCTGGGATCAAAAGAGTTAAAAAAGAATTTAACAAGTGCAATTCACAAGAAATATACAAATGTCTGATAAAAAAATTAATAAATTTCCATTTAAAATAACCTAAAAACAGTTAACAGAAATATACTAGTAAAATCTTGGAATACACAGATGAGGTTTTTTTTATGAATGAACTAACACCTTAAAGTTATGAATGACCCATTACAAAGAGATAACATTTGCAAGGAAGTGTAGCTGTTAGGGATTCACTACAACATTCAACATACTGTAGTAATCAAAGGAAGAGATAAAATTCAAACGGAACATGAATTATTAGACAAAAGGATGCAACATAATGTTTCTCTATAGAATACTATCATATTGTGGTACACTATTCTAAAACTTTTCAAAATTATTTATAAACATAGTTAAAGATGAACATTATTAATAAGGAAAAGTTGCTGATAAAGATATAACAGTAAAGAACAGCACGGCAAAAGAGTCACTCCAAAAAGATCCACAAATCTCTACTTACAGATAACATGCATAATAGAAAGCTGAATATGATAATAGAAACCAAAAAATTAAGGAGAAAAGTTAACAAAAATCACTGGGGGCTATGCACATTTAATTTCATAATAATAATAAATAGCAAAATTATACAAAATAAACAGCAACTGACTTAAAAGAATTACAAGCTGTGTACAATCTTTTATAACCTTATCTAAACACATAAATTAAGTAATATATAAAATTTACACATGATAACGATATAACAAAGTACAGCTGAAGCGATTTTGAACTAATATTAAAAAATTATAATTGTTTATTTATGAAACAATAGGGTTCTGTCATTTCTCTATACTTAAGGGAAAACTAACAGAAAATTTTATAATGTTTAAAAATCATGAAAATCTTAAATTATATAAACGGAATAACATTTACTTTAATAAAAAAGTAAGTGTAAATTTTAATACCATAAACAAATTTCATTAAACCTACTTTGTCAAAGTATAAATATGCCTGCATAGATCTGCTTATAATCACACCAAAATAAACAGCCTGAAACACGTTAATTAATGAAAATAATCAATTATCAAAAGTCAAAAATATGTTTTTTCTATTCAATTAAACTAAAACCCATTAATATGACATACAGTATCCGATAACACAATACTTTGAATATATTAACAGGGGTAGTTCTATAGGTTAGATCAGCCAATTGATAGATGTAAACGCACATAAAAATAAATAAGGAACAAATATACCTAAAAACCACAGCACAAAATCTACTATATCCACTATTTTACTGAATGAATGACATATTTGAGAATTTAAAAGAAGAATACTCAACCTTACCTAACACTGTATGTATTTACATAGCAATACATAAGAATGTCAAGTACAAAGTGTTTAGCAAATATGTTGAAATGTATATTAATTTTTAAGTTGGTAACAGATAACAAACCTAATCTCCTCCATGCATTATATCTAAAGCACTAAAATATGTTTTAATATAAATTAATGTCTGCCTATGCCAACAACCACAAGACTGAACACGGCATATCCGTCTATACACGTTAACTACCTGGTAAACAGGGTTCTCTAAAATGCTGCATTTTCAAAGTATACATAAATTAAGCACTAATATATAATGAATTATCAATAAACACATATTCTAGGAGCTGTTAACACTACAATAAACACTACATTTTACATAATATCACAATCTAACCACTACTTTCATTGAAGTAAACAGGTCGGGAAGAGGTCATGTAATACATCGTTTATTATACCAAATTTCTTACCTTGCAGCTTTCTTGTAGCAGCCATGGCTATGTAAACATACAATGCAATAATTCGGGCATAGTCTAACTGTACAATGTGTAATCACAGGGAAAACTGAATAAACTATATTTTGACAAATTGTAATCAACTAAACCTTTGTTCATATACAAGATGGCAGCCAACCGATTCATTCTGATCACAAAAAATAGTTGAGAAATCGAACTGGAAGAACAATCCGCTAAAGAAACAAGTCTCATTTGTAACTTGAAATGATATTTACATTATGAAATAAATGATATACTAAAATTATAACATTAACAAAATAAATGTTTCTACTTTGAATTTTCTTAAAATCTTCAACTAATTCAACAATTATAATTTATTTATTTTCGCTCATAATAATATCCATCCGCTCATACATGATTCTATTGCGCATACTCAGCAACCTTGGAAAACAAAAACAATCGACTCTAGACAAATATCAGCTGTTCAATATGCGCTCACTTATTCAAATTATAGTACGTAAAATCTTTAACATTAAAATTCTTATGCAAATTACTTTTCCACGAGTCATAAATACTGTAATATTGTTCTAATTTTTCCCTAATGGTATTATTACGTAATTTCATAAAATCTAACACATTTAAAGGAACTGTACAAAGAAAAATATAGCTCAGTAAAAGCGTATTCCTTGCGTAGCAAGAGCTAAAGATTTCAGTAATAAAATGCACTGCGCACGTAAAAACTATTAAATATTGAAGTAATAATAAAAAATTAGGGGACTGGTCAAATATAGTAAATACCCATCATAGATACAAATATACTTACATCCATTCTGAATAAATCTGTACAAATAAATATAGTTTTGATTTAATGAACTACTGGATTGCAAACAAATTCTTCTGGCAAAAAATAAAGTAAATAATTTTTATTAGTCAAAATTTGATTTTTCTTGTGGATTTATGGGAAATTGATTTCGTGTCATCCATAATTATTGTACTTTAAATATAAATTTGTCCTACAAGTAAAAGATGTATTATTATTCATTTTTAAAAGAGATTAGAGATCTTGTTTCTCAAATCTCTAGAAGAGTGGTTCAATTTATAACATTTTTTCTTTGATTTTTTCAGGCCGAAGATGACTTATGAGTATCTGAACTTTATAAAAGTAATTCCCATTCATAAAAATAGTGAAAGGTTTTGTCTGGCTATCAGCCGATTTCTTTAATTCCACTTCTTGGCAAGGTTTTTGAATCATGTATTAAGGTTCAACTCTATGTCCATTTTAGGATAAATAATCTTCTGTGTGAGGAACAGTTTGGTTTCATTCCCAGTCATAAGTCAGTTAGGGCTAGTGAATGCACAATTGAAAGAAATTTGGAGGGTTTTCAGGAAAGCTTAATTACCTAAGCAAATTTGATTGACTTGTTTACAGATTTTGACTGTGTTCTGCATGATTTGCTCATTGAGAAGTTATCTCAGCAACAGACAGCAAATAGTTTTCCAAAAAAGAAAATGATGGTGTCACACAGGGGTCAATTTTAGGACCTTTTCTTTTTGTTATTGCTATTAATGACTTGATGCAAATCATATAAATAACTTTAAAGGTTCATCAGTTCTGTATGCAGACGATACCACCCTGATAAGTCAAGGTAACAATACTAATGCACTTATAAACAAAGAAAAGAAACTCATAGCTGAGGCTGTAAGATGGTTTTATGGTCAATGAAAACAAGACTGAAATTTTTTTTGCTAATAATAAACTATCATCTGAATACATGGATAGTAAATTGATTTGGATTGATTATGTAAATTATTTATGTAAAAAAAATGGTCACAAATTACACATTTGATGAGGAACTCAAACTTTGTATATCCAAGGAACACTTGTTTTCACTCTATACATTTACACTCTATATTTGATATGCTTTCTTCACTCTCAGTTGACATATGGGGTAACATTGTGGGGAAATGGCAGTGGTGTTCGAAGGGTTTTTATATGTCAAAAGAAGGTTATAAGATTAATACAAAATAAATCAGTAAGGGAATCTTGTCATTCTAGTTTTGTGAAACTAGGAATTATGACCTTACCATTTACATTATAGCTGTCTAATTGACATTAAGGAAAATATAAAGAGTTATGACAGACAGGATAATGTACACAAGTACAACACGAGAAATAAATACAAGCTAGATATTAAATCCCACAGACTAAAAAAGTGGTTAAAGTGTAAAGCCTTTTACTCTGTGGATGATTGTCTCTCCTGTGTTATTAGTGATTTGGTTTTTACTTTCTCTTGCCTATATGAATATATAGAAAGGAAAGTATTGTTTTCATGTCGATTTTTCGAAATCGAGTTTTCACCGGATCTATACGTTTTCAGACCCCCTGAACCCAAAAAACATGTTTTTAGCGATTGGTCTGTGTGTGTGTGTGTGTGTGTGTGAACAGAATATCTCAAGAACGGAACATCATACGAACTTGAAACTTGAAACTTAAGTTACATACCACTACCGGACGCGACACGAACATTTTCATCAAAATCGGTCAACCGGAAGTAGTAGTTTATTCGTATAATTTTTCAGTTTTTTGCGATTTTCTCAAAAACTGGTCCTACGATTTTTCTTAAAATCGCCTATTTTACTCAATTTTTTATTCTCTACAAGATAGGGTAGGCGCCATGTTTGCTGAAATTCTCGGTGAGGCTGTTTTCACGTAAAAACGTTGTTTTTTTAAGATTACGGCTTTAATATAAATTTTACAAAAAACTTATATAATAAAAGTTGTAGAGAATTTAAAAACCTACAACTTCTGTTTCAAACATTTTTTTGTATAACGCTTAGTTTAGCGGTAATTTGCGATTTTCTGTTTTTTTTCTCACGAAAACGTGAGAAAAATCGATTTTTTTTAACATTTCGGTCTTAGTATGCATTTTACGACAAAAGTGTATATAATTAAATTTATAGAAAATTAAAAGATCTACAACTTTTGTTTAGAGCATTTTTCTCTACAGAGCCTAGTTTAGCGTGAAAGCGTGATTTTCCGTATTTTTAAGCCAAACTGAGTTCGATTGTCATTTTGCGTCATTCACTCATGATTAAAATAAGGTTATGTTTTTGAGGTTAGTTTTTGTTCATTTCTAATGTTTTAATACTAATGTTAGGTTTATTGTTAATTATTTGCATTGGCAAGAGAAAGTTGTGTGAGTGTTTCACACCAGATTTTTTAAGTTTATTGCTCACTTTTTAACATTTTATGTATAAGTATCAGACAAACTAATGTCCCATAGTCGAGCAAGTGAGAGGGAGATATGTTGCATAACTACGCATGCGCTCAAAGGTCCTTACTGTTATAATCCAAATCTGAAAACATACTACAGTCGATATCTTGCTTGTTAGTTTACTGCATGCTTAAAAAACGCTTGCTCACAACAATGATTAAAATTAAAGACAATGTTATTGGAATGGCGCGTATGGGTTGCGCGAGTGAGAGCGTTGCATTCTCTCACTCCCACGGCTAGGGGACATTAGTTCCTCTGAATATTATATTTGGAGTGTTATCTGACATCTTATTGGCGCTGTGTTGTTTAGCATCTTATATTTGTTTTATAAGAGGTAATGTGTACATCTGAATGTGAACTATGTACAGTATCTTTTTTGTGTTGATGTAACTATTAGTCTATTGCATTTTTTTGCCTAAAGACAATAAAACAAGATATTAAAGATATCCTGAATTCACAGGATGGGTGTCAGTTTTTGAGATAACTCTAGATTTCCCAAACATATCTTAAGAAGGCATTTTTCCTGAATGTAAAGATTGCAAGAAAACTTGCAAAATTATTCCTCTTGGAGACTACAAATTTATTAAGCAAGGCATCTGTCTGGTAAATCTTCAAAGAACTTTATTATAAAAAGCGCTTTAATTTTCTATTTTCTAGAGCCATCTGGAATTTGGATAAAAATAACTAAGAGTGATAGCAAAACTGCACATGGAGAGCTACATTTTGAAAAAAGGTTGACTGGAATCAATTCAGGGGAAGCTGAAACTGAACTTGATCAAAAAACCCCTATCCTTCTAAATATAAAGATTGTTTGAAATTAAAGCAGCCTTTAGGCAGGGTGATGAACTGCCATTGGTTCTTTTTAACTGTGTGCTGGAGAAAGTTATTCAGGAATGGGAACGGAACTTGTCAATAAAGGATGGTTAAACCAAGTACACATTAGATGATCAAAGAATGGTATAAAGATAAATTGTCTCGCTTCTGCAGACGACCTAGCAATTGTTTCTAGAAACATGGAAACAGCAATAAAACAAATCAATATATTAAAAAAAACATACAAAAAAAGCATGACTACAGATTTCCTTCAAGAGAACTAAAGACTTAACAATCATCAAAACAGCCCCACGTCACTTAAAGACACAATACGGAAAAATTGATTACTTCAAGTACCTCAGGGAGATAATGCAACCTAAGACCAATGAAAAGAAAGGGATAACAGACGAGGAAAGATGGCCACTGCACTCCGAAAAACTCACTACTTGTATAAGAAGAAAAAAAGTACTCTTAAGACAAGCCAAATTTAGACATTATAATATTGTGATAAATCTGTGCCAGTATACAAAAGAGTGCCTCAGAATGAGTGGGAAGGCTGGTCTAAGAGAAGCAGAGAAATTTAAGAGAAAGATCCTTTTCAAGATAATAGGTCCGAAGATAGTAACTGTAAAAGAAAAACGAACGATCAATGGAAACAGAATTATAAAATAAAGACTAAAATTCTACTTACACCTATATAGAGTGAATGGCAAACAGTTGACAAAAAAATTGAGACACTAAAAAATAAACTTAATTTAATAAAATGAGTTTTAAAAGATTTTTTTGTATTCACCTTTTACACTGCTTCTTTTTCTTTTTTTTACTTACGAGTACTTTCAAGGTGTGCACTGCTTCATCAGGTAATATCACAAAAGCTTCCAGAAATATTCTTAAGAATGCATCTTCCTTTGCCAAAGTTTGAATTGAGACTGATTATAAAATATAATAGAGAAATTTATAAGATAAAAATAAGGAAGATTCAATCTTCTCAATATTTCTGGAAGCTTTTGTGATATTACCTGATGAAGCGGTGCGCAAAGTAAAGAAAAAAATTCAAATTAAAATAAAATTTAAATTAAATTTTAAATTAGGTAGGCCCTAAGTGAAGAAAAAATAAAAAGAAGCAGTGTAAAAGGTGAATATAAAAAGTTTTTTTTAAAACTCATTATATTAATATGGGTTCTGCTGTTCCAATGCTAACTAATCACTTAAATAATAAACCTAAGGTATTTATTTAGATAAATTTTTTAAAGAAGCCAGAAGTGATATTGAAAAATCTGGTGTGAAACACTCACACAACTTTCTCTTGCCAATGCAAATAATTAACAATAAACCTAACATTAGTATTAAAATATTAGAAATGAACAAAAACTAACCTCAAAAACATAACCTTATTTTAATCATGAGTGAATGACGCAAAATGACAATCGAACTCAGTTTGGCTTAAAAATACGGAAAATCACGCTTTCACGCTAAACTAGGCTCTGTAGAGAAAAATGCTCTAAACAAAAGTTGTAGATCTTTTAATTTTCTATAAATTTAATTATATACACTTTTGTCGTAAAATGCATACTAAGACCGAAATGTTAAAAAAATCGATTTTTCTCACGTTTTCGTGAGAAAAAAAACAGAAAATCGCAAATTACCGCTAAACTAAGCGTTATACAAAAAAATGTTTGAAACAGAAGTTGTAGGTTTTTAAATTCTCTACAACTTTTATTATATAAGTTTTTTGTAAAATTTATATTAAAGCCGTAATCTTAAAAAAACAACGTTTTTACGTGAAAACAGCCTCACCGAGAATTTCAGCAAACATGGCGCCTACCCTATCTTGTAGAGAATAAAAAATTGAGTAAAATAGGCGATTTTAAAAAAAATCGTAGGACCAGTTTTTGAGAAAATCGCAAAAAACTGAAAAATTATACGAATAAACTACTACTTCCGGTTGACCGATTTTGATGAAAATGTTCGTGTCGCGTCCGGTAGTGGTATGTAACTTAAGTTTCAAGTTTCAAGTTCGTACGATGTTCCGTTCTTGAGATATTCTGTTCACACACAGACACACACACACACACACACACAGACCAATTGCTAAAAACATGTTTTTTGGGTTCAGGGGGTCTGAAAACGTATAGATCCGGTGAAAACTCGATTTCGAAAAATCGACATGAAAACAATACTTTCCTTCCTATATATTCATATAGGCAAGAGAAAGTAAAAATGGAATATACCAAAGAAACATAATGGATTGAACAAAATTCAGATAACATTTCAAGGGGTTCCATGAAGAGCATAAGTAGAACACCAGGTGGATAGAAAAAGGAAGAAAAGCCTAAAAGTTACATATTTTTGCTTGATGAATGTGGTACGAACTATTTTAAATATAATAATACTAAAGTACTACAATAATATGGTGTGATTTGAAACACTGAATAGTTCAACAGATCTACCATAACTGCTTCTCTTGTGGAAAAATGGGATTTCCTCACTTATCTGGGTAAACTTCAATTTTTTTATAAAAACTACAGCACCTTGAAAATATAATAACAAATTAACTCTCTTGGTTTTTATAAACATATTATATTTGCAAGAAAATATCATGAATAAGAATTAAATTGTTAAGGAATAGTGCTCTGGTTACTGTATTGCAAATTGTTTGCGTAAGGATTCATGAGTAGTTTCTGAAAGTAAGGTAACACAAACTTTAGTTATTCAATCTAAAGAAATCTTTTATAACAAAAGGATTTAAATAGCTGATAGCAATGATCAATTACTTGTCTAAATTACAATTATATAGTATGAATTAAAGTAAGATACTGTAAATGATTATAAAAACCACCATTAAGATATTAACCAACATACATGTAAATTTTCTGGGCGTGGAAAAAGAAGAAATCTGTTAATTTATTTCATAAAATATAATTATTTATGATTTATAATAATTTCTCAATAGGACTAAACTTAATTATTTTGATTAAATTACACATATTTTCTAGATAAAACAAAAGAATGTTATTTAACTTCATCCAAGGTTTATAAAGAAACTATAGAACAGGAATGATTTGATATCATACTTTTTGAAGATTTTCACCAAACTTTATCAGATGCTTGTAGATTCATCTGAAACTAAAAGATTCAAAACAGTTTTTGTTGAACGAATTTGTCAAGTGTATAAATTGATCGAAAGCTATAGCTTTAAATTTTTTGGTGAATGTGCAGAAATATTTTTAAATTAATTTTTTAACAAATTTTCGGCTTTTGAATTCCCGCCTGTCGGTTTATCTGTATTTAACCATAAAAATCAAGTAAATAAAATAGTAAGTTCTTTCGCGTTTTTTTCCAGCATAAAGAAATAACATTCTTATTTTCGTTCTCACGGCTATTGATAAAATTCTATTTTGGTACATTTTCATGTTAATCGTCAACCCTCTACCGCTGGTTGCCACCGCACGCCGTACACACCACAGTGAAAATACCATAGATAATATATATAGAAGATTTGTAATCTCCATGTATTAGGCTTTTCCAAGATGCGACACTAGCGCAACTACCGGTTGTAATGAACGTGTTGCCGCCATGGCTTCAAACATACAAATCGAACCGCTTCTTCCACCCTTCCCCCTGTCCATGGCCTTCCACCCTTCCCCTGCCCATGTCCTACCACCCTTCCCCTGCCACTGTCCTACCATTCTTCCCCATTACACAACCCGTACGTTAAAAGTGCCGTTCCAGCGGTTACCAACCGCTTCTTACACTTACCTTGACCTGTATTTTTGCACAGCTGATCTTCAAATTCACGATTCTATTTCAGCGACAAAAAGTAATAATGCTTTAACTGAACAAATTTAATAAATTGTAATTGAAACAGACAGCTTATTTAAATTAGTAAAAATGTTAACATGAAATCAATACTATATTAATTTTGTCACGTTAAATAAAAAAATAGCAAGGTATAATTTTTACAACTAAATTATTATGGCAACTAAAATAATTGAAATACACGGTATTTTTAATGGAAAAACTATTGAAACAATAACAAATACAACATAATTTAACACTTTATACTTTTAATGTTCAAGAAATAATTTTAAATTGTTTCAAAACATTACAATATAAAAACAGTGGATTTTTACAAGTTTTTGAAAATAATGAAATAAAACAAACATATGATACATGTTAAAATTCTTAAATTCGTCTGTTGCAACAAATACAATTTGATAAAAAAATTCACTTAAGGCAATTTTTGTCTATTTCTGAAATGAATGAGTAACTTATCAAATCTGATGACACAAATTGTTTGTCATGTTGAAAGCAATATTTTCACTATAATTTAAAGTTTAATAGGTATAATGAACAATTAAACACTATATAAATTGATTTGAAATTTGTATATTGTCATATTTTTTAAGAATAACAATGAAATTGGTTTACAAAAAAATTGTTCTTCCCTGAAATACAATAACCAATTCTTACCACAAGTATTGTTTAAATTTACTTTACTAATTATATAAATGTTGCTACATAATTTCATTCAAACACATTTAGTACTGCTATAATAAGCACAGTTATTACAACAATTTCCAACAAAATATTACGGATTATATTGTGTAGTTTTGCAAAACATTAATTATTCATTATCTGTAACATGGTCTTTTTTAGTTAATACATATCACCTGAATAAATGCATATCTGTATCTAAGAAATTAAACAAGTTAAGGGGAGGGGTCTGCGTAAAAATCCACGGGGAATTTTTTACTTTCTTTTTTATGTTCAAATTTTTATCACTGAAATGCTTACTATACTTCTATACTTTTTAATGGTATAATTATTATTATTTAGTTTACTAGAAAAATTAATAAAAAATTAAACACATATATAGTTGCCATAGAAACAGCTCCTGTTTCTCTCGGTTAAAAAACATGAATTTCAAAGTACTGTATCTTGTAAACTAAGAAATGTAATAATTCTTTCACCATTTTAAACCCCGTTATTTGCTTTTTTAGCTCAGCTATTATCATGCAGAGTTTGGTAATATATTATGTTAGAATGGAGACAAGATTAAAATGGCCATCGCATGGCCAAGTGAGCGGGTATTGTTTGTTTACGTTCTGTCGTTTTTACGGTGTAATGAAACTTTGTTGTTTAGTGTAATGCGAATAAATAAGTTATTGAAAGTTATAGAGTAAATTTAAAAGTTTGTGTTAGTTACCTAATTTTAGTTTAGTGCTACAAAAGTAAATTTCAGTTTTACGCGGACAAAGAGAGTTGGTAGGTTAGTAAGGTGTAGGTAGGTTACAAGAAAAATAAAACGCGCGTTTACTGTTTACAAACCAACCTAAATAAGTGTTTAATGATTATATTTTTAGTTTTAGAAATTACATAATTACATAGTTTAGATTAGCCAAGAGAGCACAGGAAGGGTTAACATAAATGGAGCAGGATTGTTTTGATGTAAGTAAAAAATCAAACATAAACTTTAACTGTTAATTTCCGCAAGTTTTAATTTTCAGTGCGTCTACTCTAAAAACTTCATAACTTGAGTTCTAATTGATAAAAATTCATGATTTTTTTTTAAAAGATTCAGAAAATTGTGTTCTAGTGGCCCTTGTATTGGTATGTCAAAATACTGTACTAAAAATTTGTAATTAAATTTTTAATTTAAAACTAGAATAAAATTAATTAATTTTGAAAAAAAATTACAGAAATACTCTCAAAACATGTATTTTATATTTAATGCAAGGTGCCACTAGAACTTTTTGTGCTCTTTATGAAGCACATTTCATTGAACATTTCATTTTTTCTTTTGTGTTTTTTAAGCAAGTTGATAGGTTGATAATCAACCGAGTTAGTTTTCCTTGTGAAGCTACGTTTTTTCACTCGCCCCCCCCCCGAAAAAAGGGGTTCAAGGGGTGGTAAATTACTGAAAATTTAGGAACACTCTGTCCATTGTGTCCCTAATAAGTAGGTAAAATACAAACTTTCTAAAATAAAAGGGTACCATTTTTCATTTTTTGGCAGACTCCTCCCCCCTTAACTCAATTTTTTTAATTTTTCAGAATAACCAAAAGACATGAAGTTTGTTATTTTCTTGTAAAATTCTGAAGGTATTAGAATTTTGTTTAATTTGTACCCAATATAGCCTCTGATACAGAGATTTAAATGACTAAACAACTTTCTTAACTTCTACAGTTCTCTGACCACCCACAGAACTTAAGTTAATCAAACGAAAACAAAACATATTGTGCTAACTCTATTCTGATAAAGAAACAACATTTTATTCACAACTATGTTTGAAAATATTACAGAATTCAAGCAAATTCTGAAACCTATCAGTAAGATAACAATAACAAATTAATTCAAAATACATTACTTATTGTCAATAACGAGTATACATTAAATTACAAAAATACTAGCGATTTTAATAATTTTCCACATTATATACATCAATGGAGTTAAATGTGCTTACTGCAATTTTAAAAAAATGGAAGGGTCAGATACCAGTTAATACTGTAAACCATTATATAGAGCATTTCTTGTTGATTTTCAAACTTAATTTTGCCAAAATTAGAGTAAACACCCTTTACCTCTAGGTAATTACCTGTAGGTAAAAAAAAAAAATCATACTTTAATAAGTACTACTACTACATCTTAAAAATACACAAAAAATTATTATAACATCATGCTGACAGAGTATGAAACTGTACTTTGAACATGCATTAAAAAACTGTACATATTCAATATTTTTGTGCAAATCAACATTAGTCAATGCTCAATTTAATGGACGAACACATTTATTAAAATAAACTATGAAAAATAGAATTAAAAGTTCTTGGATACAACACTTTACAGCTTAATAACACTACAGGTGGATACCAATGTCTGTCGTGAAACGCAGTTAAATTAAGTCATTCATTTATCACCATAATACTGGTCACATATGTTTCTATAATGTGTTAATAGTAAACATTGGATTTGCTTAGTCTTATTTTTATCATAAGTTTAAAAAAACGGTACCTTTCAGGAAGAACTTACCTTATGGGAAGAGCTGAAAAGCATCGTAAAAATTAACATTCCTTAGATTTTTATAATTTTCAAACCGTTTTACATATTCATGAGGCTAGTCTGTTAAATAGAGCATTGACTGTATTTTAAAAAAAGTTGAATGTTTTTTCACGCTTTAACATTTATTGCTTTTTCGTTTATCATCCAACTATTTTGCACAATACTGCTAAGTTATTAGTTAGTATCATTGCAGCAGAAAAAACTTTGTGTTTACATTATACTGGTTTTTATATAAAAAGCAATATAAGGTAAATACAAAGTTTTTTATATATACATAAAAAACAAAATATTAATTACAATTACACTTACCAATGACAAATCTCATTATTAGTGTACATTAGAGGTAGTAAACTAGCTCGGTGTAAACTTTGCTAATACTTGAATCATGGGAATAGGCCTTAAGAAATTAAACTGTAGAGAATCTACAATAATTTAGGTTTATAATAACAATTATTTTTTTCTTGCAATGAACTTTGCTTGTTAAGCTTCAAGTACCATCGTGCAATCTTTTGACACAAAATTACAGTTGTCAATGCCCATCATTCAAAAAAGGTAAAACTTTTCATTGCTTCTTATTTCATATAATATTATATAAAAATTTGTATGCTATACATGATTTACATATCGTTATTCACCACATACTTTCATTGTTGAAGTAATAAATAAACATTTTCGGTAAGTCAATTCCCAATATAATAAATACATAATACAATTATACAACATAATCCAATTAATAATATTGTAATGAATTTACAAACAGATAATTGGAAATAGAGGTTCATTTAAAAAGCATAATAACTAAATAAAAAAAACCAACTGATATGATTCATTTTCAGCAATATTTGTTTTAATAAACTGAGTTGAACTATCTATAGTCCATCTAGAGTACTCCGCGCGAGGCAAGTGCCTATAGGTTGTAAACGAAAGTTTTACACTAGTTGGCATGTATCTACCTCTCCGCTGGACAGTTATCTTGCACTACTTTCCGTCATAAAAATAACTACATCTGGTTAAAATGAACATCATCATTTAAGCGTTTTCAATTATACCGTTCTGATTACTTGTAATTATTGTAGTTTCATAAAGACTCCTTAATTTATTATCGTAACAGTTACATTTAACAAAACAATTTCTTTCTACTTTTTAATGGTTACCGCTTTTAATTTCAAAAACTCAACATATTCACTATCATGCAGGTTAACAAAATACAGCTTACAAAACTTTTCAACTTCAGTCTACGAAAAAAATCGAAACGAACCGATACAATTCCAAAAGATAACTGATGAAACTAAAAATGAGTTAAACACGGGCAAGTGGAAACAGTTGTATTAAACTAATCACAGACATTAATTATTTTAATGATATGAAATAAACAATCTGAAATGATAAACAACGAATCTTTGGAATTGTTTACTCTCCTGTTATAATTCAAGCGCTCATGTATTACTTGTGACAAAAAATAATATAACACTGAGTCTATAATAAAAACCTACTAATCATAAATAATAATGTAATACTAGTAAAATAATGTAACAATAAATAACAATGTAAGAATAAGAATAGTTAAATTTCAGTTATTAATGGTAAACTAATGTTCGATTTATAAAACATTTTCTAACAAATGAACAATAAAACAATAAATAATATAAAACAATAAATGAACAATAAAACAATAACATATTATTACAGTTAACATATTCCATACATACATACTATACTCGGTTCATGTAAAGTAAACAAACAGTGGTTACCAAATCAGCTGTGAAAGCAGTGACTCAGAAAAAATGCATCACTTTTCAACCCACCGGGTTGGTCTAGAGGTAAAGTCGTTGCCAAAATCAGCTGTTTAACAGCTGATTTTCGGAGACGAAGGTTCCTGGTTGAAATCCTAGTACAGGTAGTTAACAGCTGATTTTCGGAGACGAAGGTTCCTGGTTGAAATCCTAGTACAGGTAGTTACTTTTATACGGATTTGAATGCTTGACAGTGGATACCGGTGTACTTTGATGGTAGGGGTTCAATTAACCATACTCTCTCAGGAATGGTCGACCTGAGTCTGCACAAGACTACACCTCATTTACACATCATCCTCATCTCATTGGGTCATGGGGTTGCTTATTGTTCTGAATTGAACAGATTGCAACGTACACACATTAGGGATTACTTTTTATAAAAACATCACAATGATAACTGATACGTGCTTTTAACCATATACAGAATTAAACTATAAACAGACACTAAAAAAAATACTATAACACTAAAATTCGTAATTGAAAATAAATTATAAAGCTCGTAAGAACGATGCGAGACAATACGATGTCAAAAGCTAACTGGTAGCATTTATAATTATGACATGTTCTTTGTCAAAAATGTGGAGAGAGATTTATGGGTTTGGATTACTCTTTCACAAATTTAATTGTGAAATAACAAGTGACCAAACTAGATGATTAATCATTAAAATAAAAATATTAACTTTTATTAAAGTTCTCTTGTTTCGTCATACACATCAGATGTATTAATACATATAACTTGCAACCACATATATTTATCAAAAAAATGCAATAAAGTATAGGCCTAAAACTTTTTATAAATTTATTGATCAGTATTTAAAACATCAGTCATGATAGGCCTATGATGTAGTCCTAACAGTTTCATTTACAAAAATACTTTTCAAACTACTTTGTATTTAAATACTTTTGAAGGTATTTTGCTGTTACTTTTTAATCAGCGTGCACGCATTTTTAAATAATGCGCATGCTGAGTGACATCATTATTTTTTTTACTCAAACTATCTTTCTTACAATGAACCGAGTATAGGAGGATATGGTCCTACATGTAAGATCAGTAAAGTGATCTTTCATGTAGGACTATAGGAATCTTGAACAGAATCGACAAAGATCACTTCAGTGATCTTTGTCGATTCTTACGTTTACACCACCACGGAATACACAAGTTAATAATACACTCTATTAGTGTTTTTGAAACTTCCTCAAAATGTACAGAGCAGTTTTCTCTAACCCAATCGAAGCTAATACTTTGCTTGATGGCCTGTGTCAAGATTTTTGACATATTTTTCTTATAAGCTTCCTCTGACGTCGCTCTTTGTAAAACAATATACAGTATTTTATCATGATCTACTTTATCTTAACCAAATACAAATATAAATCAAAACACAATCTATTTAAATAAAAAACCTAACAAATCTGTAAACAATTCAATCATTTTACTATCAAATATTTATGGCGCACATGACACTCCAAAAATTGTAATATTTTAACAATACCTTTCAAAAGACGGTATTCATAAGTAAACAAAAATTTACTAAGCTACCATTATTTAACTTAAATATATAGGTATATATAGTATATATTTGTTATCGTATTCTGGTGGTTAGAAGTATATTTCAATTTTAAATAATACAGCTGTTTAAAATCCTACATAGGATGTTTCATAAAATTAAAATAAATATACGTCTGTATCTATATACAGTTGTACCTTAATAATTTTAATAGATGGAATTTGGAATCTAGATCTTATTATAACAAGATTGTTTTTCAGATTTAGTTTCTTCACTCAGTTGGTTAACTGACTTTTTTCGATTATAACACGTTTTTCCATATAACCTAACTGTAATTTATAAACTAAAAAACAGATTGTTAAATCATTAGTAGATAAATAGTTCAGCTGACACCAAATTTAGTATTATAGACATTAAAAGAACGGTATGGTGTTTCACAGTGTATGATTTAAGGACAATATTATTCATAACTTACATTTCTTTTTGGCAAAAAAAATTATGGAGTTATCACCTTCTACCTGGTGTCCAGGTATATGGGTCTGTAACACAATCCTCAATTTACAAAATTAAACTCTTTTCTTTTAAAATGTTAACATAACCTACAATCAAAAATATATAAACATTATATATAAACATCATATACGACACACAATATATTTATTTAATATCACAGGCATAATAATGCTGGTGGATTTTATATACAGTAATATCACAAGCATAAAGCTTGTGCATAGTTTTAACTAAATTTTCCTGAATATTACACACCTTGCAAGGCATATGAGCTGTCACTAAATCACTAAGTCAAGGACTTGATTAACAAATTCGATGAAAGTTGCTACAGCCCCTGCACGTTCTTCTTCTGAAACAGAGAAAACTACGCATTAATTGCATACTGACATTAAAACTCGTATAAGGGAGTAGTAGGCTAGTAAAAAATCTGAAATTAGACATTCTTAATACAAGTACTTCACTGAACTAATAAGAAAACAATGGTCGTAAAATTCCAATTATTTTCATACAATTAATTCATAATCTGATCGGATCTGCTGTCTGATCAAGCGAGCCTAATTTTTACTTCCTCTTGCCTATATGAATACATAGGAAGGAAAGTATTGTTTTCATATCGATTTTTCACTGGATCTCCAAGTTTTCAGACCCCATGAACCCAAAAAACATGTTTTTAGCGATTGGTCGGTGTGTGTGTGTCTATGAACAGAATATCTCAAGAACGGAACAACGTACAAACTTGAAACTTAAGTTACATACCACTACCTGACCCGACAAGAACATTTTCATCAAAATCGGTCAACCGATTCATCAATCTTTCACTCATGATTAAAATAAGGTTATGTTTTTGAGGTTAGTTTTTTTGTTTATTTCTAATGTTAGGTTTATTGTTAATTATTTGCAGTGGCAAGAGAAAGTTGTGGGTGTTTCACACCAGATTTTTTAAATAATTAAACAATAACTGCTTAGTTTGTAATTTTAATTTTAAAGATAAATATAATGATGTGTTAAAACAATCATGATAGGCAGATAAATTTATCAGATGATACACATTAAAAAGCCTTAGGCCTATCGTATGTAAAAAAAGCTAACATGTTTTTTATGTAAATTTATCCTGTGGGTTTAAATTTATCATGGGAAATTTAACGGCCTGTATCTTTGTATTTTTTATTGCCTGTCATGCCCTTTTACTGCAAATACCAAAATTATTTTTTTATTATTATCACAATTCAAACATAATTAAATGTTTGCATTCAAGAAATTCTGTACTATGAATCTCTGCAACAAAAACACATTGCAAAAATTTTTCGATTTTTAAATTATGTAAATAGTAAATAAAATAAACCAAAATTATGCACAACATACCATAAAAACTGGCTGTATAAATTCTAGCAGTTACAGGAATGGCTGAATACTTGTACAAGATTCACTTTAATTTCTTGGAACCTTTAGGTTGTACGTTTTGTCTTCGTCAAATCGTGAATAACACAATCTAAAACAAAAAAACAAACAAATTCTTTTTTAGTAAAACACGTCAAAAATAAGTTATTAGGTACGTAATATTATTGTAGAATTTTTAAAGACAGATTAATAAATGCTTGTTATTAATCGATAAAGCATATAGGCCTACACAACACTCCACTTTTACAAAAAAGGAAACTAATGATGAATAGGGTAATACCTGACATGAAAGGATAGTACATTTATTTCCAAAAAGTAATGACTGTCTTAAATAAGAACGAAAGTTGCACCTAATACTGATATGGTAATTTATTACTTATAGGACATCAAACCGATTTGAACAATTTTATTTGAAATCGATACTTTTTAGTATGCTGAATCCGAATATGAACTTACGAATATTAAAATACACACTTTCATCAACAGGCATTTTTACTGTAAGAAAATTCAAATATAACGGTCGATTTGGTGTAGTATAAGTAAATAATTACTAATGGAAATATTATATAGCACGATACTTACACTTCTAATAGCTTCCTAATTTCCTTAGGAAATGTACGAAATTTCCTATTCGAATTCATATCGGTAAGAAAACAGTTCACAAAGTTTTATTACCTAATCCGTAGTTAAACGTAACATCGTGTCAAAATCACAGCTTACGCAACGCTTACACAATAACAAAAACACCTAGCGTCACTTCATGGATTTGTAACGTACATTTGGTAAAACAATAATACTAATAATTATTTATAAATAATTGTTACTCGATACAAAATATATAAATTTTAATACTATAAAAAAATGAAAATTATATGTATAATATTATTTTATAAAATATATTACGTTTATATTACCAAATCGCCGTATTATAATATAATATAAATATTTTTTTTAAAACAATCAGTAATACGGAGTTAACATTGTTGTATGTTTACATTTTACCGTATTTCTAATGGTTTTTAAAATTGCGTTTTTAATTATTTAATTATATAATTATTTATACCCGGCGCACAGAGAAATTACAATTTCAGGTTGGCGCATCTGGCGACTCTACTAGCGCCCCAGTGAGCAGTAATAATCATTAGCAGACGATGACGAAAGTTGAACCGGAAATTCCTATTAAGATTCACACGGCTGGAAAATACTAAAGTTGTCACAGCCGTATCTCATTCTAGTGGCGATGTATTGTACTAAAGTTTCAATTCAAATCGAATTTTAGGTTATGTATTATTGTTTACCAATACGGTTGAGAATACTATTGATTTTAATAACGTATTGTTTCTGAAAATCTTGTAAAAGTACAAGATATTTCTGTTGTAATTATATTAATTAATTGATTTAAAAAAAATATGGCTGGGGATCAATGTAAAATTAAAAAAACTGTTTTACATACGGGTTCAGTTCATAAACCACCGCAAAATGGTTCTAAGGTCTGTAAATATCAAACAAATTTATTTAAAATTAATTAAGACACATTTAATTTTAGTTACCCATTGTGTGCACTACTCTAGTATCGTACTTGTAGTTTTTAGACAACTTAAGATTATTATGATTGCTCTTTAGGCCACATTTTAAAATCTTATCTTTAATACTTCAAGATAAATAGAGGAAAATCACGAGTCAGTTATTGTGCAAAATAATTTTCCGTCATTGGCATAAAACCTATCAGATGGGTGTGTCCAACATTTGATTAATTATTTCTCAAAACCTTACTAAATAAAACCTAACTTAAGATGGATGTGGCCAACATTTGATTAATTTCTATTGTTTAACTGCATTTGCATGTAACTTAACTAAAAATAACTGAAGTTAAAAGGTGCACTTTAGGGTTAAATTAGTCCTGGTTTTTCACTATTTTTTATGGCCTCCTGACCAACATTTTTGGGATGCTCAGTTGTCCCAGGATTTAGTTTTAAAATTGTATTTTAAGAAACTTTTATCTTTTGTGTCAAATTCAAACTTGTACATTATTATTTTATATTAAATGTACTCTGTAACGATTTTAACGGGTTATTCTGCAAATAATAAAGCAGTTTTGTGTCAGATCTTGAGAATATTGTATAAATTATTACATTTACAATGTGTCGAATAAGAAAACTCATTTAAAAAAACCTTTGGTCAGAAGACACTTTTAAACCCTGAAATTTCAAAACAAGGATCTCCTGCTCTCATATTCCCAAAGCTGGTAGGTTTGCAGTGTCCTGAATTCTTCAGGAACGATTTGGTCACCCTTGGTTAGTTAAGTCTTTGTAAGTGATGTAAAGTCATATTTCTTAAAGAATGCATAATATTAGTAGGCCTACTTATTTTTCAGTCAATACTAATATTATTATGAAAAACAAGCTTTTAAAAATTTAGACCATTTCTGGTATTGATTTCTCTAGACAAGTGTGTTTGTAACATGAAAGCTGAAACTTATATTAGTAAGCCATATTACGTAAACAAAATACAGATACACTTTTTAACAAATAAAGCTGATTTTTGTGTTTCTGTTACTTATAATGAAATTTTAAAAGAAAATCACAGTTGTCATTGTATCAAATTGCCAATTTTTTAATTTTTTTTAATTTATTTATTTAATGTCGCATCAACTGCAACGGTCATTAGCGACAACGTTGGGGTGGAACTTTATGTGATGTAGGATGAAATGATTTTTTGTAACGTATGAAAATATGCCATGCCTGAGTGGGATTCGAACCCAGGACCGCATGATGAGAGGCGAGCACGTTACCGACTGCGCCAATGCGGCCGGCTAATTGCCAATTTTGTTTGTACTATTGTAACAAAAAAAAAATTGTCTCTGCAGAATTAAGACAATTATGAAAATTTCTTGTTTTCTGTTAATATTTAATGGTTAAATATTACCTGAAATTTTTCATGTCTTTCTACCTCCTATTACCTCCTATCATGTCTTTCTACATTTCTTTGTTTGGGAAAAAAATGTAAGTTATAAGTTTTGAATCTTTATTTTAAATTATCTTGTGAACTTGAAATTTTAAGTGTTAAACTTTTCAATTTTGTTTCGGAGCAGAATCTCAAATTTAAAAAAGTCAATTAGTATGATCATAATTTGTAGTCTAGTAACTTCTTTTCAGCTCACATTCTCATCATTTATTGACTGTTGGTTTTTCCTTTTGTACATCCACCTGGTGTTCTTATTTTTGCTCTTCATGAAAGACCTTGAAGTCAGTAATCAGTTGTCTGGAATTTGGTTCGATTCATTTTATTTTTTTGGTTTATTCAAGTTTTCTCAATATCCCTTCAGACTTATTTAAACCCCTTATCCGATAACTAAGGCCTATTGTTTAGTGTCTCAAAAAATTGTTTTGTCAACCTTTTGTCATCCGTTTTGTACAGGTGCTCATGGAATATAAGTTGCCTTTTTCTGATCGTTCATTCTTTTTGTACAATTTTTCTCATCCTCCTAACCTGTAATGTTCGTCTTTGATTTTTCTCTCAAATTTCTCTTGCTTCCCTTAGAATAGCCTTACCAGTTATTCGAAGGCATTCACTCGCATATAAAGACAGAAGTTTTATCACAGTGTTTTAATACCTGATCTTGGCTTGTCTTGAGTCTAATAAATTAATCACCTGCAGAATTTAACAAATAATTGTATTTTTTTAGTACATACGAGGCGTGTTCAGAAAGTAAGTACCGTTTTTAAAAAAACAAGTAAAACAATTTTTTTTCAACCCAATTTTATTTCTACATGAAAGCCCAAACCTTAAACTATTTTTCGTCATAGTTTCCACCGATGTTCAAACACTTGTCATAGCGGGTGATCAATTTTTCTATACCCTCTTCGTAGAAGGTTCCTGCTAACGAATGTAGCCACAACTCCACGGCAGTTTTCACTTCATCGTCGGTTTAAAAGCGTTGGCCGCCTAGCTCGTGTTTCATGGGTAGGAACAAGTGGTAGTCAGACGGTGCCAAGTCCGAGCTGTAGGGCGGGTGATCGAACTGCTCCCAATGAAATTGTCGAACCAATGTTTGAGTGTCACCAGTGGTATGGGGCCGAGCATTGTCATGGAGCAACACAATTCTGTTACTGAGCATTCCTCTCCGTTTGTTTTGAATTCCCCGCCTTAGTTTTCTTAAGGTTTCACAATACCTTGCCGCAATAATGGTTTCACACCTTGGGAGAAAATCAATCAGCAAAACACCTTTCCGATCCCAAAAGACAGTGCACATGATTTTTTGTGCAGACATTATCGTCTTGAATTTTTGTTTCTTCGGGGATTGCATGTGTCGCCACTCCATTGACTGCTGTTTAGATTCCGGTGTGACATGACGGACCCAAGTTTCATCACCTATCACAATTTTGTTTAAAAAATCCTCACCATCATCACTGTACCGTGTGAGAAAAGTCAAAGCACTTCTGGGTCTCTTGGTTTTGTGCACGTCAGTGGCAGGAACCTTCTACGAAAAGGGTGTAGACAAATTGATCACCCGCTACGACAAAAGTTTGAACATCGGTGGAAACTATGTCGAAAAATAGTTTAAGGTTTGGGTTTTCATGTAGAAATAAAATTATTGTTTTACTTGTTTTTTTAAAAAAACGGTACTTACTTTCTGAACACGCCTCGTATTTACTTACGATTCAAGGCAATATAACAGTGACTGAACACTGGAAATCAGTTGCTATTTTACTAATCCTTATATAACTTTTTTTTAATTAACCAAAATCTTTTTTTGCATTTATTTCAGGTATTTTTCCATTTTCAAACGAAATTGGATGACGATGAAACCGTTCTTGATGATAGTCGTAAAATGGGTAAACCGATGGAATTGGTTTTAGGTAAGAAATTTAAATTAGAAGTCTGGGAAACTATATTGAGTGCCATGGCTGTAAATGAAGTAGCAAAATTTGAAGTCGATAAAAGTGTAAGTTTTACAGCATGTTTATGTTTTTGTATAGCTGTTATGAATGATTTTTTCCACGAAAGTGAAAAAGAATTTTCTTGTGTTTGATATTCCAGAATAACTTTTTTACTTCACTGTTCTTGATTCTTTAAAATTGTAAAAACATGTAGGAATCCAACTAACCCAAAACACATATTGAAGTTAGGTTGAGATGTAGGTTTAAGACCATAGTAAGAAGGAACTGCTTTGGTAATAGCTTATATGTTCTTAACTTTTGCTTGTACAAGATTCAAAGTATTGGTACAAAGTTTGTGTTTAGACTGTTCTGTAATGAATATCTGGTACAGCGAGAATAATAATCTTTCTTCATTCAATTGTGTTTCTGTATTGGTACTTGGTACAAAAGTATCAAGTATAAGTACTATGTTATTTACCTAAATTTTCTGGATCAGAAAAATATTTTTATTCACACCATTGTGAAATCCCTTGTACAGAATTTGAACAACACTGTAATCTAGATACAGTACATTATACACTGTAGGTCTATAACCTGTACAGTATTGTATGAGGT
This sequence comes from Catonia carolina, assembly GCA_035578175.1. Lineage (NCBI taxonomy): Eukaryota > Metazoa > Arthropoda > Insecta > Hemiptera > Achilidae > Catonia > Catonia carolina. The sequence goes on along the minus strand of JAQMRL010000004.1, from coordinate 69,404,207 downwards.
GTGGCTATTAAATCACGAGACTGACGTAAAAAATTTTATACATAATCACTTATTGTCACCTTCAATATACACTCCTTCTCTATCCCTACAACGCGAATTTTCCATTGTTGGAAACAGTGCTGGGAGTCATCTTCTGTCAGCTCCTTTAGGACATGTGCCGCTTTCTCTTTTGTAGCTTCCATAGACTCAAATCTTGTCCCTTTGAATGCAGATTTCACCTTAGGGAACAGGTAGAAGTCACATGGTGCAAGATCTGGTGAATAAGGTGGATGTTCTAACACTGTGATGCTGCACTTGGCTAGGAACCTCTTGACAGATAACGTGGAATGAGCTGGCGCATTGTCTTGGTGGAGAACCCATGATTTGTCCTTCCACATTTCGGGGCATTTTTCCTTACTCTTTGATGTAGTTTAGAAAGTACCTCAAGGTAATAATATTGACCTTTAGGAACCCAGTGAAGGTACACAATTCCATGGATATCAAAAAAAACAATCATCATTGCTTTAAATTTTGACTTGCTCATTCGAGCTTTTTTTGTTCTCGGTGAAGTTCAGCTCTTCCAGTGCACGGATTGGCGCTTCGTTTCTGGATCATAAGTAAAAAACCACGTTTCATCACATGTTATTATCTTCTACCTGTTCCCTAAGGTGAAATCTGCATTAAAAGGGACGAGATTTGAGTCTGTGGAAGCTGTAAAAGAGAAAGCGGCACGTGTCCTGAAGGAGCTGAGAATTAATCAATAAATTTTCTTGGATACATCTCTTTATCTATGATTCCTGATATATACGAGGGTGATTCAAATGAAAACCTTAAAAATTCCATAAAATTTTAAAAAGTTGTGTGATGGAGTTGGTAGGTGGCAGTAGTGTTCCTTGAGGTTCACAAAGTGCCCAACATGAGGCAGAGTGATACTACAATGCAGGAGAAAGCAGCAGTGTCTACAACAAGATAGCCACCCCACTGTCAATATGCACCGTGATTATGCAGCAATCTGTGATGTGTTTTATGTGTGGTGAAGGTGTCAAACCAATCAAAATTCATCACAAAATGACAGCGCTTGACAGCGATAAGACTTGGGTCCACTATCACCAACCAGAAATGAAAAGGTCAAGCAAGTAATGGTGCCACAGCTTATTGCCGAAATCAAAAACATTCTGCACTCAACTGTCTGATGGAAAAGTCATGCTCATTCTCCTCTGGGATTCTAATGGAGTAATTTTGGAACAGTTCATGGATAGGAGAATGACGATAACCAGTACTTTATTCAGACATGCTGAAAAATCACCTTTGCCCTGCAATCAAGAGCAAATGATGAGGACTTCTGATTTCTGGAGTAACACCTGACTGCATACAGCCCATAAGACAGTTGAGACTTTTCAGGAAGTTGAATTTCAATGTCTGGTACATCCTCGTAATTCACCTGACATTGCTCTTATCTGTTCAGTGCACTCAAAGAAGTAATGGGAGGCAAGCATTTCAGAAGTGATAAAGAGGTGAAAGCCATGTTGCACGAATGGCTACACACATGACCAAAAGAATTCTTTCATCGATGTATCTATGCAATTCCGAAGCGGTGGAATTTGTGCATTCGTCAGGGAGACTACGTCGAAAAATTACCTGTAAGATTTTTGTTCATTGTTACAATTAAAAAAATTATAGCACTTTGAAGGTTTTCAATTGATTCACCCTCTTACATAATTAATTAATAATGATGTTACTTTATGTTACAGTTAGTTCTAAGTTATCCATTTGTATCTAAAACATTACGAGATGCTCGTCGACCAGATGATCAAATAAGAAGACATTGCTGCGGAAGAACATTACAGACTGAAGGCACTGGTTATGATGATCTCAATCAGTTAATTAAATATCCGCGTGATCTTATCTTCATTTTTGGTAATTATATATTATACACTTCAGTTGCCTTCATTCTTAATTACTTTTTTATATGATTCTAGCAACCCACGCTCATTTCATTTCATGTTGATAAATATTTTTTTCCCAAGAATTCAGTCTAATGTAGATTACTCGAAATGAACTTAGGATTTTTACTTCAAAATTCTCTCAGAAATCGCCTTTTGTTGTTCCTCTGAGAAGTTGTGTTTTATTTCTTTCTGAATTCTGTTTTATTGCGATAGTCATTCTCTGTAAACCTCTCATCATCCTGTCATCTCTGTAATAAATAATTTATTTCACAGAAAAATATTAAACATAAAATAAACCCTAAAGCTTTATAATTCTTAAGTAAATCCTGTTTTTCACATTTTCTTCCTTTAGAAGTAGAATTTTTCAAAATCTTTGTTAGTGAGAACCTACTAATCAGATGGAACCTATATTTAAAATTTCTAGGAAAATTACAATGTAATTGTGTAATAGAAGCTCCACCTATTTTGTATCCCCTCATACCAGCTTTGTCAATTAATTGCCATGCTTTATGATTTTCTAGATTAGCAAATGTATGCTTAAATTGAATCAGTATCTTTTCTTTTCGCCTAGTTGGCTGATGGGCATTCTCAACCCGATTATTTAGTCTTTTATCGGTGCGATGCTTCCTTGTAGCTCTGGGTATTGTGTAATAAGTATTGCAATGAATGGATTTTCGGGTATGTGATGTTCAAATAGTCTCGCTCTAAAAATCAATAAGAATAACACCCTCATGATCCCAGAAATTTCTTCTTGGATATAAAGTAACAGATGAGTTGTTTCTCTAGAAACAATAATCCTACTGAGGTCTCTGAAGGCTCTTTCAATGTAAAACAGAATGGGGTTTTCCCTTATCCCTTGAAAAATTATACCAGAGCAGTATTAGTTATGGCAGAAGGGCAACAGACATTATTTTTTGAATTACCCTTGTATTAAATTGTTTTGGAAAATATTACAATTATCAGTTATTTATTTTGTTAGTATTTTATAATTTAATTTTATTGTTTTAGAATTAATTAGAGTTGAAAATCCTGGTGAATATGAAAAAGAAAATTGGCAGTTATCTGAAGAAGAAAGAAGAGATGCTGTGCCTAAATTACGAGAGGAAGGTAATGAACTGTATAGGAAAAGTTGTATAGACGAAGCTGCTAACAAATACGCACAGGCTATTGCATTCGTTGATCAGCTCATGTTAAAGTAAGTTTTATTTAATTTAAAATCTTTCCTTTTTTTATTTAAAATAAAAATGTATCAAAGTGCATCTCATAATCCAATAAATATAACATTTTTTTGTCATTGTTAATAACTATGACTTTGAGTAACACCTGAAGGAAAAAATCTGGTGAATATTTAATTACAGTATTTTAAATGTTAATTTATGCCTTGAAAAAGTGAGTAATTTCCCGTTGTTTCTTGTGTTTGAATAAAAAAATACGTTCAAAAAACATTTCACATTTATTTAAATTTTCAAAAATACTGTCAGGCACTTCTTCTTTGAGCTGTAGCCCAAGCCTAATTATTTTAAATGAATGTAAAATCTTGTTGTCGATAGGTTTTTTCTCCGGCTGCTGGTCTTTGCAGTTTTTATTATCCCGGTTAGCGGACTTACTAACACCATGAAGTATGTCGTCATCGTTCAGAAAATCACTAACAGTAATCTGTTCATCAACCGTGATGAAATTCTCTAGAGTAACTTCGTTACTGACGTTTCCAGTTGACAGAAATCAAAAGAATATCTACCTTAAAACTCACAGAGAAATCATAATACAGCGTGTCATTTCGTACTTATTGGATAATGCTATTTCGTTATATCAAAGTACTTATTCGTTAAATCAAGGTAAATTTACATATTATAGTTTAAGTATAATGTCATGGTGCAGTAAAAAAATTTGTGTAATCAAGGTTTTCGTTGTATCAAAGTTCGACTGTATTAGAATTCTTCTAAAACCACTATGTTAACTCTAATTCTCGTCTATTTTTTTTTGTAGAGAAAAACCACATGATGAAGAATGGAATGAATTACAGCAAATGAAATTACCTCTTCTTTTAAATTATGCACAATGTATGCTGCAAAATAATAATTATTATGCTGCAATTGAACATTGTGATACCGTTCTTCAAGCTGATCCAGGTACTATCATTAAATCCAAAATAAATTGTTTAGTTCTTTGCATTTGTATGTAGCATGAAGTGGAATTATATTTAATAAAAAAAAATAATTGATTTTGATTACCTGATTAAGTTATAGAATTTATGTTCAATAAGATTGTGAGACAAATAATTCAAACAAGACTTTTTCAATAGTTGCAGATGCCAGACAATCAAACACCTTCACAAGTGTTCCTTGATTCCCTTGCTACTGGCTCTATCTCCATGGTTTTGCCAGTAATCTTTTTGTAATGTCTTTCTGTAGCATCTCATCTCAGTAAGCTATAATTTTGCCGATTCTCTTTCCTTGTGCTAGCCAACTTTTACTTTCGTACAAACAACAGCTAGTGTGAAACACTCACATGAGTTTATCGTGCCGTTATAAATAATGAACAATTTAACCTGTTTAATCATTGGTAAACAAAATGAAAAACATAACCTAATTTCAATCATGAATGAATGGCGTTAATGAAAATTAACCTCTGCAGAACTTAAAAATACAGAAAATCTTTAATTGACGCTAAACTAGGCTATTTTGAAAAACTGTTAAAATAAAAGTTGGTTTTTTTAATTTCAAATCTGTGACTATATACACTTTTGCTTGCATATTATGGCTTCAATCTTTAAAATAATATTTTTTACTATGAGAAAACAGCATACCCCAAGAATTTTACCTGACTTCTTTTGTAGAGCATAAAAAAGTAGTGAAAAATAGGATTTTTTAGAAAAGCATAATAGTTGTTTTTGAAGAAAATCCCAAAAATGTTAAAAATTGCACGAATAAACTGCTACTTCTGGTTGACTGATTTTGATTAAAATATTGGTGTCGGGTCCTCTAGTGGTACCTAACTTAAATTTCTACTTTGAACTTTGTATGCTATTCTATTCTTAAGATATTTTGTTCACACATTGACCAATCATTTTAAAAAAAATGTTTTTTTGGTTCATGGGGCCTGAAAACATATTTAAATCAACAAGAAAACAATACTTCCCTCATGTGTATGTTCATGTACAGCTGGAGGAAGTAATATGGGGGTTATAACAGATTCATGAGTCTTGTTTTGGTTTCGAAAATTATAAATATGGAAAAGTATGGAATTCACAAAAAATTAAGTTTAGTTTTCCTTCTCATAATTTTTGTAGTTTACCCACCGGGTTGGTCTAGAGGTAAAGTCGCCGCCAAAATCAGCTGTTTAACAGTTGATTTTCGGAGATGAAGGTTCCTGGTTTAAATCCTAGTAAAGGTAGTTACTTTTATATGGATTTGAATGCTACACAGTGGTTACCGGTGTACTTTGATGGTTGGGGTTCAATCAACCATACTCTCTCAGGAATGGTAGACCTGAGTCTGTACAAGACTACACCTCATTTACACGTCATACACATCATCCTCATCTCATTGGGTCATGGGGTTGCTTATTGTTCTGAATTGAACAGATTGCAACGTACACACATTAGGGATTACAAAGTTTGAAGCCAACTACAAAATAGTTTAAGTTCAGTAACATCTCTTGCTAATTTTTATCCCAGCAAAGTCATCTATTTTGACATGTTATTTTGAATTAATGGTACATTAAATTTATATCATATATTATAAATTTATGTTTAACTTATTAATGAACCATCTTTCTTACAGATAATGTAAAAGCTTTATTCCGTAGAGGTAAAGCACATATTGGAGCCTGGAATGTAAATGAAGCAAAATCAGATCTAGAACGAGTCAAACAATTAGATCCAAAATTAACATCATCTGTTGATTCTCAATTGGCTATATTATCAAAAAAAGTTAAAGAAAAAGAAGCACAGGAAAGAGGAAAATTTAAAGGGAAAATATTTTAAAAACAAGCAACAAATTAATCAAATGTTACTTATTAATTACGTATAAATTTATATAACAAATACTTTGTGAATATTTTGTAAATTTTTAAGTACTTATCAATTATTATTAAGTCAGATCATTAAATATTTAAAATGAATATTGGTAGCAAAACAATTTTTGATTCATTATTCGTTTAAAAATAAACTTTTTAAAACTTGGGTGACTTTTTATTAAAAAATATTATAAAAATAATTTATTACACATTGTTATATGCTTCAGTCGGACTTCTCTAATTATTTGAATTACTTCCAAATGGAATGTTAACATCCCCTTGAAAAATCCTCCATAATTTAAATTATCTCCTTTATTCAAAAAACTTTAGAGCGTTTTGTGGTCATGAATATTGTGACCCACCTTGGGTTATTCGAGAGGTAAAGTCATCACCACGAGTCAGCGGTTTAACAGCTGATTTTCAGAGATGAAGGTTCCTAATTTAAATCATAGTAAAGGTAGTTACAGGTCATTTGTTCTAGCTAGAAGCTCTCCCACCAACGCTCTGCGCCGCTGAGCTGTTCTGTTTAGTGGTGGGGGAAGCACATTGAAGGGAAGTGATCAGTCTCTCCATAGTGCTAGCAGCGTTAACAGCCTAAGTGTACTATAAATCCTAAAAACATTTACTGTTTGTTTTAATTTTATATTTTTGTTGTTCTATTCCCTTCACAAGTCTTCAACTCGTGCATTCAGTTCACATTCAGCCTACTGTTTTATGTACCTATTGTTTTTACGGAAAAGGCAGGTAATGCGCGATCAGGCTAGGGAGTATATAGTCAGTGTATACAATTTTATGAAAAAGAAGCTGAACAAAACGGACCAATTTTACTGACCGATGTGCAAAATCGTGTAGCCAGAGCTATGGGGATTTCGCGTAGTACAGTTCAAAGAATTTTGAAAGAAAAAACCCTGATGTGCTAATCAGAACACCAAATAAGAAAAGAATGAGAAGGAAAGTGAAGAGTGAAGTGGACGATTTTGATAAGTGTGTTGTGAGAAGAACAATATATGATTTTCATAAAACAAAGCTGAATGTCGACAAAGCTGATCAACTTTGAATTTGTTACTTCCCGTTTTGCGGGAGAAAATTAATTCCAAAGGAAGTAAATGGTTGCTGTGGAAAATTATTAAAGATACAGGATTCAGATGGAGAAAGGCAAAAAAAAGACAACAGAAAATATAAAGTTTTTAGTCTAGCATAGTAGTTGTAACAGAGTAGTATACAGTTAGAAAGAGAGGGAATGATGATTAAGTGAGAAGGAGATAACACTTGTCCCATTGAAACTATCCCTACTCTACCTACTCGCCCTCCCCTTACAAGCTTCTTCCAAAAACAAATGTACTTTACTTTTATGTGGATTTGAATACTAGACAGTGGTTACCAGTGTACTTTGATGGTTGGGGTTCAACTAACCATCAGCAAACCCAGGCCAACTCATGGTTGGCCTGGGTTTGTACAAGAACACACATCATCCTTATCTCATTGGATTGCTTATTGTTTTGAATTGAACAAATTGTAATATACACACATTAGAGATAAAAAAAAACTATGAAAACATTTTTGAGCCATTGTTAATAAAGAATTATGTAACGTATACAATTTCTAATGCTGTTGATTTCCAACCAGAAGAAACCACAAAAATTACAGATATTTTTGATAAATTAATGAAGGTATGTGTATGTAGCTTTTTCTTCTTTGGTGTATTGTTTTCTACAGAAATTGATTTAAAAAAGTTTTGTCTCTTTATATATATTATGTAATTTTCTACTTCGTTCAAATACTGGGTAATTTTTTAAACATTTTTTGTGCTGTATTACTTTAGTATGTAATGTACGTTTATCCCAACTATTTTATACTGGTTTTTATGTCATTATGTTTTTTAATCTCTAATTAGTGTACATTGCAATCTGTTCAATTCAGAACATTAAGCAACCCCATGACCCTATGAGATGAGGATGATGTGTAAATGAAGGGTAGTCTTGTACAGACTCAGACCGACCATTCCTGAGAGAGTATGGTTAATTAAACCTCAACCATCAAAGTACACCGATAACCACTGTTTTATATTCAAATCCATATAAACGTAACTACCTTTACCAGAATTTGAGCCAAAATCAGCTGTTAAACAGCTGATTTTCCCTCAATAAAAATAATATTTATCCTTTCAGATTCAAATGAAAGAGGTTTGACTGCATTATTATGAGGCAAATCTAGAAAGTAAGAGTACTGAGTCTCTGATAATTAAAGGAAACTTTTGTTAAAAAAGTTGGTAGCACTGATTTAAAGTCAAAATCAGCTGTTAAACAGCTGATTTTGGCAATGATGCTACCTCTAGGCCAACATAGTGGGTTATTTTATATGTATTTGCCTGCTCTTATGTATTAATATAGCAAGCAATACTGTATAAACAAAGTTTATGAAATTCTTAAATCAATTTGGTAGTGTATTAATATTTTTGACCATTATTTTGTATTGTTCAATTGAATAATACAAATGTTTATTAAAATATGCAATTTTGAAGTAATTTTTTTAGTTTCAATGTTGTACTTCTGCAAATCAAAACCTTCCTCAATCAAAAGAATATTTATCCTTGCAGATTCAAATTAAAGAGGTTCGACTGCATTATTTTGAAGCAAATCTAAAAAGTAAGAGTACTGAGTCTCTGAGAATTAAAGGAAATTTTTGTTAAAAAAGTTGGCAGCACCGATTTAAAGTCAAAACCTTGGGAGAAGTGTATGTGCTCATTTATCTGTCATTTAAGGGGTAGTCAACCCAGAAAATGAAAATAAAAACTTCAGGCTATAATTTATCATTATTTATTTTAAATGAAAGAGTAATTTACTAGTAATGATCTACCATTTAAACCAAGCCAAAAAATTAATTACAGCCCCTAATATAAGGGTGAGGTTGGAAAAGCGGGCTTTTACGGGGAATCAAATATCTCAGGAACCAAGAAAGATATCAACATGATTCTTATGCTACAAAATACAGAAAATTGCTGTCTATTATCTGTTGTATGCGCTTGTATGTATTTTTTCTTACAAGAATTTTATTGAAGAAAAACCATATTTTCAAAAACACTATTTTATGTATTCACAAATTATTTTTCAACTAAATCCCTATTAAGGTTTTTGTTATAATCATTCCACAGATAATAGAGCAAGAAATTATGAACATTTGAAAAAAAACATCATCCAAATCTCCAATACAAACCAAAATATAAAATTCCCAAGAATGTACAATCATGCAAAAACCACATTTCCGGAAAACTTAAAGTTGAAGGAATAATTTCACTCGCCTTGCTAGTGAGCTTTATTTTAAATACGTTTTTATAACTTTTTGTCAACGTACAAACAAAGTAAGCAAATTTTGTGATTCAGAACATTTTAAACTTCAAATCAATGCAAAAAACAATCGAAAATCATCATCTTGAGTTGACTACCTCCTTAAAAACTCTTGTTCTTGTTGCTGAATTAAAATAAGTCTCTTGATTCTAAATCCTGGCATCTCCGATTAGAGGATTCAGGTGCCACCTTGCTCAAAGTTTAGTAACTTTACATCTTCATCTTTTCACCTCTGAAGTTGATTATTAGTGGAAAAAGGTTTTCGACAAATAATAAGGTCCAGATTGCCATGAAAGAGGTAGCGAGATACTTTTGCTGACAAAGGTGTAAGAAAGCTCATTCCTCGACTCAATAAGTGCATCATAAAGAAAGCCACATATGTTGAAAAACAATTTTAGATGAATTTGTAAATTTTTCTTAAATTTATTACTTTAAAAAAAATTGAGTATTCTAACTTTTTGGATTTGCTTTGTACAATAAATTGAATTCATTAATTTTTTTTGACTCAATAAGTGCATCGAAAAGAAAGCCAACTATGTACAATTTTATATGAATTTGTAAATTTTTCTTAAATTTATTACTTTTTGTTTTAAAAAAGAATTGAGTATTCTAACTTTTTGGATTTGCCTCGTACAATAAATTGAATACATTAATTTTTTGGCTCAATAAGTGCATCGAAAAGAAAGCCAACTACGTACAATAATTTTATATGAATTTGTAAATTTTTCTTAAATTTATTATTTTTTTGATTTAAAAAAAAATTGAGTATTCTAAATTTTTGGATTTGCCTTGTACAATAAATTGAATACATTAATTTTTTATGTAATGTTTAGTTAACCAATAATAGTAAGTAAAACAAGAGACTAATATCATGGAATATTTAGAAGGAAACAGTTAACTATCCTGACCGCTGGAAAAGTCATACAATGAAAATGAAAATACGTGAACATGATTCTTAAAAACAACTTTTAAATTTTATTTGTGTTAGTAAAACAAAATTGTTTGTGTAGTTTCAGTCATCAGTTTATCTTCATTCTTCAGTTTATCAATTTTTAAAATAATAATTATTCTTGATTTATTTAATTGGTATTACCAGCCGCCTTTGCCTCCTTTACCTGCAACAATTTGATTATTATTTTAAGATTTGTAACATGATAAATTTATTATTTTTTATGTTATAAAAATGTTTATTAAGAATTAACTTGTTTGTAAAATGTTATGACGTTATGTAGAAACAATATTTATGTATTTAAATAAAGCAGTAATATGAAAGAGAAAAATATGATTCTAAGGATATTTGGTATGGATGAATCAAGACAGACTTAAAAGTAATAATGCATTTGTTACGTGTATTAACCTGCTTATTTGATTTTTAGGCCAAAGATAGATTTTGGTGTCATTAGAAAAAGGAAAAGGATCCCCTTCAACGTTTTGCAATACAGACCAGAGTGGAGGAAAGATGTTGGGAGGCCACGAAAGAGATGGCAATAATTCAGTTATTTTGTTGCTGTTAGTAAGTTTGGTAAGTCAGAATAGGCAGTAGCGTAATCCTTGATTGTGAGGAGAAGAAGAAGAAGAAATGGAATTAAGAAAAAGACTTACGGAATTAGAGTTTCCAGAGAAAAAAAAGTTAAGGAAAACAACATATTAAGATCTTGAGAAAAAAAATTGAAGGAGTAACTTAAACACGATTATTGGAGTTCCCTAAGTAAGATCAAAATGTAAAAAATATAATAGATTGTTAATTTCTTGTTATACAATTCAATACAAAAAAGTAAATTCATCTTACGATAAATGGAGATTGTTTTTACTGTTAGTCAAAAAATAAACATTAAAGAAATAAGTAAGCACCTCGATGGCTCAGTTGGCAAAACACCCAACTTCAAAATCAAAGGTTCTGCATTCAATTCCCAGTAAGGGCCTGGAAAGTTTTCTTATTCTACTAAATTTACATAATGTTCCACAGTACTATTTGAATACTAATTACCAAGTAACTGAACAAAAAAAATTGTGATAAAAGTAAGAAGGTATAATCAAAATTATTTCAGGGTTTATTGTGCAACTTATTATTTTTTACAAAAACATTTTATATGTATTTCTGTCAAAAATATCTTGTAAGTACTAGTTTGTAAATTTTAATTAATGTATTGTAAATATTTTTGTATATTGCCTGAAAAGTTGAAAGACGTTGCAGAGAATATAGAATTTAAAATCGCAATAGAAGCAATTTATAAAATTGTGGTTATAATTTTTAAAGTAGCTTTTGTTTTATACTTTTAAGCATTTGTATTACTGTTGTGTTTATTATAATTTGTTCATGGTTGCGGTTTGTTAAAGTTATTATTTTATGTGTCGTTATATTTTTATTAAATTTTATTGTTAGCGAGAGAATTTTGTTTTATTTTAGATCAATGTAATACAGTAAAACCTCATAATAAACACCTCCATTTTACGAACCTCTCTCTATTTAGCGGATGTTTTTTACAATCCCGGTCCCATGAGATACGGAATATTAATAAAAGTCTCCCAAATCCGGACACTATATCGTAATTTTTTATCTATACAGAGTACATATTAGATGTGTAATACAGAATATATATTTTTTTCTTGTAAGGCCCATTGGACCACTTTAGTCAAATAATATCAGTTCCTCAATTTCCTCCTAATCCTCTCCCAGTAGTTCTTCATTCTCTGGGATTTAGCAGCTGGTTCAGCATCTGAAAAAACTCTAGGGTTCTGTATTTTCCTAACTGTTTCTTTGAACCTGATATTTGTGTGTTTGATTGCTTTCAGGGTATCGTATTTTTTTTTCAAGGTCCTCCAATGTTAGGTTCAGCTTCACTAAGTACTTCTTCACTTCACGAATCCAAGCCGGCCCCAACTTAAGGTCCCACATATATTCTATTAGTTGTCTGAGGATTCTTGTTTGTCGAGTTCTTATGATGTGTCCAAGGAAAAAGATCCGCTTTTTGCGCATAGTGTCTGTTACAGGTTCAATGTCTCTGTAAACTTCTCAGGTTGATAAAATCAACCAGATACCATCTCTGAACACTCATTTTCCAATGCAGGTACTTAGCATCCTTCTTTCCAACATCTGAACTTTTCGAATCCTGTTTCTCTTAGTCAGCCCCGTCAGGGTTTCGCTGGAATAAGTGACTTCTGGCTGTACAACAGTTCTATAATGCCATATTTTAGTGCCGATGGACAAAGACATTTTGTTGTAGGTATCTCGGGTGCATTTCTGAGCTTTAAGGAACTTGTTGATACGTTCCCTCCATCCAGAACTTTCGTTTCCGTTATGGTTTCTCCAAGATACTTAAAGTTTTCTACGATTTCTACCCAGTTGTCATTCACTTGTATTTTGCTGACTACCAGAGAGAATAAATTTAATGTTATTATAACTACGTGTAAACTGTTAAATTTTAATTATCATAATTTATAACATATTGTCTAAATTATAAATTTTTTTATCCCTAACATGTGTACGTTGTAATCTGTTCAATTATGAACAATAAACAATTCTATGACCCAATGAGATAAAAATGATGTGTATGGTGTGTAAATGAGGTGCAGGCTTATACAGACCCAGGCCAACCATTCTGAGAGAGTATGGTTAATTGAACCCCAACCATCAACGTACATCGGTAACCACTGGCTAATAATCAAATCCGTATAAAAGCAACTACCTTTCCTAGGAATTGAACCAGGATTCATTTCCAAAAATCAGCTGTTAAACAGCTGACTTGCGGCAACGACTTAACCTCTAGACCAACCCAGTGGGTCAAATTATAGATTTAATCTGTTGTTGTTTAGATCATAATAGCTGAAAGGCTGGTTTGAACTTCTAGAGGCTTTACTAAGTAAAAACAAGCAGTGAGGTGGTTTACTATTGTCTTCCTCATTGAGTCGAAAGAGTATGTTTATCAGCATGCCAGGCCCTCTGAAAAGCACCTACTTTCCACCCTGCAAATGATACCTTCGCTTCATTCGCCACAGGGTCTGGCTATATAGTGAAATTCATTATTCTCAGAGGAGATAACTCTGACTAATGTCTTTTACACTTCTACCTCTTTTGTTGTTAAATAGTTCAGTCATATAATTGGCTGACTATGTGATAAGAAACAGAACTATTTATTATAGCCCTGAAATAAACAGATCGAGTACAATTAATTTAACACTCCACCTGCCTGCTACGGGCAAAAGATTTAATCTAACGAAAAAAACAATTTTTAAAAACGGTAAAAAATGACTGGTGAGCCGCACAAGAGAACACCAAATACATAAAGCTTAAGAAATTTTGTTAAAATACATTTTTCATGTCCAAACGACACAAAAGTGAACTGAACTTCCTGGGTTTTTTTTCAATGGGATGCATACGGGTTAAAATACATTTCTTACATTCAAGGGAACTGAATTTCCTTGTGATAGAATTACGGACAATAGAATTGAGAGTAGAAGCACAATAGCTTATTGTAATGAAACTTGCACACCGATTTTTCACACGTTTTCGTAAGAAAAAACAGAAAATCGCTAATTACCGCTAAACTAAGCGTTATACAAAAAAATGTTTGAAATAAAAGTTGTAGGATTTTAAAATCTCTACAACTTTTATTACATACATTTTTCGCTAAAATGCATATTAAAGTCGCAATCTTAAAAAAACAAATTTTGTACGTGAAAACAGCCTGACCAAGAATTTCAGCAAACATGGTGCCTACCCTATCTTGTAGAGCATAAAAAATTAAGTAAATAAGGCGATTTTAAAAAAAATCGTAGGACCAGTTTTTGAGAAAATCGCAAAAAAGTGAAAAATTACACGAATAAACTACTACTTCCGGTTGACCGATTTTGATGAAAATGTTCGTGTCGGGTCCGGTAGTGGTATGTAACTTAAGTTTCAAGTTTCAAAACCATACAGGTGTGCTTCGTACACCATGTAGGACTTTAACTACAGTATGTACTATGGTCTGCACTGAACATGTTAATGCTGTAAATATTTTTACCCCCTTTCTTCTTCGATTTTCCACATCGGCGTTCTCTAATTTTTACTTCTTCATTTACTGTTGAATCAGTATTACTCAATCCAATTTCAGCATCTGGTAATAAACCTTTATTATGTATTTCAGTCACATCTTCACCAGGAATTAATACATCAGGTAATTGTGGTTTATACAGAGGTAATATCTGCCTATTATCCTCAACATCAAGACTTTTAATTTTAATATCATCTGAAGATTTTAAAATTTGTTTTTCAAAACCTGAAGATTCATTAATAGTGTCTTCTTTATTTAGTAATTCTGATTTTACGTGACATACCTGTAAAAAAATAGGAACAAAGATTTATAATATGAACTATTTATTTATTTAAAATTTTAATCCAAACAAAACTAAAAAAATCTGGTGTGAAACACTCACACAACTTTCTCTTGCCAATGCAAATAATTAACAATATACCAAACATTAGTAATAAAGCATTAGAAATAAACAAAAAACTAACCTCAACAAACATAACCTAATTTTAATCATGAGTGAAAGACGCAAAAGGAAAATCTACCTCAGTGTGGCTTAAAAATACGGATAATCACTCTTTCACGCTAAACTAGGCTCTGTAGGAAAAAATGCTTTAAATAAAAGTTGTACATATTTTAATTTTCTATAAATTTGATTATATACACTTTTATCGTAAAATGAATACTAAGGCCGAGAACTTAAAAAAAATCGATTTTTCACACGTTTTCGTGAGAAAAAACAGAAAATCGCTAATTACCACTAAACTGAGCGTTATACAGTAAAATGTTTGAAATAAAAGTTTCAAGGGTAGGATTTTAAATTCTCTACAACTTTTATTATATACATTTTTTCGCTAAAATGCATATTAAAGCCGCAATCTTAAAAAAACAAATTTTTTACGTGAAAACAGCTTGACCAAGAATTTCAGCAAACATGGCGCCTACCCTATCATGTAGAGCATAAAAAATTTAGTAAACCAGGCGATTTTAAAAAAAATCGTAGGACCGGTTTTTGAGAAAATCGCAAAAAAGTGAAAAATTACATGAATAAACTACTACTTCCGGTTGACCGATTTTGATGAAAATGTTCGTTTTGCGTCCGGTAGTGGTATGTAACTTAAGTTTCAAAGTTGTACAATGTTTCGTTCTTGAGATATTCTGTTCATACACACACACACACACACACACACACACACAGACCAATCGCTAAAAACATGTTTTTTGGGTTCAGGAGGTCTGAAAACGTGTAGATCCGGTGAAAACTCGATTTCGAAAAATCGACATGAAAACAATACTTTCCTTCCTATATATTCATATAGGCAAGAGAAAGTAAAAGAGTATAGGGAAAGTCAGTATCAAATCATTTGATCTCTTAAAAAGCATTAAAAAGAAACATTACATAAAACAAATTATCAAAGTGACAGCCGCATTGGCGTAGTTGGTTATGTGCTCGCCTCTCATCATGCAGTCTTGGGTTCGAGTCCCACTCAGGCACAGCATATTTTCATACATTACAAAAAATCATTTCATCCTCCATTGTTTACAGTTACACCCCAACGTCATCGCTAATTACCGTTGCATTTAATGAGACGTTAAATAAATTTAAAAAAAAAGAATTGTCAAAGTCAGTCACGTACAATATAAAACACAAATTTAGATTCCATCGTTTATAAATTCCTTGATTGTATAATATAACTTTTCTACATATCGTAATACTCAACACATATTTTAGGGGAATCCATGAGTACCTACAGTAAACATATGATAAAATGGAAAATACTTATGACTTAATTTCTCAAAACCCATTGCAAATAGCCAACTGAAATTTTGGAAGGCCTGTCTTCTTCTCTTCATGGGTTAAGCATTTCTACTTGTTTCGCACCCATCTTTCCTTTGGCCTGCCAATATCTCTACTTCCCACTAGTTATGGGTGTTATTTAACATAATAGGATATTATATATACCCATACTATACTATATTATTATATACTTCAATTTCAAATATAGAAAAATCTTACATCAAAATTTGAAACTTCAAGACAATCACTTGAAAACTTTGAGACATCCTCAATATTTGATTATAAACAAAAAATAAATCACTGTTGAAAAACAATAAGAACGAAAGCGGGTTGTTCTAGTGCAACGGTTCCCAAAGTAAAGGGCGCGCCCCTAAGGGAGGCGTGAAGACACATCAAGGGGGCGCGGGACTTCGAGATAGCTTTACCCTCCATAACGGATCCTTTCAGTGTCAACATAGACTTCCTGCCCGAAGGACTTAAAAAACAAGTTTTAGAAATAAAAAATGTTTCTGCTGCGAAAAACGATTTCGATAAAATTGACAAAATATCACTTTGGGTTAAGTATTACCAAGTTTACCCCAGTATATAACAGCAAGCAGCAGTAATTGTAATTATCTTTATCAAGCACCTATCTGTGCGAAAAAGTGTTTTCAGCACTTGTTACAATAAAAACAAAGCATCGGTGCAATGTTGGTTTTATCAATGATTTACGTTGTGCACTTTCTAAAAATCAACCTTTTTAAAAAAAAAATGCAAGGTCATCCATCCACTGATTTATTTTGTCTCTTGTTAGAATTTAATTGCAACTTCTAATGCTACAAAAAATAAATAAATGTATGGTTATTCAATGTAATACGTGATTTTTCATTGCCCAATAAAATTGTGTAAGGGGGCGTGAGAAGTTTTCTTTTTGGCAAAAGGGGGCGTAAAAGATAGAAGTTTGGGAACCTCTGGTCTAGTGGTAGCTGTCACTACAAATCAGCTGTTTAACAGCTGATTTTCAGAGATAAAGGTTCCATGGTTCGAATCCTATAAATGTATAGGATTATGTGTTATGAATGTATGTACATTTATAGTAAATATAGTTACTTTTCATCTATAAATAAATTTTTGAAATGCATCCTGCCAACCATTAATACAAATTACAGTATAAATGAAATTTATCACCTTACCTTTGGTTGCTTTTTAAGTTTAAAAAACTTACTTGCGTTTCGGTGGTACCACCTTCTTCAGAGCATATATGATTAAAATTAAAAATTAAAATTCAGAACTATGTTTCCATTCAGTCATTTAGATTAAAACATAACCTTACCAAAGGTAAGGTTATAAATTTCATTTATACTGTTATTTGTAGTTACTTTTATATGGATTTGAATACTAGAAGATGGTACATCAATGTACTTTGATGGTTGAGGTTCAATTAACCATACTCTCTTAGGTATGGTCGGCCTGCGTCTGTTCAAGACTACTCCTCATTTACATGTCATCCATATCCTCATCTCATTAGATCATGGAATTGCTTATTGTTCTTAAATTGAAGATTGCAACGCACAGCATTAGGTATTAATAAAAAATATATATAATACTAGCGGTACCTGGGGCGCGTTGCTGCACCCAAGAACGGAAAACATGTTTTTATGGAAAATATGAAATTTATTTTATTTTATCTAAGGCTCGTTAGTGTAGTGGTTAGCGCAAGTGGTTTCTACGCCGGGGTACCGGGTTCGATTCCCGGTCAGGTCTGGCATTTTTTCATCACCATCATTATCCACCGGCTGTATTAGCAGAAATTGCAGAACAGTTAGACGTAAAAAAAAAACTAATGCCAGGGTCATAAAATGACACTACTATGATCGATGCAGAAACAATAATAATGGCCGAAAACAGTGTAGGGAGTGAGAGAAAGCTTATTGTGTGAGAAAGACCGGAGACTGTCTTAGTTCTCATCCCTACTCTGTGCTGTTTACGAAGTAAGAGTGACACTGGTAGACGCCTGGCGGGAATAACTGATTAATTATCGACCGCCGAGAGTAGAAAATTATTAAATTACTAATATTGCTATAAAATAATAGGGGTTGGTGGTAGAAGGGTGAGAATGTAGGAGTGAATGTATTTTTTAATGCCACATTATAAAAAAATAAAAATTTTGTCCAAAAAATAAAAAAAAAAATTTGGGGTGGACCACCCTCATCACTCAGGGGTATAAAAAAATAGATAAAAACCTATTCTCAGACCTACCAAGTGGACATATAAAATTTCATCAAAATCGGTTAAGCCGTTTCGGAGGAGTATGGCAACTAACATTGTGACACGAGAATTTTATATATTAGATAAATATAAGTAGTATAGATTTCCAGAGAAAAATAAAATAAAAATGAATTACAAAAAATTAAAAAAGAATCTAGGAGTTTTGGAAAAGAAGAAATCTACACGATGTCAATATGACTCCAAGTGATTAGAACACAAAAATAAAATTTTTTATTCATTAATTAATATTTTATTTACCCATAATTGGCAGGTGGAGTGTTAAATTATTTGCAATAATTGATCTGGTAGTTCCTGGGCTGCAAAAAGTAGTTCTGTTTCTTAACGCATGGTCAGACAATTATATGACTGAAGCATTTAAGAATAAAAGAGGTAGAGGTTGTAAAATATACTAGTCACAGACGTTATCTCCTATGTGATTAATGGATTACATCCAGACCCTATGGTAAATGAAGTAAAGGTGTCATTTGCAGGGTGGAAAGTAGATGGTTATCAAAGTGCCACGCATGCTGATAAGCATACTTTTCCACTCAGTGAGGAAGGCATGGTAAACCACCTCACTCCTCTTTTTACTTAGTGGAGCTAGGGTCCGGACCCTACGGTAAATGAAGTAAATGTGTCATTTGCAGGGTGGAAAGTAGATGCCTATCAAAGTGCCAGGCTTGCTGATAAGCATACTTTTCCACTCAGTGAGGAAGGCATGGTAAACCACCTCACTCCTCTTTTTACTTAGTGAAGCTAGGGTCCAGACCCTATGGTAAATGAAGTAAAGGTGTCATTTGCAGGGTGGAAAGTAGATACTTATCAAAGTGCCAGGCATGCTGATAAGCATACTTTTCCACTCAGTGAGGAAGGCATGGTAAACCACCTCACTCCTCTTTTTACTTAGTGGAGCTAGGGTCCGGACCCTACGGTAAATGAAGTAAATGTGTCATTTGCAGGGTGGAAAGTAGATGGTTATCAAAGTGCCAGGCATGTTGATAAGCATACTTTTCCGCTCAGTGAGGAAGGCATGGTAAACCACCTCACTCCCCTTTTTACTTAGTGGAGCTACGGTCCGGACCCTACGGTAAATGAAGTAAATGTGTCATTTGCAGGGTGGAAAGTAGATGCTTATCAAAGTGCCAGGCATGCTGATAAGCACACTTTTCCACTCAGTGAGGAAGGCATGGTAAATCACCTCACTCCTCTTTTTACTTAGTGAAGCTAGGGTCCAGACCCTATGGTAAATGAAGTAAAGGTGTCATTTGCAGGGTGGAAAGTAGATGCTTATCAAAGTGCCAGGCATGCTGATAAGCATACTTTTCCACTCAGTGAGGAAGACGATATTAAACCATCTCACTCCTTGTTTTACTTAGTAAAGCCTCTAAGGTTCAAACCAGTCTTTCGGCTGATGACCTAAACAATAATATTTTATAAATTATTAATAATTAAAAAATCAAATTAGAATAAAAAACTTACTAAAGTACTTAAGCAGATTGCAAATATCAAAACACAATTTCTTTCCTTCATTGTAACAATACTTAGAACAACTAAAGAATCGTTTACGAATGTGTTATGTACTTATATTACAAAGTAGACAATGAAAATTTAAAAAAAATTAACAATATCTACACACTACAAGCTATTGAAAACACATTTGCAAAAGTAAATACTCTATTCTTATACAAAAGATTTAAAAAGAAAGTAAAGAAGTATTATGGGAATATATTTACTTGAAATTTTACAACTTCAGTTATAACCTGACAACAGTTCAGCAGTTGGGGATTTAATGATATGAAATTAAAAAATTCTTGTTTTATATCACGTGAACACACTGTTTTATTTGATTTAAAAATAAAATATAAAAATATTCTTTGTTCCTTTTCTATTATTTAGTATTTATAAATTAAGTTTTGTTGTTCTCAATAGTTTGTATTACTTTGCCAGAGATTATCTGTAAACAATCTTTACAAATCATAAATATACTGTATTGACACAGGTTTGATTCACCCACATCCATAGAGTAGTGGTAGTGGGCTAAACTCTAACCCGAAGGACCCGGATTTGATTCCCAGCAAGGGTCTGGAAATTATAACAAGCCACAACCCAACGTATTCGCTAACAAACAAGGTGTTGATGCAAATAAAAAAATAAAAAAATTTTTTTTTTAAATGTACTTTCATCTGAAATCAAGGTTGGAGGTTGGGTTAGAAAGCAGCCACTAATTTTAGAAATCAGAACTTGTTTATACATTGGCAACTTTACATGAAATTAAAGGAAAAATCACACTCCAGAGCACCATTTATGGCTGTAGAATTTCCTTTATATTCAATTCTTTCTTTTCAAAAATGTTTCTGACATTTTAATTAAAGACTTAAAAGAATATTTAAGAAAGTTCAAAACATAATATTACCTCTTGTGAACTAGGGGCTCTGGAGAACAAAATTCTGAGTAATTTACAAAACAAATCTTGAAAATCGGTAAAAAGTTATGATTTCTAAAACATGGTAATATATCTCATTTCTTCAACAAGAGATTAAGTTTAAAAAGCTGACATTTTTACAAAAGAAATGTTCTCTTTTTTCTGGCATATTAATAATTTTTATTTATATTTAATTAATTCAAAACAAATGGCTTTAATTAATCAACTATACCAGTTTGTTTAGAATTATTTAATCTACAAAATAGAAAAAACGTCTATCATCTGAGGCATCAAGAGGTTTACCAGTAGATAAGAAAATCCTCTGGCCACGTTACAAGTACTGCGCAGATGAAGCTCATTAGTGGGATTGTTAAATCACTGCATTTGAGCTTGCAAGACAGTTCCTTCGAGATGCCGCTCTAGGCTCTTTATGGGTGTAGTAGAGAAGATCGTTACAGGAATACCGAGATAAGGAAAGAACTCAACATCTTCTCTATAAACGACAAGGTATCTCAGAACAGAATGGAGTAGTTGGAGCATGTGAACAGAATGAGGGAGGATAGGATACCTAAGCAGACACTGTTTTGTAAATTACTCAGAATTTTGTTCTCTAGAGCCCCTAGTTCACAAGAGGTAATATTATGGTTTGAACTTTATTAAATATAAGCAGATAAGCCGGAGGGTAGGAGAGAACGAGGACGCCCGAGAAAGAAATGGACTGATTTGATAGGTTCGGAACAGGCAGAGATGCCTGATTCTTGAAAGGCAGAAGAAGAAGAAGAATAGCAAAAACGTCAAAAACATTTTTTCTTTTAGTTAAAGTCGCATCAACAGTTTGGTCATTAGCGACTACTGCAGGTTTCAGTACTGCAACAGTGGATTTTATCGTGTTAAAATTTCCTGACCCTAGGAGGGAATCAAACCTGGGACCTTCCGCTTTGAAGGCTGGCATGTTAGTCACCACCACGGAGGTGGCCCAAATTTTTTTTAAGGTTCCCTTGAGAGTAATTACACTTTTTTATAGTTTATTTAAATTGCATCAACAGCTTGGTTATTAGCGATTATGATGTGATAATTTCCAGATCTTAGTTGGGAATCAAACCAGAGACCTCTGGGTTGTAGGCTAGCACTCTATTACTATGCTACGAATGTGGTAAAATAATTTTTATTCAGAATTGAATTGAAATAATATCACCATATCATGCACTAATTGTGTTGATTAGGTCATCAGCTGAAAGACTGGTTTGAACCTCTAGAAGCTTTACTATGGAAAATGTGTGAGATGGTTTACCATCACCTTTGCTATTTATTTACTAGATCTTAAAATCAATATTAATTTACTAAAATCCATAATAACATAGTGTACATACCGCTTAATATTTCACAGTGTAAAAATTTAAGTTTAAACAAAGATACAAAATGTTTAAATGATTTGAAAATTTAATTTAAAAAAAAATTAATAGCTGCTTTAACTGTCACATTCAAACTAGATTCTGTATCAGGAGTCCAGAATTTTATTACCAATTTGGTGTGGCATTTTTTCATCAGTCATTTTTATGTATTTTCACCATCCATATTAGCCTGAATGTGCAAAAGCTGGAAGTAAAACCAACAGAAAAAAAATCCATATTTCTTTGATGTCAGTACATAATAACACAATTATTGTACAACAATAGTAAATATAACAATACTATTGTAAAACAGTAAAATTGTACATCCATGACTATAGCTTTTTTAATCGAGTACAATTCCACTTTATGGTAGTATTGTTAAACCAAGGTTCATGTTTGTTTAGGTTTATGATATTATCTTTATGCATAATAAAGGCTGAATCAGTTCTTTAATGTCTGATCTGTTAAAATCACTGTATAGCTTTTGCATTTTGCTGAGAGCTGTGAAGCAGACGTTGCAGTCACAGCACTACGTGCAGTACAGTATGGCTCATGTTTAACTAAGGGGTTTTGTAAATACTGATGTCATGCACGATGAAACACAGGGTTGTTTACATATGCCTACGTGACTGTACATGATAGGAAAGACGAGAACGGAACGTTCGGCTGCTAAAAGTGCATGTCTGTTCCGCGGTTTTCAGCAAAATGCACGAGTTCTACCACTACTAAATGTGAATTATCTGATATTTTTGAACATTGGTTTTTAAACAATTTCAATACTACATTAATTTTTTCTGTTAATTTTATTGCTAACCTACCAGGTTGGTCTAGTGGTAAAGCCGTTGCCATAAATCAAATGATTTTTGGAAACAAAGTTTCCTTTTCAAGTCCTAATAAAGGTAGTTAACTTTTATAAGGATCTGAATACTATAGTCGTTTCCACGTTCAGTTGACACAATGGATCTTATGGGAATCGTCACTGCTATTAGCGCAGCTAAAAACATCAATTAAAGGCATCTAGTACATGCGTATGTAAATACCTACAGAACACATATTTTTTAAGGTAGAACTACAATTGAAGTTTTGCTAAACAGAAAAAAATTATGTATTATGTAGAATGTTTAATGAATTGTAAAAAATAAAAAAAAACTGTTAAAACTTTTCTTCTATTACAGGGGGGGTTAAGTGAATATCTTATCTATTTTACTGTAGACCTACTCCCTTCTCCACATTCCCTCGCCAGACTTTCTAAACACTGCGTGATAAATGTAAACAAATGACGCAATCAATTATTAAAAACCTAAAAATCTTTCCCAGTGCAGATATCAAAAAAAAAAATTTCACATTTAGAATCTGCATACGAAGTTGAGTACAAACTTTAGTGTTAAAATTATTAATTAACAGTTATATAAACTACTCTACATTATAAAGGTTTGTTATCAATTGGGTGTGGAAGGAAGGGAATGTTATTGGTTATGATGGCATTGATTGATCTACAAAGCTGATGTTTGTGCATGTGCTAGTAGCGGTAAGAGCCCCATAAGAAATACACTGTCCTATACTGCTCCGTTGCGTCACCTGAACATGCTAACGACTATAGATAGTAATTATTGGAGTACTTTGATGGTTGGGGTTCAATTAACCATACTCTCTCAGGAATGCTCGGTCTGAGTCTGTATAAGACTACACCTCATTTACACATCATCCTCATCTCATTGGGTCATGAGGGTATTTTTGTTCTTAAATTGAACAGATTGCAACGTAAATACACTGTTGTTGTTTAGGTTATCCCCCGAAAAAGCGGTTAGAATCTATAGTCTTTACTAAGTAAAAAGAGAAGTAAGGTGGTTTAACATTGCCTTCCTCACTGAGTAGGAAAAGTATGCTTATCAGCATGCCTGGCCTTCTGAAAATCATCTACTTTCCCCCCTGCAAATGACACCTTAACTTCAATCACCACACAGTCCAGTTGTGTAAAGAAATTCATTACTCTCAGATGAGATAACTCTGAGTAGTGTTATACCTCTACCTCTTCTGTTCTTAAATGCTTCAATCATATAACTGGGTGACCATATGATAAGAAATAGAACTAGTTTTTGTAGCCCTAGAACTAGCAGATCGAGTACAAATAATTTAACACCCCACCTGCCTGTTACGGGCAAGTACACACATCAGGAATAAAAAAAATTGTTGGTTTGAACATGCCAATACTGCACATGGAGGTGGGGCATACCAAGAGTAAAGAGCCACATGAGCAATGGAGGAGGAGAGTTGGTTTAGGGATAGAGAGAGGTGGAGAGGAGTTGTATTGGGCTTGATTAAAGGAAATCTGGAAGTACGATAAAGGGAATGATGAGGATTATTTCTTTTTTTTACAAAAATATAACAATTTTATGTAACTAAAGTGACATTTTTTTCAGAAATTGTAATCAAGGATACTAGGAAACCTTTAAATATTCAAGAGTTTTTGTGGGCATTACAGTATTGATTTATATTTTATGCCATACATTTCTTGATTTATCAACTTCCAAGTGTTGGATGTTTTGATTGGTGGCAATTTTTAAAATTACCATCCATCATTTTGTTTTCTCCGTCCATCCCACCCGGATGTCAGAAACTACAAGAGATAGCAATAAACAGTTTTCAGATTCGTAATTTACACAAAAAGTTAGTGGGCCTAAATTGGGTTTGAAGTTCTGGTTTTGATCGGAAGTGGCCCAAAACTGGATATCAAGATATCAAAGTCAGAAACTACAAGAGATAGCAACAAACGGTTTTCAGATTTGTAATCTATATAAAAAGTTAGCAGGCCTAAATTGGGATTGAGGTTCAGGTTTTGACCGGAAGTGGCCCAAAACCGGATATCAAGAAATCAAAGTCAGAAACTAAAAGAGATAGCAACAAACATATTCAGATTTGCAATCTACACGAAAAGGTAGAAGGCCTGGATTGGGTTTGAAGTTCCAATTTTGATCGGAAGTCAAGAAACCAATGTTGGAATTTGGAAACAAAAATAGTATCATTCAATTTCTCTTCAAGAGTAGTTACAAAATCAATGTGTTTGAAGTTTTGGATTTTGACTGGATGGCTCAAAACCGGAAGTCAAGAAATCGAAGTCAGAAACTACAAAAGGTAACAACAAACGGTTTTCAGATTTATAATATACACAGAAAGTTAGTGGGCCTGGATTGGGTTTAAAGTTCCAGTTTTGATCGGAAGTGGCCCAAAAACAGAAGTTAAGGAATCAAAATCGGAATTTGGAAACAGAAATAGTGTCGTTTGATTTCTCTTAAAGAGTAGATACAGAGATCATTGGGTTTGAAGTTCTGGTTTCGACTGGAAGTGGTCCAAAACCGGAAGGTAAGAAATCAAAGTTGGAATTTGGAAACAAAAATAGTGTCATTCGATTCCTCTTAAATAGAAGATACAGTAATCATTAAAATTTTTGTGATAAATTTTAGGTAGAAACTAATCCTTTTCAAAAATTGCCACCAGCCATAAGATGTGTCTCATAAAAGGGATTTTTTAATTTATTTTGTTCTAATAGTAGTTTTTTAAGTATATGAGACATGTACATGAAAAATAGTTTTTTATTTAGTATCATTTGATTAAATGTATATAATAAATTTATATCTTCTTATTGGTTTTCTGCAAACATCAAAAGCTGTATCCAGTGATTATTGTTTATGATAATGAGGTCTAAGAAATTTATGCAGTTACTACATTTAAAAAGTGACTGATAGGAGTAATCTCAAATAATTTTTAGTTATAACAGATTACAAGATAGCTGAATAAAAAAATTAAACACTAACCATATATAGGGTGATTCAAAACTATACGCAATCTCTTGGGATCTCATTCTATAGCTAAAAATAAGAAAAAAAGTTCATATAAACATATGCCTGAAAACGCTTAGTTAGCGAGTTACGGCTAGCCAAAAATTTCACCTAGAACTCTGTACCGTCGGTGAAGTAAGGCCGTATAAAAATGTTAAAGGTAGTTACAAACATACAAATACGATTGTTTCTTATGTTTTTTAATAGAAAAAATTGAACAATATTGGTTTCAGAGCTGTAAATGCAATACTTTCAGAGATATCTTACATAAAACACAAGAATTGATGCAAAGAAATAAACCATTTTTGTGTTTAACGTAAGATTACTTCCATAAATGGTAAATAAAGGTGTATTTGTTCTTAAATAAAATTTGTAAATTAATAAATTAATTAAATTAAATTAAATAAATTAATTAATTTAATTTAAGAAAAAATACACCTTTATTTACCATTTATGGAAGTAAACTTACGTTAAACACAAAAATGGTTTATTTCTTTGCATCAATTCTTGTGTTTTATGTAAGATATCTCTGAAAGTATTGCATTTACAGCTCTGAAACCAATATTGTTCAATTTTTTCTATTAAAAAACATAAGAAACAATCGTATTTGTATGTTTGTAACTACCTTTAACATTTTTATACGGCCTTACTTCACCGACGGTACAGAGTTCTAGGTGAAATTTTTGGCTAGCCGTAACTCGCTAACTAAGCGTTTTCAGGCATATGTTTATATGAACTTTTTTTCTTATTTTTAGCTATAGAATGAGATCCCAAGAGATTGCATACAGTTTTGAATCACCCTGTATATTGCTTGTCCCACGAAGAGGTTGCTATTTTTGAATTAATATGCTGGACGTATCGTACACTCTACAGACTGGAAACTTTACTGTTATAATTAAGAGATATGTAAAAAAGTACCCTCAAGTTTCATTTGCTTATGATTAATAAAAACAAAATGGCGGAAAGTAATTTTATTTACATAACCATTTCAAATTGGTGATTTTTTACCATGTTACTTAAGTAATCAAATGAAAGTGATAAATTATTAATGCACATAATTTGTTTCATTAACCTTTATTCGAACTGATGTCTATCAACAGCTATGCACTGATAGCAACGAAACAAAAATGAGTCATAAACGTTTTTGAAAAATTGCCGAGGTATCAACAGTATCATTTTTGATATTATTTTCTTATTCCGCTATTTTGTTTTGATTAATCATAAGCAAATGAAACTTGAGGGTCCTTTTTTTACATATCTATTTATTATGATTGTAAAGTTTCCAGTCTGAAGAGTGTGCGATACGTCCGGCATACTAATTCAAAAATAGCAACCTCTTCGTGGGACACCCGGTATATAAAAATTTCACAAATAAATTTAACAAAACACATAAAAACCATTCAAAAAAATTAAAATAAAGTATTTAACTTTATTATAAGTAACTAATACAAGATATAATCGTTTGCACTAAAATTTTATACTTGTCTTTGCACTTGCACTGGCAGAACTTGAAACAGACACTCTGGGTGGTGGTGGTGGTGGTGGTGAACCTCCACTTGCTTTCTTAGAAGCTGAAAGAATAATAAATAAATTAGAGTTTAAAACTTTTGTGGATGTGATTAAGAGCTTTGTGTTGAATTTTATTTATCTATTGAAAATGTACACTACAGGTAACAAATCCCAATTCATTCAATCAAAAAATTGTATCTCCTTTAGATATCCTACTTACAAAATAATAAAATTGAAGTATTTTCATATATTTTGTTGTCCATACGTATTCATACATAAAAAAACCAATAAAAGAGGCTGTCTTTAAACTTTTTATTCATGTAATATTTTTATTACTCTTTTTGCACGGGAACCTTTTGGATTTCCAAAGTTATTCAGGTCACTACTACTTTTTACAAAATTCCTTCAAATCTCCATTCATCCTACATCAGAGATGTCTAAGGTCCACTAAAATTTGTCGTCATCCTCATTATCCCTCTTCCAAGTTTCCAAGTACAAGTCAAGTATAACAACTTTCTTCCAAAAAAGTATGTATTATGACAACATTACTGGAGAAACTTTGATATTTCCGCTGTAAAGACACAATCAATGGTTTTCTGGGGAAAAAATCATCAATAAAAAATTATCAATGGGTGTCTGATAGAGCATTTAAATACCTGGAATGTGATTTAACGTACGCCAGAAATGCAGACATAAAGGATTAACTGACATTTTCATTTTAGTATTATATTAACAGTTCCAAGGGAGGTGGAGGGTTTTTTGCTGATGTCGGATCAAATGGCCAGGCGGTGGGTTTTTGGTTGGTAGGCGGTTGCGGCTTCCTTGGAGCTGGACGAGGGCACCTCAACTGAGTCCAACACTACTTCCCCCCATCGTGAGGGAGTGAACATGAGTTTTTCTCGCCGCCTCGGATAAAAAAAAGGGACAAACTGAATCATTTTCAGAATGTATATGGAACAATAGCAAGATCATTGGGTAAAGAGTTCGGAAAGATGCCCAAATGAAGTTTTACAAGACTTTCATTGTTCCAGTATTGCTATACGGTAGTGAGTCCTGGGTATGTGGGAGGAAAGATGAATGTAAGATTGGCATTTTGTTTCCGGATCATTAGTAAAAAACCACGTTTCATCACATGTTATTATCTTCAACCTGTTTCCTAAGGTGAAATCTGCATTAAAAGGGACAAGATTTGAGTCTGTGGAAGCTGTAAAAGAGAAACCGGCATATGTCCTGAAGGAGCTGACAGAAGATGACTTCCAGCACTGTTTCAAACTCTGGAAAATTCGCATGGAGCGTTGTAGGGATAGAGAAGGAGTGTATATTGAAGGTGCCAATAAGTGATTATGTATAAAATAAATGTTTTTTTTACAATGTCAGTCTCATTATTTAATAGCCACACCTCATACATAAAAAGTTAGCGGGCCTAAATTGGATTTGAAGTTCTGGTTTTGACCGAAAGCAGCACAAAACCAGAAGTCATGAAATCAAAGTTAAAATTTGGAAACAAAAGTAGTGTCATGTGATTCCTCTCAGAGTAGATACATTAGTCTAAGGTAAGCCTTTTTACAAATGGCCACTTGCCATGAGACCCATCGTTTCATGAAGGGGATTTTTTTCATATATACTTTATTTTATTTATTTAAAGTCGCATCAACTGCTAGGTCATTAGCGACTACGGTGGATTATTTAAAAGTAACTGTGGGATTTGACACATGAAAATTTCCAGACCCTGGCCAGGAATCGAACCCAGGACCTCTGCATGGCATGCCAATGCGCTAACCAATACGCTACAGAGGCAGCCATAAACTTTTTTATTTGTATTTATTGCTTACCTGGTTTCTTTTTATGTGGAGCTCTAGGTTCTCTAATTTTTAATTCTTCTTCATGATCTAAATCATCAACTAATATCGTTTCTTTCAAATCAGGAAGCTGTAATTTATCTTGAGGTGATATATCAAAATCAGTAACACGTTTATTTACATCAAGGTCATTGCTAGTGACATCGGAAAGTTTCTTAATCTGAAAATCTTTATCTAATGATGCATCAACTTCAAACTGTTCACTTAATGGTTTTGCTTGTATGTCAGTTACCTGAAAATCATGAATGCTGATTAATGTAAAATTTACTGAAACAACTTGGCTATATTGTTTGTACGAATTGAAGTTCCTGGGCGTATCTCTAGATAGATCTTTGTCTTGGGACTTCTATATCAATCAAGTTTGTAGTAAAATATCATCTGGGGTATTTGCACTACAACAAATCGCCAGATTAAATGATAAAAAATTACTAATGGCAGCTTATCATGGCCTCATTCTGTCTCATATCCGGTATGGTATTTTAGTATGGGGTAATTCTAGCATGGGTAATATGAATAGGGTTTTTAAAATTCAAAAGAAAGCTATTAGGTGTATGGTGGGAGCTAACCAGCTAACCTCATGCAGGCCACTATTTAAGGAGCTTAAATTGCTTACAGATCCCTGTCTCTACATTTTTGAAGTGATTATGTATGTTAGGCAAAATAATTTTATGCAGAATTTCAATGTTCACAATCATAACACGAGAAACAGGAATGATTATTATGTGGCTAATCACTCCACAAAATTGTTTGAACAAAAACCTACTTATGCAGGGAGAAAATTCATAAATAAATTACCCCAATCTTTAAAGTGTTGTGAGGATTTGAATTCCTTTAAAAAAAATTTAAAAAATTACTTGATCGGTGAAACTTTTTATAGTGTACAAGAATTTCTTTCTTGATAGTAGTGATACATAGTGTGTTTCTTATATGTATTTCAGGTGTTACATCTGACGACATGTCCTATACTCCTCCTGGAGTCTCCAGGACGCAAAAAAAAAAAAAAAATACATTATGTTTATACCCAAGAATTTCACCAAACATGGCACTTATCCTATCACGTTGAGCATAAAAAATGTAATGAGACAATTTTATTAAAATTGTAGGAGTATGTTTGAGAAAATCACACGAATAAACTAATAGTTCCGGTTGACTGATTTTTATGAAAATGTTCGTGTCAGGTTCTGTTGTGGTAGCTAGTTTTAGCTCGGTAGCTTAGAAGCTGAGGAAAGAGCTTCTTTCTGGATTTACCCTTCAGTAGGTTGTCATATTATGAAAGTAATATAATAGCATATGGCTTTAAGCCCCAAGGGATAAATTCATGAAAAACTTCAAACAGGTACTCCTCTATAAGAGGATCACACCATCAAGACAGAGTAACGCAGCATTCTTAGAGAGGACAAACATACACTACGATGCAGCGATCTGACACACCACTTGATCAACACATCGTATCCTGTACTTAGATTCAGAACCTGGCTGATAACCCACAGAATGATCAATAAGCAAAGAACCAAAATACTGCTTTTTTCACCTAATGGAAACAGAAAAACCTGTACAAGCATGACCTGTTTTTAAGTCTGAGGATGTGACAAAACATGATGATCAGACCTTGTCTGATATTGTATCAGAATCCCAAAAACTGAGGTCATACCCATGACTGAACCCCTTATCAAGCAGGATTGTTTCAGTCATTTGCGATCCTATGCTACATATTGGCCCGACAGTATTTAACAAAAATAAAAAAAATTAATTTTAAAAAAGAGGTTGCTTCTCTTTTCCAAAAATACTCTTTTTGCTATTTCCTGCAACCTGGTTAATTTATGAACAAAATGAAATGATTCTAAATTTAGAAAACAAACTAAGTTATCTTACAAATATAACAAATATTAAAAAGAGACCTTAACTCTCTAGGACCTTAAGTTCCTTGTTTTAAATTTGTACAATATTCTACTCTTAAAATATTTTGTTCACATACACACACCAATCATTAAAAACTTATTATGAAAAATCGACATGAAACAATACCTTCCTTACCTTAATATTTATATAGGTATATAGGACAAGATATTCATGTAATATGTATGTATGTAATTCATGTAATATTACAGATTCATGTAATATAAATATGAATAGGGTTTTTAAAATTCAAAAGAAAGCTATTAGGTGTATGGTGGGAGCTTACCTCATGCAGGCCACTATTTAAGGAGCTTAAATTGCTTACAGTTCCCTCTCTTTACTTTTTGAGGTGATTATGTATGTTAGGAAAAATAATTTTACGCAGAATTTCAAATGTTCACAATCATAACACGAGAAACAGAAATGATTATTATGTGGCTAATCACTCCACAAAATTGTTTGAACAAAAACCTACTTATGCAGGGAGAAAATTCATGAATAAATTACCCCAATTTTCAAAATAATGTGAGGATTTGAATTCCTTTAAAAGGAATCTGAAAAATTACTTGATCGGTGAAACTTTTTATAGCGTACAAGAATTTCTTTCTTGATAGTAGTGATACATTGTGTGATTCTTATATATATTTCAGGTGATATATATAGCTGACATGTCCTATACTCCTCCTGGAGTCTCCAGGGCGCAAAAAAAGAGAAAGAGAAAGTAAAATGAATGAACAAAATTAAATTACGTAGAAATCTGATGAAGTAGATAACTTACTAATAGACAGAAGCTGAGAATAAACAAATGAACAAAATTATTTTGCTTCATTGTAATACTAAATCATAAAATATACAATCAGAAAATAAACTTGAATATATCTTTGAATTCTAATGCATTGTATTAAGTTGAGGACTAAAAAAATAATAATGAAATGTTGGCTAACATTTATAACATTTTGTCAATTCAAACAATATGTTAAAAATGAAAATAAGTGTGTTATTTTTTTTTAAACATAAAAATAAAGTATAAAATAAAACAAGGTAATGAATAAAAAAAAATCTATCTTTACTTTATAACAATGAATTTATTTGTTCTTTAAATTTCAGAATAAAAAAAAACAAAGATTCTTTAGTATTACAATGATTCATACACTTTTTATTAATCTATAGGGTGATTCAAAAAGAGCGCCGGTTTTGATATATCAAATTAAGAGATTTATTTTATTGAAAAACTGAAAATAAATACATCAACAAGTTCATCTTACCTTCCGATTTCATGTATGAAAAATGATGTCATGCATGTGTCCTCCTCTACTGCGCTGGCACGCATCAACTCTGTCCATGAAATTGGATATTACTGCACGACAAGTTTCGACTTCCATTTGCCCGATAACCCGTCGAATTTCCTCCTTCAAGTCATTGATGTTTCGGGGTTTATTGGCATACACCAATGACTTCAGATGACCCCAAAGATGAAAGTCACAAGGCGTCAATTTTGTTTGCGAAGGTGTCATCATCCTGCCGTTTTCTCAATACCCAGTCAACAAACTGTTGTCTCTTCTGGTGGTCTGCCACTTTCAAATGTTGCGTCAACTGAATTTTATACGGGTGATATTGGAGATCGTACCGAAGAATTCTCCGTACAGAAGAACATCGTAAACCCAATTGTTGAGAACGGCGACGTATTGATTTTGCTGGGCTAACAGCCACACTGTCACGAACCAACGCAACGTTCTGCTCAGTTCGGCCAGAACGACGACGTCCAGAACTTTTAAGGTCGACTGTTGAACCCGTCTCAAAAAACTTTTTCATGAGCCTGCGAACTGTTGATTCATTCGGTGCTTCATTACGTCCTAGAGTACCGCGAAGTCGCCTGACAGTAGCCGCATAACTCTCTCCACTCTGGTAAATTGTTTTGACGATTAACACTCGTTGTGCAATAGTAAACTTCTCCATGGTTAGACACAGACTGCGAGAGTACTACACTGCGAACAAGAGAAACTACAACTGAATCGTCAATCGGAATGTTCTCCGAAATAGAAATGAGGTCTAACAATGTTGCCAACCGATAAACAAAAATTTACCAGCGGTTTAAAAACCGGCGCTCTTTTTGAATCACCTGTTATTAATAAGATATTTTTGTTTTAATAGAAGAAAAGTATTTTGATAAAAATCAGGATCACCTGTGTATTAATTCATATACGTATACTCACAGCAGAAAGACTATTCAAGTTGCATCTAGTTCGAAATTTAATAGGTATAATTACTGTCCGACAAGTTTTTAGAATGACTACTGAATCAAAAGTGAAACATTGTTACTTTTTTAATGTTTAAAAGACACCTTCACTTTATTCACAACAGGGTCTGGCTGTATAATAAAATTCATTACTCTCATAGGAGATAACTGTGACTAGTGTCTTTCACACTGCTACTTCTTCTGTTCTTCAGTCATATAATTGGCTGACCATGTGATAAGAAACAGAACTATTTTTTGTAGCCCTGGAACTAGCAGATCAAGTGCCAATAATTTAACACTCCACCAACCTACGGGCAACTAAAGTGTATATGAACTTTTGAAACTTTCTGATTTTATAACAGCATCTCACAACTGTATACAAAAGACATAATATCCCAATTTTTTAAGGTTTTGTTATTCAAAACTACTATGCTTCTGGGATGATCAGTATCCCTGAAACCCATCAACTTTGTCTCACCAAAGAAGTCAGGACGTTATATTGCTCAATAATAACACAAAAAGTACAAGATGTACCTCTGAAAAATTTCCAATGGATATTAAAGAATTCTCAACAATGAAGAAGGCGGAAGACTAGGAGAGTAAACCCTGAATGAAAATCTTTGCCTATTTGGAGGCAGTGATGTAGACGCCCTAATACTAAACTAATTTTTATAATATAGGGGACTTATTGTCTTACTAGGCAGGCGAATATCCTGGTTAAGAAACCTGAGAGAAGCATTTAACTGCTCGTCGCATGACCTTTTCAGAGCAGCAGTGGACAAGGTGTGACTGACCATGATGATAGCCAACCTTCGTAATGGAGACGGTGCCTGAAGAAGAAGAAGATTGTCTTATTGGTATGCTTAAAATTAATTTTGGGAAATTATTACAGAACTTCAAATTTATTTTTTTGAACGGTAATATTTAGATAAAAAATATTTATCAAACAAAGGATCTTTTTTAACAATAAAAAACCAATGTATATTCTCAGCAATTAAAACAATAACACTTATAACATAACCAGAAAATAATGCGATAAAAGCTGCATAAAGTTTTCTTAAATCGACTAAAGCTTTAACTTCTTCTTGAGAGAGAGGTGCTTCAGCTATTGAAGTATCGACCATTACATCGTTCAACCATTTTTTAATAAGACCAGCTTCAATAAATTGTCTTATGAATTTATCAACTTGTGGTTTTAACGGTGAATTTTTTTGCAAACCTAATGAAATCGGCATATTTATTACGCAGTCACTCATGACGTGTAGGCTATGACCGATAATTTCAGATTGTAATTCTTCCTTATTTTCATAACTGAGATCTAGAATTTAAAAAAAAGAAATGACTTGTTATCCCACATAAGTAAATAAATTTACTTTTATACAAACTAACATATCTTACCAATTTGGCCGGCCCAAGGTGTAGTGGTGGGTGCAACTGGCTACTATGCCGGGGTCCCGGGTTCGATTCCCGGTCAGGTCTGGCATTTTTTTCATCTGTAAATCACCACATATCATTACCTACGCACAAGCCCAAGGCTTATGTAGGCATCATCACTCAATAAAAAAAAAAAAAATCTTGTGGCTGGCCCATTGGTGTAGTGATCAGTGCAACTGGTTTCTATGGCAGGGATCCCGGTCAGGTCTAGCATTTTTTCATTTTAATTGAGATTTCAATCTTAATCCTTAATTAAGGTTCATTAAGTACTATATTTGGTCGTTAATTTAGTATGATGCGGAAAGTTGGATTTGAAGGACTGCCGTTATGAATAGGTTGGAAGCCTTTGAAATGTACATTTACCGTAGAATACTAAACGTACATGGATGGCAAGAATGACAAACAAGAAGGTTCTCAAGAGTCTCGGAAAAGGTAAAGAGTTCTACACAATGACTAAAAAAAAGAAAGACTAAATACTTGGGCTATGTTATGTGGTATATCAACTCTTGCAGTTGAATATTGAAGGCAAGACTGAGGGCCAAAGAGATGTGGGATGGAGGAATATTTCATGGCTTCTTAACACTCTTCAGTGGACTGGGTTACGTTCTGTAGAAGGGCTTGTACACACAGCCAATGGACAGAAGTAGGATGGAAAGTGTGGTAGCAAACATTCAGTACAGGATATGCTAAAGAGGAAAAAAAAAGGACAAGAAGGAGAAGAATATGGAGGAGCAGGAAGAGCAAGAGAAGGATGAGGAGATGGAGGAGGGGAAGGGGAGGAGTTTGTGAGGAGGAGGAGAAGAAGAAAATGAAGCGTCTAAGCTTACAATTTTTATAAAAGAACACAGAGAATGTAGCATTTCATGAAACTGGTTTGGATTTCTAACTTAGATCCCTGTTATGTAAATGCTTTATCTTTATAAAGACCGCCTTCACCATTTCTATCCATGCTCCGATTTCTGGTGTTTGATTATGAATGTTGTTGATTGTTATGTTCACACATTATTCTTACTTTTAGATACAACTATAAAGTTTATTCATTTAAGTTGTTGTTGTTTAGGTCTTCAGCCAAAAGGCTGGTTTGAAACTCTAGAGGCTTTATTAAGTAAAACGAGGAGTTAGGTGGTTTACCATTGCCTTCCTCACTGATTAGAAAAGTAGCCTATGCTTATCAGCATGCCAAGCCCTCTGAAAAGCACCTATTTTCCACCTTGCAAACGACACCTTCACTTTATTTACCACAGGGTCTGGCTGTATAATAAAATCTATTATTCTCAGACGAAATAACTCTGAATAGTGTCTTTTACACCTCTACCTCTTCTGTTCTTAAATGGTTCAGTCATATAATTGGCTGACCATATGATAAGAAACAGAACTATTTCTTGTAGCCCTAGCAGATACAGTGTAAATAATTTAACACTCCAACTGCCTGTTATGGACAATTGTTAATTCATGGGCAAAAGTTTATATACTTAAAATTTAAGTTTATCTTTTAAATAAAAGTTATACTGATTTTCTAAAATATACTTTGAATTTACATAAAAATGTCAATTACAATTTTGTTACAATGGTTTACTAAAAATGTTTAGAATAGTTTTATTCCACAAATACGACATACCTGTACCATTAAGTTTTGACCGTTGTAATTTTAACCACTGTTTAACTCTAGCATTTCTTAAAAAATAAATGTTTCCATAATATGCAAAGGTGCCTATAGCAATTTCAGCAATAGCATCTGTAGCCTCTGAATCTTGTATGACTTCAAATTTTTGACCAATCTTTTGACTTGCTGGATCTAATGATGAAGTAAAAAACTTTTTATTTTCTTCACCCCACCCACCACACTTCACAGGACTTAACGCTAATTCTTCAACAGTGTCAATTGTTACTCTGTAAGAAAAACAAATTTATATCAATCTCTGGGAAAAAAATTTGATCTATACTTTCTCTTGTTCTAAATGAAATATAGGGAAGAAAAGTAATTGTTTTCTTGTTCATTTTTTTTTAAATAAAGTTTTCACTAAAAATATTAGTTTTCAGGTTCCCCGAAACCAAAAAAAAACATGTTTTTACTATTGGTTTGTGTGCTGAAACATAAAGTTGAAACTTGGAACTTAAGTTATGTTCTATATGGGGGACTCAACATGAACATTTTCATCAAAATT
This sequence comes from Catonia carolina, assembly GCA_035578175.1. NCBI lineage: Eukaryota > Metazoa > Arthropoda > Insecta > Hemiptera > Achilidae > Catonia > Catonia carolina. The sequence continues at coordinate 69,367,119 of JAQMRL010000004.1, read as the reverse complement.
GGTCAACCAGAAGTAGTAGTTTATTCAAGTGATTTTTTTCACTTTTTTGGAATTTTCTCAATATGGTTCCAATAATTTTGTTTAAAATCACTTCATTTATTACATTTTATATGCTCTACAAGATAGGGTAGGTAGCATATCTACTGAAATTCATGGGGAGGGAGACTGTCAACCCCTTGATCCCAAATTAAGACTCTCACACTTGGGAAGAAATCGCTTGCCTTCTGCACCCTTTCACTTCTTATTTTGCATCTGATAAGATAATCAAGAACTGCACCACTGAATGTAAATAGTGTTCTTGATGTTGTTTCTACAGTACTTGCTTACTGCATGCCAAGTGAAGGTAAACAGTAGAGTTGATAATGTGTAACCACGACCGCAGTATAAATTAGGAATTACTGTAACAGTAGTAGTTCAAATCCTAGTATTTTCTTGTATCAAGATCACAGTATTGGTCTCCTACAACTAGCCTTGTTACTAGTTTTGATAGAACCAAGTAAAATAAAAATATTTAATATTCCTTCACTCATTTGGTATTTCTATTACATTACAATGCTGTGATAAAACCTTTGTCTGTATGTGAGTGAGTGCCTTAGAATAACCGGGAAGGCTGGTCTAAGAGAAAAAGAGAAATTTGAGAGAAAGATCTTCTGTAAGATAATTGGTTTGAAGATAGTACACGGACATTATAGTACCAAGAAGAACTGTACAAAGAAAATGAACGATTAATGGTAATAACTAGAAAAAGAAGACTAACATTTTACAGATACCTGAATACAATGGATGACGAACAGCTGACAAAACAAATTTTTAAGATATTAAACGATAGACCTAAGGTGTTAGATAAATGGTTCAAATAAATCAGAAAAGATATTAAGAAAACAGAATAAACTGAGAAAATTAATAAACCAAACCAAGGGAAAAGCTTACAGTGAACAAATGGTGAGAATGTGGGCTACAAAAAAAGTTTTCCGTAACGTCTAAAGTCACCTCAAATGGTCTAAAATTGGCTCCAAGACTAACTTTTAAACATCTATAAGTTTTAAACAATTTTCAATCATTCTCTCAGTTATTGAAACAATTAGTTTTCAGGTTTTAAACATGGGATTAATGATGTTTACCTTATGTTACAGAGATATAAATATTTAACTTGAGATTTTCAATTTAGTAATTGCCAACTACATTACTATGCATGGTTACTATACTAAATAATAGCGGTCACGCGCAGCTGTTGTGAGATATAAGATATGTCAGTTTGGTCCCTAACAACTCAGCCGGTGCGTAGTGACGGTAGAATTTTCACATTGTTTTTACAAACATAGCGGTTTAGGTATGTTTACATGGGAAATCAATTTCAATTTTAATAATTCTTCGTTTGCAGCCTGAAGTTTTTTCTCTAAGTAACTTGTTTTCTTCTTTTAATTCGGCATTTTCATGTTATAAGAGATCAGTTTCCTCTGACTGTGCAACATTCAAATTTGGCGGTACTTCATTAAAACGAGGCCTACCTTCCTCTACGGCTATCCCTTCATTTTGAGAACTGCCTGTGTTGTAATTGGATGATGGGTTTAAAATATCATAAACATCCTTACAAACATATCGTTTTTCTGCTCGATTTTTACGTTCACTACAAGTCAGGTTTACCGGACGTAGAATGGCACTACAAATCGGCAAATTTAAATGTGGGACTGAATTCGTCTTTAAGACATGTTTTAATGGAAGATATAACAATTCGGACTTTACATCACAGACATAATCCGATTCATCAAAATGTAGATTCCACTAAACACACGCGACCATTATCAGCAGAAAATGGATCGGCCCGCTTGCAAGCATTTATCCACTTCAATCTAGTTTCAATGGCCTTTGGAAAACAGTGAAACTTACAATGCCCAACTCCTTTTGGTGTCTTTCGTGATTAGAAAAACCAGCAATCGCACAACACGCCATTATTAAAGACTAGTAAAGTATTTTTTTTATCATCAGTCTCTCGACTGGTTTGATGCAGTTCTCCAAGCTGTTCTATATTGCACAAGTTGTTTCATATCTACATACCTGTGTCACCCTACATCATTTGTGATTTGCTTTATAAACTCTAACCTTTGCCTCCCCCTACAATTCAATCCCTCAATATTACCCTCCATTATTGATAGACCAATACCTAGATGTCTTAAGATATTCCCCACTAGCCTATCCCTTCTTCTGGTACGATGCTTCCATATACTTCTTTTTTGATCCACTTGCCTAAGAACCTCTAAATTACTTGTCCACCCACCTAATCTTTAACATTTTCCTATAACACCACATTTCAAAAGCTTCTATCCTCTTCGTTTCTACAGCCCCTATCACCCATGTTTCACTCTCGTATAATGCTACACTCTAAACATACTGTTTTAAGAAATTTTTCCTAATCTGTAAATCAATGTTTGTATTCAGTAAGCTGTTTTTCATTTCAAAGGTTTTTTCAGCTTGAGCAATTCTACGTTTGATATCACTTGTGCTTCTACCGTCCTGTGTTATTTTGCTCCCTAGATAGCAGAATTCCCTAACTTCCCTTATGTTTTCCTTGCCTACTTTTAAATTTCCCAGTAAAGTATTACAGACCGTATTAAGACCAGTAAACAACACAGACCGACACCGTACGCATTGTGCATCGGCTGTCGCTGGTGACCAATGACGTCAAGGGGCGGGACTTGTCACTGCGCATATTGTTGATGATCCCACCATTGCCTTCCTCACTGAGTTGAAAGAGTATGCTTATCAGCATGCCAGGCCCTCTGAAAAGCACTCACTTTCCACCCTACAAATGACACATTCACTTCATTCACCACAGGGTCTGGCTGCATAGTGAAATTCATTACTCTCAGAGGAGATAACTCTGACTAGTGTCTTTTACACCTCTACCTCTTCTGTTCTTAAATAGTTCAGTCATATAAGTGGCTGACTATGTGATAAGAAACAGAACTATTTTTTTTAGCCCTGGACCAAACAGATAGAGTGCAATTAAATTAACACTCCACCTGCCCGTTTTGGGCATTGAATTTTCCTTATGAAATAAATTTACAAAATAAAAAATGAATTACCTTGGTTGTGGATTTGCTAGAATAGCTGTTAAACTTGCTCTATACGAAACAACAATCAGTATGCAATAAATCCACCAACAGCCTGTCATAATACGTAACGCCCAACCACTTGGAAATTTAGGCAATGAAACAAGTGTAACCATTCCATAAGTATACAAAAGACTATTGACTACTGAATCAAACAAAAACATTCCTTCAGATTCAAATATGGAATAATTATTTAAATTAAAAAACAAATGATGTCTACTAAATCTTTTAAATTGGTTAATAATTTTAGTGTTTACGTTTTTATTTTTATTCCAAATTTTAAAATAGTTGGTAGAAATTTTTCGATTAATAAACAATTTACAATTATGGATATTTTCTCGTAAATAACTGAAACGTATTTTCAAATAATTTGATAATTTTTTACACAATCCTAAACTTTCTTCATCATTTGAATATTTCTTGACGTCCAAAGTATGGTAGATATTTGTAAATATAAAAAAGACGGCAGCAGCAATAAGTATGCTCACAAAAATTCCAATCCACATATTCAATCTGTAAAAAAAGAAAACAAACAATACTTCATAGATTATTAAAAAGTTGCTCATTTTAAAACACTTGTTTACTTTACGTAATAATCACTTCAATGTTAAAACAAGATAATATATTAAATTAATTGCAGCCAGAAAATTAATTCCCTTTTTACTTTCTCTTGCCTATAAATGAATATATAGGAAGAAGAGTATTGTTTTCATGTAGATTTTTCAAAATCGAGTTTTCACTGGATCTACATGTTATCAGACCCCCTCAACCCAAAAAACATGTTTTTAGTGATTGGTCTGTGTGTGCGTGCGTGCGTGCTTGCGCGGGTGTGTGTGTGTAAACAAAATATCTCGAGAATGGAATATCATACGAAGTTGAAACTTAAGTTTCAGATTTTCCGTATTTTTAAGTCAAACTGAGGTTGATTTTCATTTTTCGTCTTTCACTCATGATTAAAATAATGTTATGTTTTTTGAGGTCAGTTTCTTGTTTATTTGTAATGTTTTATAACTAATGTTAGGTTATATTGTTCATTATTTCCATTGGCAAAAGAAAGTAGTGTGAGTGTTTCACACCAGATTTTTAATATAGTTTTATAGTGCTGCGCTATCACGAGTTGCTTTCAGCCTGATTCAGCCATAAATTTGTCCAATGAGCATCAACTCTCTTCAGAGAACTTGGGTATGTCATGTTGACATCACCAGATGCTCTTTTTTGGTTTAACATACGACTGTTTTGCAATTACTGCTAATGCAGACAATGAGAAGGATGATAAATGAAGATGAGTGTTAACACAATGCCAGAGCTGACCAAGAATCGAACCCAGGACCTCGGCATAGAAGCCAGTTGCGCTAACCACAACAAAATAAACTGGCCACTTTTCACACCCAACCAGTTCGTTGCTCTTGGCATGCACACAGTCTAAATGTAAAATATTTCACAACAAGCACAAAAATAAGATCAGCATACAAAAAACATTGTTCTCCAGAGCTTGCGGGCCACAAAAAATGAGTCAGCGTTTCAGACAGTTGGTGACCAGTGGTCTAGCAAATTTGTTGATGCTGAACATTTCAATTAAGATTATTTGCTTTAATAGAACAAACTTAGACACACACACACACACCTTCATATTCATAAACATGTATAATAATATGAACATTAATTACCTGAATGGAAGAATGAGAGCTTGCCATGAGTTATCAGTCAGAGCCTCCGGAGTAAGAAATGTAAGACATTCAGTTGCATACGGAACACTCAAATCAAGTAATTCAAGATGGTAAGATGTATAATACAAATTCCCAAGAGCAAAATCAGCATTTCCATTGAACATTTCTCCAAATAACCCCGAATATGATCCATTTAATTGTTTTTGACCCCATGCTTCAACTTCACTATTTGGAGGTTCATAAATGATTGATTTAAAATTCATAGCTGATTTCAAACTGTTTAACATCTAAAATAAATAAAAATAAATTGGTATTTTTTCCTTTAGGTGCCTCTGTAGCATAGTGACTAAACGCATTGCCTTATAAGGTGGAAAGTCCTGGGTTCGATTCCCAGCTAGGGTCTGGAAATTTTAAAACCCACCGTTACAGTACCAAAACCCTGTAGTTGCTAATGACCAAGCTGTCAATCCCACTTTAAATAAACTAAAAAAAGCTATCAATAGATAAGCTGCTAATGACTACAGTGGATTATAGAATAGACATAGATATCTGGAAATCTAACCTGGGACGTTCTGGTTTGTAGCCCAGAATGTTATCATTACATTCCATGTTGCAGGAATGTTGTGATAGCATGATGGACTACATGATTAATAAAACAAGATTAATAAATGTGATCAATAAAGTTTATCATTAATATAACTACTACGGTTTCCAAGTAAAATAAATAATTAAAAACATTTATGATGTTTTTACGTTTTTTTATTTCTTAATCTGCCTATAACAGGCAGGTGGAGGGTTAAATTATATGCACTTGATCTGCTAGCTCCAGGGCTATAAAAAATAGTTCTGTCTTTTTATTACATGGTCAGTCAATTAAATGACTAAAGCATTTAAGAATAGAAGAGGAGGTAGAGGTGTAAAAGACACTAGTTTGAGTTATCTCCTCTGAGAGTAATGAATTTCATTATACAGCCAGATCTTACGGTGAATGAAGTAAAGGTGTGAAAAGTAGATGCTTTTCAGAGTCATGCTAATAAGCATACTTTTCCACTCAGAGAGAAAGGCGTATAGTAAAACACCTCATTCCTTGTTTTACTAAGTAAAGCCTCTAGAGGTTCAAACCAGCCTTTCAGCTGATAACCTAAACAACAACAATTTCTTAATAGTGTGTTGATTGTTAAGGAGGTTTAGTTGCGTTATGTTTTCTCAGCTTTCAGCTGAGAAAACATAAATGCAGCTGCAACATAAAACAGCTGAGAAATGTCAAAAAACATTTCAAATCCAGTTTTAAGTTTTTCTGGTTTCGTTTTTTGGTTTTATTCAGGGATTTTAATCTTTCTAGAATTATGCAGTTTTATTTTAGTACAATTCACATTTATAATTTTTATCGTTTAGGCTTTACCGATTAAATTCCTTAACGCGTTCGCGTGTAGGCCTTTGCTTCATTTGCTGTTCTAAGTTTTATTCTGCTCTGGAGCATGTGTGCGTCTGACCACCGTCACACAGACTCGATATTCCTTCTCTCTCTCTCTCTCTCTCTCTCTCTCTCTCTCTCTCTCTCTCTCTCTCTCTCTCTCTCTCTCTCTCTCTCTCTCTCTCTCTAGCCTATGTGTCATTTTATTGGCCTCTCTCTCTTTCACATTATAATTTTTCTCACTTCAATTTTTATAAAACTTTTTCCTTGTTCAACTGTGTCTCGCTGACTCTATGTTTCTCACGTCCATTTTTCCTGTTTGGGAGGGAATGTTTTTCTCCACGTCACGCCCCGTCTTTTGTCTTTGGCTAAACTCCGTTTTAGTAACATTACCTCTTATTACAGGTACATTTTATCTTTCTTATAATGGAACGTTTTAGAAATTAAAACAAATTTAAAAAACAATTTAAAAAAATTTTTTAATTAAAAATTTTTACTCAGTTAATGTAAAAAAAAAAAAATGGTGTAGTTCGCCGTGCTTGTTTTATACTGCATAAATTTTACTACAGTTGTCCTTTCTCCCTTCCCCTTCCAATCTCTATCTATCTCCTACCTTCATCGCCACCTTCTTTCGGTCTTTCTTTCTCCCCTCTTCTTTTCTCTCCCTTTGTTATCCTACTCTCACCTGATTCTCATCTCTTTTTCTTTCCACTCTCTTCCCCTCCTTCTTCTTGATCACTCTTCTTTTCTTCTCATTCCTTCTCTCTGCTTCCTTCTTGCTCTCCATCCCCTTTTTTCTACTCCCTCTATCTCTCACCTATTTCTTTCTGTTAGTAGGATATCAATTTCTGAATAATCACAGCATTAAATAAAGAAATACAAAACAATATTGCTAATTTTTAAAACCCTAAAGGAGGTCCTTGAGAAATGTTCATTTCATTATAACTTACAAAACAACTTGGTGAAGTATTTTTTACTAAGTCTAGATATTTAATAACACCAATATTTAAGTCAGGAAATAGAAATGAAGTTTCAAATTATCGGCCCATTGCGATTATTAATTCTTTGGCAAAGGTTTTTGAGCATATTATCCACTCAAAGATTTTCAAACAGGTGAAGGGGTTAATATCTCCCGTACAGCATGGTTTCATGCCTGGACGCTCCACAGTTACAAATCTGTTAAAATTCACGCAGGATGTCTCATATATGCTGGATAATAGATTGCGTACAGATGTAATATACTTAGATTTTAAAAAAGCCTTTGATAGAGTAAATCATGATATATTGTTAATGAAAATGGAAAAAATTGGCTTTACAAAAAATTTAATATTGTTTTTTAATAGCTACTTGAAAAATAGATCGTTGTATGTGAGATTTAGAAATAATTGCTCTCGTAATTTTTCAAATAGCATGGGTGTACCACAGGGCAGTAAACTCGGGCCTCTTTTATTTTTATTATTAATTAACGATTTGCCACTAAGCGTTCATAATAGTGTATGTATTTTATTTGCTGATGATATGAAACTGTATAAACATATATATAATTTTGATGATTGTAAACTTCTTCAAAAAGACTTATATAATGTATATTTATGGTGTGAAAAAAATCATTTAGAGTTAAACATTAATAAATGTAAATATATGATATTTTCCAACCAAATTAATTTCCATATATTTGATTATTCTGTAAAAAATGAAAAATTAGATCTAGTCCATGAGATCCGTGATTTAGGGGTGCTAATTGACAGTAAATTAACATTCAAGCAACACATCCATATGATTGTGAATAATGGTTATAGGTTACTCGGATTTATATTTAGAAATACAAAGCAGTTTGATGGAATTGAGGTCCCAATAAGGCTATTTGAAGCTCTAGTTAGAAGCAGGTTAGAATATGCTGCTATTGTGTGGAATCCCCATCATCGGAATTACATAGACTCGATTGAAAAAATTCAAAATAGATTATTGCGACTCCTGTATTACAAAAAATATGGTATGTCATGCCCTTTAGGGTTTTCTACGGAGACGATGAGAAGAATTTTTGACATACAATCCCTTGAAGTTAGACGAAATGTGATGTGTATGCAATTTTTATATAAAATATTAAATAATAAGGTTGACCTAGAGGATATTGTTAAAAATATTTTTTATTATGTACCTTTTGTTAGATCCAGGACTTTTAATCTGTTTTATTTGCCTAAAGTGAACACTGTGCAATACAGTAATACGTTCTTAATACGGACGCTATCCTTTTTCAATAAATTTAATTTGGAACTCGATCCTTTTTTTGATAATTACAAACAATTCTCATCAAAATGTTATCAGGCGCTCTCCAACCAATAAATGATATAAATTCACAGAGCAGACTCACATCTTTTTCTTTCTTTCTTTCTTCCTTTCCTTCTTTCTTTTTTCTTCTTTCTATTGTTTCTTTTTCCTTTTCCTTTTATTAATTTATTAATAAAGAATATTATTTTTGATCATGTTTTGCTTAACTATTTTCGTGGGAATTTTTATTATTTTTTTTTTCTTATTAATTTGTTATTATAGTAAGTAATTTTATTGAAACATTATTTTATTTTTTTTGAGAAAAAGAGACAAAAAGTGTTATAGCATGTATATTATGTAAATAAAATAGTTATAAGCAAATTTGTTTTTTAAATATGTAAAAAAAAAATTTTATGTCAATAAGGCTTATATGGATAAGTTCTGTTAGCCTTTGTATTGTTGTAAATAAATAAATAAATAAATATTTAGCACAGTAATGCTAATATGCAGACAATAAAGGGTGACAGATGAAAGTGAGCGATAGAAAGTACCAGAACTGACTGGGAATTAATTACTAGTATTTTTACACCTTTTTAGAAACAAAAAGAATTCTTGTAATGCATAAGCCTTTTTAGATGTTACAGAAACTTTGATAATGGTAAATTCCTTTCTAAAGCTGGTGTTTTTTTTAGATCTACTACACAGTAGATCAGTGATATTAGTAGATGTCACTCAGTCCAGAGAACATTAACAACATGTACTTGTTAGTTTTCTAGATATCACTAAGTAGTATACCTTTATTAGTGTACTTTTAAGTAGGGTACCTTTATATTTATATTCCCTTGTATATCAACTTTGATATTACTTTATTTAAAACGTCCACAAAAAATTTCTTATTGGCAACAAAATAACTTACCAAAAACAGAAACAAAAATGAAATTAACATACTTCAATTTCCAGTCCACTGAAATTAACAGGTATTTGACCCTCATTCATGTAACTTGGAGGTGTTTTAGCTGTTTTGATAGCAGATGGCATATGCTGAATGGTTACAGCACGTAATGTTTGACCATTTAATTGTTTTGTTTTGTCTCTATACAAGCTTGCTCCAGTCTGAAATTTAAAATAATTTTTTAAGAAAATCGCATGAATAAGCTACTACATTTGATTGACCAATTTTGATAAAAATGTTCGTGTCAGGTCCCCTAGTGGTACATAACTGAAGTTTCAAGTTTCAACTTTGTACAATGTTTTGTTCTTGAGATAATTCGTTCACACACACACCAATTGTTAAAAACACGTTTTTTTGGATCAGGGGTCTATAAACTTGTATATCTGGTGAAAACTTGCTTTCCAAAAATCGACATGAAAACAATATGGTACTTTCCTTCCTGATATATTTATATATGGCAAGAGAAAATAAAAAGAAACTGACCAGATATTCACTTGGAGAGGCCAAAGAAAACTGTGTGAAAACCTTCAACAGGATAGCCAAAAATTACACTAAAACTAATTGATTACAGATTAATTCTTAATATTTTATGGTGTTTATATTCACAAATCAACTTATCAGTTGTTAACAAACAATTTAAATTTTTCATTAACAAAAAGAGTTGAAAAATAATTAAGACACGATACCAAGTATTTATTATTATTATTATTATTACGAGGGCCATCCGGAAAGTAGTACCCGTTTCCGCCGCATGAGGCGCTGACGAGGCGAGCAGCCGCCGGTCAAGGTCAGATCGCTTCAGTGGCTTGTCTGCCTTCTCTGTTGCAAGTTCCGCAACGCTAGCATTGCCTGTCTTGTTTCTGTGACCGTTCATAATGTTTAAAAAAATTGAGAACGCCGCCAGTTGTGAAGTGAGGGCTGTAATAAAATTTCTCAATGCAAGAAACGTTCGACCTTGTGATATTCATCGCCAATTAAAGGAAGTGTATGGAGACGATGTGATGGATGAGTCATCTGTTCGGCGCTGGTGTCGTAATTTTAACTTGGGGAGGGGGAACACACACGACGATGAGCGTTTAGGGAGACCATCTGTCATTACAGATCAACTGCTGAGGTCAGTAGACGAATTCGTGAGGCACGATCGGCGCGTTACAATTGATGACATCTGTGAACATTTCCCTAATGTTTCTCGCACAATTCTTCATGAAATTGTCAAAAACCATCTGCATTATTCAAAAATTTGCGCAAGGTGGGTCCCTCGCATGCTTACAGATGAGCACAAAACCAAGCGTATGGCTGCTGCATTAACATTTTTGGAACGTTATTCTGATGAAGCAGACGCGTTCTTGAATCGCATAGTTACTGGTGATGAAACGTGGGTTTGTTATGCTTCACCTGAGAGTAAACGACAGTCAATGGAGTGGCATCATCCTCATTCACCAAAGAAACCAAAAAAATTCAAGACTGTTCTGTCCACCAGGAAACTTATGGCAACCATTTTCTGGGATCGACGTGGTATACTGCTTATTGATTTTATGGCCCGTGGAGACACTATTAACGCTAATGCGTATTGTGAAACATTAAAGAAATTACGGCGGGCAATACAAAATCGACGGAGAGGTCTATTGTCTGATGGCGTCATTCTCCTCCATGACAATGCCAGGCCTCATGCAGCGGGGATAACACAACAACTTCTGCAGCAATTCAATTGGGAAATTTTCGACCATCCACCGTATAGCCCGGACTTGGCCCCTTCAGATTTTCATCTCTTTACAAAACTTAAAGAGTTTTTGGCGGGAAAAAGATTTGACAGCGATGAAGAACTTAAAGAAGGTGTGACTACGTATTTCGATCGGCTGGCGGCGGAGGAATATGATGCTGGAATACAAAAACTCGTCACACGTTATGACAAATGCTTAAATTTGCTTGGAGATTATGTGGAGAAGTAGTTTGAGGTATGCTCTTTTCAATAAAAATGTTTACATTTGTTAATATTTACTTCTGTGTCTTTATTTCACTAACGGGTACTACTTTCCGGATGGCCCTCGTATTATTAGTGAATTCTCCCAATATTGGAAGACATTAAGCAAACGGCTCAATTAACTTTTCTTTGGGTTCTTCCTGTTCTTCCAATAGACTTTCATTCTTTCTGAGAAAGCTTGTTTACGTACTTCTGACCATTTTGACCTGACTTGTTTTTGCTGTGGTTGCTCAGGTGAAACTTCCCACTTGTTTCGTAGAAGTTTACCAGAGCACTCCGATTTACTCCCTCATAAAAGCCCAAACTCCCCAGAATCCGACAGCTTGGTTGCCACTTTGATGCAGGTGGATCATCCACCTGGGGTAGTTTTGTCTTTACTTGTACGAGTCATATTTGCTTGTAATTGGTTTTCTAGCTTTCACTAGCGGTTTAGAATCAGGGATTGTGAGTTCCTGGAACGTGTTTGCAGCCGCACCTCCTGGTGAACAGACGCTGACCACACTGCCACATGCTTCAAATCAGACCCAGCATGGATTTTGGTTGCCATGTTGGTCCATGGGTGGTATTTTATTTCCCACCTACCCTGCATATCTGCCGAGCATTCCCCTATCCACCACCTGGGGAATATAAATACCAAGTATTTATATAAAAAATTTAATATAATTTGATACAAATTTTTAAATATAAATTTGAATAAGTTTAAACATACAGAACCTGAAATTTTCCAGCACGCCATGTATCAATACGACGAGGTATCAGAATATCTCTAATTGGTGCAGGAAATGGAACAGTTGACAGTTCAAATCTAGCAGTCTGTTTATAACGACGTATAAATATTACATTTACAATTTTCTTCCATAAATAATGTAACTGGCGATTATATAAACGGCGATCATAAAGCATTAAAAATTTAGCTCTAGTATCAATCAATCGATGCCTGAAATACAAATAAGAATTTCACTTAACTACGGAAATTAACTAACGGGTATTTCTATGAAAATATGGAGGTATTGGAAATGTGAGTCTAAAGTGAAAATTTTTGTTTTTATATTTTTCTGTAAAAATAAAATATGGTCTTCTACAGACACATACAATAGAATAATAAAATTAAATCAATCCAGTGAACTGGTAAAGTGGTGGACTATAAATTCTCTACTATATTATTTAAAATATTAATAAAAAAATACAAATAATTCACATAACTTTGTTTAATATTTCATACCTATCACCAAATCGAAGAAGTCTTGAAGCTTGATCTCCATTTGTAAGAAGAATAAGAAAAACATTACAGCCTGCTCTACGGATTTCCTTAATGACTTTAACTGTGTGATAATTTGGTGCTAATAAATCTTCGGATTCCTCCACTAAAACCTTAAAATGAAATAAAGACACAGTGTAGTAAATTAAAAAATACTCTAGAAAAAAATATGTCACAACTATATATTTCTATTGTAATAAACACACTAGACAGAGTTCATGACAGGATGAATTTTAACAGCTATGCAAAAAGATCCTAGAAAGAGTGCATCAATACAAAAGGATTAGGAATAATAAACAAGAAACTTGATGGAGAAAGGATTGAATGTGTGGGAAGTTTTGGATATCTTGGAAGCGTCGTCTCAAATAATGGGAGTGCTAAGCTAGAAGTTCTAAATAGAGTGAATAAAGGATCCTCCTTCTTTTACCAAGTGTGGAACTTAGTCTGGGATAATACAGTTCCCATAAGAGCCAAACAGACCATTTTTAAAACATATCTTCTTCCAATAATGACATATGGCCTAGAAAGCTGTGTCTTATTGAAAGGGGACATTAGCAAATTACAGGCATGTGAGATGAAATTTTTAAGATCAGCCTTGCAGAAGACCAGAAGAGACAAGGTCAGAAATGAATATATAAGAAGAGATATGCAGGTGACCTTAACGATGGAAGAAAGATTACGTACCGCAAGACTCAAATGGTTTGGACATGTACAAAGGATGCCAGAGGCACGTATCTACAGACAGTACTTGGACATGGAGGTATCTGGAAAGAGACCCGTTGGACGTCCCAGAAGAAGATGGACTGACCAAATAAGGGATGATCTCCTAACAAAAGGAATGACACTACAGGATATCAGAATACAAAAGGTATATCAAGATAGAGATAGATGGAGGCATATCGTCCACTCAAATCCTACCCGGCCTGCTGGAAGGATACCCAGATGATGATGATGATGAAACAAGAAACCAACCTAAGATAAGGAATAACCTGGGAATAGTGTAAGGATCATGAACAACTGCATCCAGTAATCCATAACATCAAAAACAATCCTGCGGAATCTTAACTTAAATTAAGGTTTCACGAGTTTCAAACATTATAATCAAAGAGAAAGAAGTGCTGGTGTAAAGATAGAGAAGAGGGAACAAACATGTGTAAGGAAAGAAAGTACAAGATTTACGGCAACACTAAGATTAATAATAATGTATTTTAACGTAACAAATGGTCTCATTATCGACCCACTCGCAAATAACAAAAAATAAACACTTACTTTTAAAATTGTTTTTATTCCAAGTTTAAAAAAGAAATTCTCATTGAATATTTCTTGATAATTATTATCACAAAATATGGCCAAACATGTCAGGTCTTTATACATTTGATGTAAAATATCTTGAACTAACCACTCCAGTTCTTTTCCAAAATTTACTTCATTTATACGATTGTAAAAATCAGTAGATAACCTAAAATATAAAAAGAAATGATAGATAATTCGGTGTCGCATTGAGATTATATTGCTAACTACACTGTGCTAATAACTTAAATTACATTACAAATTAAATTAAATTGCAAATTATATTACATTACAAATTAAATTAGAGAGCACAATTCACACTTAGCGAGGCCAATCTGATGGTGTAGTGGTCAGTACAACTTGGCTTACAGACCAGTGATGTATGTCACTGGTACATACCAGTGACATGTGGTTCAAGAATTGAACCCAATTCTGGGTTCAATTCTTGATCAGGTCGGGACATTTTTTTCAACATTCATTTTTATCCATCAGTCTTGATTGTCGTCTGAATTAGCATCAACACGTATAAAAGTTGAAGGTAAAATAAATAAAGATACTTGCTAAGGAGCTAAACCACATGAGGGATTTTTTTACATCCGACTATTTTCCATGTTACTGCTAATGCAGACGGTGAAGGATGATAGATGAAAATAAGTGGTGAAAGCCAAACTTGACTTGGGATAAAACTTGGAACATGAAGAAGTAGCCTACTCACTGCGGAGGAACTATTACTTCTTTCTATTGTAAATAAAAAAATACTAAAAGTTTTCACTAACCTGTACTCCCTTAATCCTGCTTTAATATGTATATTATCAAATGGACAACACCCTCTGGTACTTCTTGCATCCTAACCTCCAGGCAACCTTATCCTGCCAGTCATCCTCTTTCAAATCTTTAAGCCCAACTTATATTCTCCTACTAGGACAACCTTAATCTCCCTCTTCCATGCCTCGCCTCCGATATCCCCCTCCGTATCACCGGAAGTCATCTCCTTCTAGCATCCTTCCCATGTGCCCATATCAATTCAACCTTTTAAACTGTACTGTTTCCACAATCCTGAGATCAACTTCAGCTCTAGTCCTGACAAACTCAATTCTTCTGCTTCTTGTCTTGCCTATCCGGTTCAGATGTTGGTGATCATCATGGATATTTTGACCTTATTAGTCGCTATCCGGAACAATTCCATGGGGCTCTTACCGGACCAAGTCCTGGCTCACCAGTTTGTGGACAAAGTCATTAAAGAGGCTTTAATAATAACATATTCTTTCCATATTTTGGGTTTTAAATAATTTTAATATCTTTAAAAATAAAAAAAGCTATATAATCGTTTATAAAATACATTTTTCAACAAAAATGGGCTAAATCGCCAATGAAAAATAGTACATAATTATTTAAAAAAATTTAGACATGTTTTCAAATTCCTATAGTTAAAGATAAATTTGTCCATGAAGTGGCAAAGGGGTGTATCTAAAAAAAATTGATTTTTAAATAAGCTGGCAACATAGTCATTTTTTATACTCCATTGAATGGCAAAGAGGTGTATGTCAATATCCAGTGGTTGCTTATATTGTAAGCAACATATATATTGACATACGCCTCTTTGCCAGTCGATAGAGCGTAAAAAATGACTATGTTGCCGACTTATCTAAAAATCAATTTTTTTTAGATACACCCTTTGCCAGTTCACGAACGAATAAGAAAATCTTAGAAATTAAATATGTTAAGGAACAATTTCAATTAAGTTTGGGTGATCTGAAATGGATTGATCTTCATATCAGAATTTAGATATTTTTTAAAATGATTTAGAAAATTTACATCTTAAAATATTCCTGAAGTTTCAAGGAATATTCGGTACAACCCTTATTAAAATTACTTCAGCAGTATTTGAGTCTATGGCGAATTTACATATATATGTAACAAACTTACTCTTTACATGTATGGCAAAAGAGATAAAATTTCCTTTAATAAAAAAAAATAAACTGAAAAATATTAACCTCGCATTGCAATGATGTATTAGGATAACAAAAGAACAATACATCAAGAGTATGTTTTTGTTTTCTCCAACATTAAACATGATTAGTTTTGTTTTGAAATCTTATAAACCCAACATAAAAACAGAACTAAACAAGTAGTACAAATAAACTGAATTAGGCGCACTAATTTAATATTAAACATTACTTACCATTCATTGAAAAACTTCCAAGATTACTGACATTTGCATGTCTCATTAAATATTCAGTAAAAAAAACACCATTCATTACTGTAAATTTAAAAAGAAAATTATACAATCTACATATTCTTCTAAAAATTTTTGTCTTTTTTCAGCATGTGACCCATTTCCATTTCATCATTGCTACAATCTCTTACATTCAGAGAAGGAAAATGGATCCATATAATGGATAGTACTCTTATAAAATAACTCCCTCATTTTTTTTATGAACTCAAATCATGAGTCATAACCCCTTATTTGCTACATTTAAGTGTGAAATGTTAAATACTAAACAATTATTGTAATTAAATAAACCTTTATAATGCATCCTGCAGTCTATATTAAATTATAAAAATATTTTATATTTCCACTGACCTATTACAGCCGCTATTTCACTTGTTTTTTTTTTCTTACAAATTAATATTTGTTTAATGTGAATAACTGAAGATTTTATAAGAATAGTTTCAATTTTTAAATTTATGTACTCTGATGATAGTGGAAATAGGATTATGTAATAAAAAAAAAATCTGGAAAACACTCACACAACTTTCTCTTGCCAATGCAAATAATGAACAACATAATCTAACATTAGAAATAAACAAAAAACCAACGTTAATAAACATAACCTATTTTTAATCATGAGTGAATGACGCAAAATGAAAATCAACCTCAGTTTGGCTTAAAAATATGGAAAATCACTCTTTCACGCTAAAATAGGCTCTGTAGAGAAAAATGCTTAAATAAAACTTGTACATCTTTTGATTTCCTATAAATTTTTTTTAAATACACTTTTGTCGTAAAATGCATACTAAGGCTGAAATCATAAAAAAATTGATTTTTTTATACGTTTTCGTGAGAAAAAACCCAGATAATCGCTAATTTCCTCCAAGCATTATACAAAAAAAAGTTTGAAATAAAAGTTGTAGGATTTTAAATTGTCTACAACTTTTATTATATACATTTTTGCGCTAAAATGTATATTAAAGCCACAATCTCAAAAAAACTATTTTTTTACGTGAAAACAACCTCCTCAAGAATTTCAGCAGACATGGCGCCTACCCTATCTTGTAGAGCATAAAAAATTTAGTAAATGAGGCAATTTTTAAAAAAAATCGTCAGAGCCATTTTTGAGAAAATCGCAAAAATTGAAAAATTACATGATACTACTTCCGGTTGACCAATTTTGATTAAAATGTTTTTATCAGGTCCGGTAGTAGTACCTAACTTAAGTTTCAAGTTTGTACGATGTTCTGTTTTTGAGATATTCTGTTCACACTCACACACACACACATACGCACACAGTGATAGCTAAAAACATGTTTTTTTGGGTTCAAGGGGTCTGAAAACATGTAGATCCGGTGAAAACTCAATTTTGAAAAATCGACATGAAAACAATACTTTCCTTCCTATATATTCATAAAGGCAAGAGAGAGTAAAAAAATGAGAGAAGTAGAAATTATAACAGGTCAATGGAAGAATTAAGTAATTAAATAAGTAGAATATTAAAGTTAATGTTGTCAAAAATCAGTATTGTACTTAAATGTTATGCAATAAAAAAGTACATTTACTTCTGGTTTGGTTTTGAATTTACGATTTCAGTGATGGTCTTTGCCAACAGTCATGCACATAGCCTATGGCTAATCAAATTTAATGGACGAAAGCAGTGTTACAGAGTGTACATAAGTCTACATCCTGGTTCCGGTTTCGACCGGAACTTCAACCCCAAAACCGGAAAAAAATGTCTCAAAACTGGAAGTCAAGAAATCAAAGTCGTAATTTAGAAACAAAAATAGTGATTCCTATTAAAGAATAGATACAGAAATCACTGATTGGTTTTTGATTTTGCCGTAGGTTAAGGGTAAGCCTGTTTAAAAATTGCTTCCAGCCATGAGACTAGTCTCATGAAAGGGGTATTTTACTTATACAATTTTTCAGGGCTGATGAGCTCTGAACGGACGCATTGCCCCATACCCACTTCATCGCTAGCCAATGACTTGCTCTCGTGGCTCCATTATATATTTCATCACCCATTTTTTTGGTCTTTCAATAACAATTAAAACCATTTGTACAATCTGACAACGCTGGTAATTGTTCTGATTGGTCTAAACGCATCCAACAACAGAGCTCATCAACCGAGAAAAGCATTATAGTATTGTTATTCTTTTACTGGTTGTTTAATAATAACAAATTAAGAACCAGAACGTAAAGTTGGAAAACAAATGTAAAATAAGACAACAATTTTATTGAAATATACCTGAAGACATTTTATTAAAATTACAACTACAAAGGTAATTGTTCAGCTGTTTTACATCTATTACTGTCAAGATAACTATTAAAAAAAAAATCACCAATAATTTACAAACCTGATACGATGCCTGTTTACACTCAATCTGTTCGTTGCAGGGCTAAAATAAATAGTTCTGTTTCTTATCACATGGTCAGCCAATTAAATGACTGAATCATTTAAGAACAGAAGAGGTAGAGATGTAAAAGTCACTAATCAGAGTTATCTCCTCTGAAAGTAATGAATTTCATTATACAGCCAGACCCTGTGGTGAATGAAGTGAAGGTGTCATTTGCAGGGTGGAAAATATGTGCTTTTCAGAGGGCCCGGCATGCTGATAAGCGTACTTTTCCACTCAGTGAGGAAGGTATGGTAAACCACCTCACTCCTCGTTTTAGTTAGTAAAACCGCTTTAGGTTCAAAACAGCCTTTCAGCTGATGACCTAAACAACGATACGATTCCATTGCATGAGTCTGCTTAATTTTTGACTATAATCTGTACCATAACATTGTCAGCTTTTCCATATATACATATAAGTAAAAGTAATGTATGATTACGTCACACATTAAATAAACAAAGTTAACTGGGAATTGAACCCGGGACCCTGGCTTTGAAGCCGAGTTCCAGTTTTGATTCCCAGTCAGGTCTGGCATTTTTACATGACTCATCTTCATCTATCATTCTTCTCACTGTCTGCATTAGCAGTAATTGCAAAATTGTCAGATGTAAAAAAAAGTGATTAACCAAAAATCATAACAGAACTATGATACATCAGTAACACTGTCACAAAATAGTAAATAAATAAAGCAATAAAGTGGTTATTTATGAAGTTATAAGAGATGTATTGTGACCTGATGGCAACTACTTGTTTTTTTTCTATAAATGGTAGGACTCTGTTGTACCCATTAGACCAGGGGTCTCCAAACTACGGCCCGCGAACAGATTTTTTCCGGCCTGCGGAAAGCTAGCATACTGAGAAAAAGTTTTTATTTGATAATATATTTCCTTTTAAGCATTTTTACCATTAAATATGAGTACAGTAGTCGTCTCTCACTTGCCACTTCTTTTCTCAATAAGTGTAAAACTAGCTGTAAACAAGTAGTGATCAACCATTGTTTGACCCTAAATGGGCTGAAATTTTACGTGGCGAACAAATGCAATATTCTCACTAAAAAATAATTGTTCCTTTTAAGCTTTACACTTGTTGTAAACTCATGTATTGTCAAGTTTTCTTTAAAATTTAATGAAGTACATTTTGTAGTAAATTGAAAAGATTTGGTTTTGTATCATCCTGTGTTTTCATTAAGCCTACTTGAAAACTCCTTTTACAGAACAAATATTATTTTATAGCAAATATAATTATTTGTTTGGTCACAGCTTTTTTTTTAAATCATGTAAAGAATTTTAGTTAGCCAACAACAAAGATATTAAAAGGAAATAAAGCAACTTAAAAAACTAAGCAAGAAAATCTCAAAAACCACCACTGAGCTCTTAATTAGACAAAACTTCGAGGGTGTATGGGGGGGGGGGACTAGACTTTCTGCCCTGAAATATTGCTGGTCCGCCTTTCCTCCAAAAATTTACAATGTGGCCCTTGAGTAAAAAAGGTTGGAGACCCTGCATTAGACTATTATTTATTGTTAATTATCTTTTTTTATTTCTTTGTTATTTTCTACTAATTTTATTCGAAATCCAGTTTCCACTGGAAATACCGGGTCGTTTTCAGCCCCCGTGAACCCAAAAAGTCATGTTTTTAATGATTGGTCTGTGTGTATGTGTGTGTTTGAACAAAATATCTGAAGAACAAAGTTAAAATATGTATCATACAAAGTCAAAACTTGGAACTTAAGTAAGATACCACAAGGGGACCCAACATGAACATTTTCATCAAAATCGGTCAACTGAATGTAGTAGGTTATTCATGAGATTTTCTCAAAAATGACTCCTACCATTTTTAAAAAATTGTCTAATTACCTACATTATTTAATCTCTACAAAATAATTGACACTACATAAGACTCTGTAGAAAAAATTCTTGAAATAAAAGTTTTAGGTTTTTTAATTTCCTACACTTTAAATATAGAAACACATTTGCCCTAAAATACGTATTAAGGCTGCAATCTTAAAAAAATTATTTTTTACCACCAAAGCACAGCCGCTCAAAAATTTCAGCATAAACAGCGCTTACCCTATCTTTTAAACAATAAAAATGTAGTACATACGGCCATTTTAAAAAAAATCAGAGTTGTTTTTGAGAAAACTGCACGAATAAACTACTACTTCCAATTGACTAACGTAAATGAAAATGTTCGTGTTGAGTCACCTAGTGCTACCCAACTTAAAGTTAAAGTTTCAACCTCGAACAATATTTTCTTCACAAACGCAAAGACACACAGACCAATCCACTAAAAACATGGTTTTCTTTGGGTATAGGGGGCTGAAAACATGTATTTCCTGTGAAAACTCGAATTGGAAAATTGACATGAAAACAATACAGTACGTTCCTTCCCTATATGTTTATATAGAGCAAGAGAAAGTAAAAATTCATTTAAATTAATAACAATCATCTAGTTACTTTACAATCTGATAATTCTACGGGTAACTCTAATGAATTTCAAGCTCACAATGATACGACGCATAATATAACAGTTAACAATTTTCAGTACACATAAAAATTACAAATAATGCTAATTGATCTTTCATTGATTTTTCCTTCAAATAAACAATTTCATAAAATCTATATTTGTTCTAATGCACTGAAACAGAATTTGTAGAATAATTTAAATCTAATTTACAATACTTTTTCTGAACTTGTTAAAATAATTGACATGATTTTCGATTACTAAATAAGATACTTTTTAAGTACATTTATACAACGATTATGTTTTTAAAATAGTATTTGAGCATTAGAATTTATCTTTAAAGTGAATACATTACTAAATTATTGACAGAAGTAATTATTGTATGAGTTTCTCATACAAGAATAATAATACCGGAATATATTTTAATAAATTTACCGAATAAAAAAAACAGATCAATAAGTACTATTGAAATACGAATTGAATAATCAGATCAGAATATCACAGAAGAATATAATTTTTTTTTGTTACGTCCCTAAAACCATAATGTCAAGTAGAATTTTTGAAGATTAGATTGTTTTCGAATGAATATCTGAAGCCCAATTTGCTCTCCATTCTCCTACCGGCAAATGATGTCTATCAATAATCCACCCTGCAACATAAAATATTATTACTATAGAAAGACAAAAAAAAAATATGCAAGACTTTTTGAAAAACGATAATAAATTTTCACAAATACATAACTGATTAATAAATTAAGTCATTCAAAAAACTAAGAATCTGTTTGATGAGGCAAAATTAAATGTTTGTGGATGATGTGAAATCAGTATCTAGATTAATACAGATTGTTAGAGCCACTTGACTGACTAAAAAAGAAAATTTTATTATTTTCCTTCAGTTCAAAAATAAAAAAAAACTGGTGTGAAACACACACAATTTTCTCCGCGCGCCATCTATTGACTATAGTCCATGAAATTTCAATAGAAGCTTCCGTAATAAGTATTTTCACTCCCACACATGTAAAGTGGTTGTAGCAGTTTGTATAGTGTGCAGCAAAACGTACTACTACTTCCATACTCTTGATTATAAACAAATGAGTAATAGGCACAAATCACCATCTATTTTTAATGTTTACTTTTATTGATATATTACTTTAATGTCAAAATAAATACTTTATAAATCAGAATGTCAAATTATTTTAGTTAATTAATTACAGATTGTATTATACTCTGCAGTGTTTGCTTTTATAACTGTCAACACAAAATGTACGGCTGTTTCTATTTTAAAGACATAATATATAAAAATATACATAGTCTTTTATAAATGTATAGGATTATATTATAGTACAAATAAATTCACCAGTTCAGTTTGAGTTTCTGTTCAGTACATAAGAGATTAAAGTGTACGCAATACCGGTCAACGATGAGTGAAAAACGTGATTTATGAAGCCAATCCAAAAACATTATTTACAGTGTGTATAATTACTTTAAAGAACTTCTGTATAGTAATCCTGAAGCAACAATTCGTGAAATGTTTTCATCAACCCAGGAAGTGACTGCAACTGCTTGCTCATGCAGTCACAGCACTATATATATACTAAAATAGGATTATACAATTAAATACAATAAATTACTTTAAAAGAATTAAATTCATACGAAAGTATTAAACACTGGTAACAATTTAGAGCCATACTTTTCTAACAACCAGTACATTTGCTGACTACTCGAAATAAACGGACGAGGCAAGAAGAGGGAACGTGTACAGTGCAAGCTTCTATTGAAATTACATGGACTATAGTAATCTACATATATTCGATCTGCTTACCGACCGATCTTCCTACCCACGCTCCTTGTCCCGCTTCCTTCCTACTCACTTGTACATTGACTCATGTTACATACACTTCGTTTTTGAGCCTCTCTTCGGTCACGCATCTAACGGGATGTGTTGCCAAAGGCTTTGTTTGTTGCTGTGCTAATTCCGATTCTATGCTTGCTTATGCATTTAACTGCTGTACTTGTGTTATTATACTGTTTGTGTTTGTATATATGTGCTTTAATAGTTAGTGTGTTGTCGCAACGATCCATTATCGCAACGTGCTCGCCATATCCAGTTCTCCAAGTATCTCCTCGGCTAAGTTCAATACCACGTAAGTGGCCTAGCTTTTGTTTGTAGTTATAAGTTCAATTGTAGAAGTGAGTGTTCCATTTCCTTGTGTTCCCTTTTCCATCTGCTATTATCTCCAATATTTATCTTCCAATTAACTTTACCCTATACATTCGTTTTGGTCTTAGACAGGACCCCGATAAACTGTATTGGTTCTCTGGTATATATTGTGACAGAATCAACTGGATTGTTCGCGAAGGTTCCAGAATTCCATTCATAAAAATAGTTAAGGAATAATAAAAATAACAACACACAATAGCAACAATAAAATAATGACAGTTGTAACCATAAAAGTATGTCTATTCATAAACGTTGTGATAACTACTATAAAAATTCAGATATTGTGTACAGCTATTATGAGGGTGGCAGGTTGTTTACGTTTTCTATTTACAAAAGACCTATTCTTGACCTGTTTACTACGGATTTTTCTAGCATTCATTAATAAAAGGTTATTTATTTTTTGTACTTTATGATTTCTCTACTTTGTTCTGGAATGATCTTTTATAAATAGGTATATAAAGAGACCCCCGAGTGCGGTCAAGTAGTATCCGCTTGATCTTCGACAAGCGATTATCGGGTTGTTATTTAGCAGGTTAACTATTCCGAGAATTGTGCTGGTCGACGACTGTTATACTGCCTTTTTTGTGTGTGTATTGGATAAAGTCTTTTTGTAAGTGTATTGTAAAGTTAATGTGTAAATTTTGTGAATTCAGTTTCGGTGTTTTGTATGTTTGTGGAATCTATAAAAGTGATTGTAAGTTATTTATTGCTAATTATCTATTTTAAGTGAATTATTAAATCATTTATTGTATTACTACTTACTTACTTACGAAGCGCTACAGCCCTACGTGGACCTTGGCCTCCTCAACAATGCGCCTCCATTCATCCCTCTGACCTGCCCGTCTCCTCCAGTTCCCCACCCCCAAGCTCGTCAGATCCTTTTCCACATCCTGCAGCCAGCGTGTTCTAGGGCGACCCCTCCTCCTCGTTCCTTCCATTCTCCCAACAAGCATCTGTCTCTGCATCCTGTCCTGTTCCATCCTGTGCACATGTCCCAGCCAGCTGATTCGTCTAGACTTTATATACCGTACTATATCTTTTCCTTGTAAAATGGTGTTGATTTCTGCATTGGTTCTTACTCTCCATTCGCCTTCGTCATATATTGGACCATGAATTCTTCTCAAAATCTTTCTTTCAAAAATCCTCAATGCGTTAACGTTCCGAGAGCCAAGAACCCATGCTTCACAGCCATATGTCACTACCGGTCTTATTAGTGTTTGATATATTTTCTTCTTTGTACATCTTGATATAAGCCTAGATTTTATTAAATTTCTGTTTGCATAGTAGGCTCTGTTACCCTGATCAATTCTCTTCCTTATTTCATTACTGAGGTTGTTATTCACATTGAGCTCAGTACCAAAGTAAATAAACTTTTCTACACTTTCAAATTTATATCTGCCTGCTTCAAAATCTTCAGCTGTTCTCCTCGCCAGAGATTGAGTCACTTTCATGTACTTGGTTTTGTTGTTGTTGATTCCAAGTCCTATCCCTAGCCCCTCCTTTTCAAGTGTGAGAAACATTTCTTTTAGAGCTGCTGCACTACGAGCCACCAATACTATGTCATCCGCATAGGCTAGTCCTTGACTGGATTTGAAGATGATATTCCCTGTGAGATTTAGCTTTTGAACTACTTTCTGCAGAGCTAGATTGAAAAGTAGTGCTGATAGTGCGTCGCCTTGCCTTACTCCTTGGTCAATTTGGAATGCTCTGCTCGTTTTTCCTCCAATGAGTACTTTGGCATTATTATTTGTCAAAATCACAGACGTCAATCTTATGAGTTTTCCAGGGAAACCGAAACTCTCCAGCGCTTTTAACAGATTATTAATTATCACAGAGTCAAATGCTTGCTTGAAATCTATGAATAGCATGTGTAAGTCTACACCGTATTCAGTACATTTTTCCATGAGTTGGCGTATTGCAAAAATTTGATCAGTTGTCCCTCTTCCCGGCCTAAAACCACACTGATATTCGCCAATAATTCTCTCGGATAGTGAGCTCATTCTTTTCAAGAGGATGGAGGACAATATTTTGTAGGCAACATTCAACAGTTATTCCTCGATAGTTGCTGCACACTAGTTTTTCTCCTTTCTTATAAATTGGACAGATGAGTCCCATACTCCACTCTTTGGGCAGCTCCTCTTTCCTCCATATCATCAGAAGTAGTTTGAACATTTTATCAATCACCTTATCACCTCCATTTTTCCACATATCTGCTGTTATGGAGTCTTCGCCTGGTGATTTGTAATTCTTTTGTTTTTGTATTGCTTCAACTACTTCTTCTCTAGTAGGAGTTTCAACTTCAATATCAGCAGTGTGATAAGATGGGGCCCAAACCTCTCGTTCTCTACTATTTCCATTTAGAACATGTTGGAAATGTTCTGCCCATCTCTCTAGCACCTTCGATTCTTCAGAGATCACTTCACCATCTTTATCTCTGCACATATTGGTTCTTGGTTGGAAGCCTTTACTCATAACTGACAGTTTGATAAAATCTCCTTGTTTCATTCTGCCTATTTATTGTATTACTTAATTATAATTAGTTTAATCATTTATTTTGTAATCTTTTAGTGAAATAAATATTTGTAATTGTAAACTTTAGTGCAATAATTATTTAATTACCTAGATCCCGAAACGGACCTTAGCAATAAGTGTCACAATATTTTAGTTTAAAACGCGGGCTGCATTTTGGGAACATCTAAGTAAAAGGCTTAACAACCTGTCTTAATCTTTCTTTAATTGTGGAAAAAGATGATAATACACACCGTACAATTTTCTATTCTTATTAATGTCATTAATAGTGATGTCTTTAAAAGATAACACTTTTGTATAAACGTTTTCCATAAGAAATGATAATTGCTGCTACTGGAACTCATCTTGAAATACTGACAACTGAATGAAGGTTTAAGCGTGTTTGTACATGCTCCCACTGCGCACAATCACCAGTGTTCACTGTGCGCTTACCGTTACAGTGTCCATGTTCAAATTCATAACAAAAGAAATTCAGCAAGAAACAGCAATCTAAAAAGGTGGGGTTGTTCAAAAATCTAACAGAATAAAAGTCAAAAATAAACTACAATAGGGCTGATATAAAATTTACTGAATAAATTAAAATAAACAACTATAATAAAATACACACATACCACTTTCTTTCAAAGATTTCAAAAATACTTCAAATTCTTTTTTCATAATTGCATCTAATTTAGTAATTTCTTCAAAAGAGATATTATTAATTTTTACAGGTTCTTTACCAGATGTTAAACCTGTATTGATAATAAATTCTTTACTTCTATTTTTAAAATCAGATATTGAATTTCTTTTTAATTTTTCCATCAGTTCATTTAGAGGAGAACTAAGTTTGTCGATTTCCAATGGAATTTTCTGCAAAGAAAATCAAATATAATTAATATCAATTAACTTAAAATAAAATTTCTATTGCCAAAATAAAAAGAAAATTCTTGTCAAAATGTTGTTTCAACAGATTACTAGTTTCTGTATTAAACACTGGAAAGGTTAAGAAATGCCATGTTATCAGATTTCTTGAGTTTGGAATACTGTCTCATTACAATAAAGTCAGACAATCTCTGGACTCTATTGTACGAGGGGGTAATCAAAAGAAACCAGAATTATTTGTCAAAAGCTATTTATTTTCAATTTTTTTACAAAACAATCTTATGCCCTTCAAAATACTCTCCATTACAACTAATACATTTATCCCGCTGGTGCTTCCACTGTTCGAAACATATTTTGTAGTCATCTTCAGAAATGACAGCTCCTCCCTCATTTTATTCTTGACCGCTTCCATGTTGTCAAATCAGTGTCCTTTAATGTCCCTTTTCATGCGTGGAAATAAGAAAAAGTCGCCCGGAGCCAGGTCAGGTGAGTAAGGTGCATGGGGCAGCGGAACCATGCCATTTTTAATCAAAAAATCTTTCACCGAGATGGCTATGTGTGCAGTGCATTGTCGTGGTGAAAGAACCAGTCTCCTGCGTGCCACAAATCGGATCATTTTTGACGAATACTGTTACACAGTCTTCTTAAAACTTCCAAATTGTCAGTCGACGAGCTGAGAGCACATGCTCTCAAATTTTTTTGAACATTTTTGTCAATTCGAGCAATCGATGGACGTCCAGAACGGGGTTTGTCATCGATCGACATGACGCCATTTTCAAACCGAGAAAACCACTCGTATACTTGAGATTTTCCCATAGCTTGTAAGCTGTTTTCAACATTAAAACAGTTTCAGCAGCACTTTTACCAAGTGGAAAACAAAATTTCCCAGCTACACATTGTTCACTTAAACTTGCCATCATAAAAATGAAACAAGAACATAATAGCGCTAGCAAAAACAATCACTGCAGATGAATATTGAACTCACAATGAGTTGCAACCACTGAACTCGAAATGAGTTGCGCTATACATGTATGTGCGGCACAAATGCGTACTACACAAGCACCGCCCATGGCAATGCTATTCCGGTTACTTTTGGGTACTCCCTCGTATAATTTTTTTTAGTTATTTCTTTGCTTTGTATATAGAATCATTACAATTACAAGTTTGGTATCAAAATAAAATAACCTGATAACGTGATTACTTACTTAATTTACTAATTTTATCTGTATGTGACTGTAAAACAGGATTATTATCCACTACATCTTTTTTGCATAATTAACACCAGAATTTAATTCATGCATCAGAATTTTTAAATAAAATTTTAACCGTCTTTATTATGAAGAGCTTTAGAACAAAATTTTCAGTCTTGTTTTAAGCATTTAAGCATATTTTAAGCATTCTTGGAAGTGGTGAATTTAAAGGAGACTGCTGGGTTCATCCTTGTAGGCTAGCTGAGAATGGAAAAACTGTAAAACAACATTTTAGAGTATTTCCCACACCTAATAAAGAAAAAAATTCTTTATGATAATTTAATAATGAATCCTCGTAATCTAGTAATTGTGATATTACAAAAATGATTTTTTTTTTTACCCTGTAGAAGAAAAAGATGCCCATAACGGCCAGGTGGAGTGTTAAATTAATTGCACTCGATCTGTTGATTCCAGGGCTATAAAAAATAGTTCTGTTTCTTATCACATAGTCAGCCAATTATTGACTGAACTATTTAAGAACAGAAGAGGTAGAGGTGTAAAAGACACTAGTCAGAGTTATCTCCTATGAGAGTAGTGAATTTCACTACACAGCCAGATCCTGTGGTAAATGAAGTAACGGTGTCATTTGCAGTGTGGAAAAAAAGTGCTTTTTGGATGGCCTGGCATTCTGATAAGCTTACTCTTTCAATTCAGTGAGGAAGGCAGTAGTAAACCACCTCACTCCACGTTTTTACTTAGTAAAACCTCTAGAGGTTCAAACCAGCCTTTCGGCTGTTGACCTAAACAACAATAGAAGAAAAAGCTTAAAAATTATTCATATCCACTAATTTCAGAATCACACTTATTTAATGTTTAAATTAAATTAACCAAATTAAAAAAAATGGCGGTGAAAAATTGTGGGAATTACATGAGTAAGAATGGTTATTTTCAATAAATACAATAACAGTTGTTGTTTAGGTCATCAGTCAAAAGGCTGGTTTGAACCTCTAGAGGTTTTACTAAGTAAAACGAGGAGTGAGGTGGTTTACCATTGCCTTCCTCACTGAGTGGAAAAGTACGCTTATCAGCATGCCGAGCCCTCTGAAAAGCACATATTTTCCACTCTGCAAATGACACCTTCACTTCATTCACCACAGGGTCTGGCTGTATAATGAAATTCATTACTTTCAGATAAGATAACTCTGATTAGTGTCTTTTACACCTCTACCTCTTCTGTTCTTAAATGATTCAGTCATTTAATTGGCTGACCATGTGATAAGAAACAGAACTATTTATTTTAGCCCTGCAACTAACAGATCGAGTGTAAATAATTTGACACTCCACCTGTCTGTTATGGGCAGACAATAACAGAAA
The DNA here is from genome assembly GCA_035578175.1 of Catonia carolina. Taxonomy (NCBI): domain Eukaryota; kingdom Metazoa; phylum Arthropoda; class Insecta; order Hemiptera; family Achilidae; genus Catonia; species Catonia carolina. The sequence goes on along the minus strand of JAQMRL010000004.1, from coordinate 69,337,930 downwards.
CAATTAAAATAATATTAATAACTTACCAATTTAAAATTATTAGAAATACTTGTAGCAATACCTAAAAGTACTGCGTGATAGTAGGCCAATAACGCATCTTTATCATTATGGTCAGGTTTTAACGGAACAAAGATAGTTTTCAATGGATTATTAACAATCACTAAATAAGAATTATTGCAACACTCACTACCATACGAATAGAAATGAAATTCATCATTTGATAACAGATTATGGTCGATTAAATGTTTTAATGAACATCCCATTTTGATTTGAAAGCCACAAAAATCTTGATCTGTAACCAACAACACACAAAATAACAAAATATTGGTAATAAAACATTAAAAATAAAGAAAAAAAACTAACCTCAATAAACATACCTAATTTTAATCATGAGTGAAGGATGCAAATTGAAAATCAACATCATTTTGGCTTAAAAATACGGAAAATCTTTCTTTCACGCTAAACCAGGCTCTGTAGAGAAAAATACTCTAAATAAAAGTTGTAGATCTTTTAATTTCCTATAAATTTGATTATATACACTTTTGTTGTAAAATGCATGCTAAGGTTGAAATCTTAATAAAATCAATTTTTTACACGTTTTCATGAAACAAAAAAAAGAAAATCGCTAATTACCGCTAAACTACACGTTATACAAAAAGTTTGAAATGAAAGTTGTAGGATTTTAAATTCTCTACAACTTTTGTTATACGCATTTTTGCACTAAACTGCATATTAAAGCCGTAATCTTAAAAAAAACAATTTTGTAGAGCATAAAAAGTGTTTTTAAAAGGTGATTTTAAAAAAAAATTGTAGGAGCCATTTTTGAGAAAATTGCAAAAAAGTGAAAAATTACACGAATAAACTAGTACTCTTCCGGTTGACCGATTTTGATGAAAATGTTTGTTTCGGGTCCGGTAGTAGTATCTATCTTGTTTTAAGTTTCAACTTTGTAAGATGTTCCGTTCTTGAGATATTCTGTTCAAATACACGCACGCACGCACGCACACACACACACACACACACACACACAGACCAATCGCTAAAATTATGTTTTTTGGATTCAGGGGGTCTGAAAATGTGTAGATCCGGTGAAAACTCTATTTCAAAAAATCGACATGAAAACAATACTTTCCTTCCTGTATATTCATATAGGCAAGAGAAAGTAAAAATTAAGATAAGTATTACATAAAATTAAAAAGAGGAATCATGACCTTACCTTTAATTCCAGTTCCAAGGAAGACAGATTCTTTGTTATTAACCCTATCAGAATTCTCAATAATATAATATTTAAAATAAGTCTTTAAAATGATCAACAACCGTTCTTTATTCAAAGTTTTAAAATTAAGTGCTTTTACAGCTTTGTAGTTTGAATACATATGAAGTAATATACAAATGACAAAAATCAGTTTGGCCAACCTAAAAACAATAAAAAAATTAGATAACATGTGAAATCCTCCTGTTAAAGTAACAACTACTATTATAACGGGTGATTCAAAAAGAGCGCCGGTTTTTAAACGGCTGGTAAATTTTTGTTTATCGGTTGGCAACATTGTTAGACCTCATTTCTATTTCGGAGAACATTCCGATTGACGATTCAGTTGTAGTTTCTCTTGTTCGCAGTGTAGTACTCTCGCAGTCTGTGTCTAACCATGGAGAAGTTTACTATTGCACAACGAGTGTTAATCGTCAAAACATTTTACCAGAGTGGAGAGTTATGCGGCTACTGTCAGGCGACTTCGCGGTACTCTAGGACGTAATGAAGCACTGAATGAATCAACAGTTCGCAGGCTCATGAAAAAGTTTTTTGAGACGGGTTCAACAGTCGACCTTAAAAGTTCTGGACGTCGTCGTTCTGGCCGAACTGAGCAGAACGTTGCGTTGGTTCGTGACAGTGTGGCTGTTAGCCCAGCAAAATCAATACGTCGCCGTTCTCAACAATTGGGTTTACGATGTTCTTCTGTACGGAGAATTCTTCGGTACGATCTCCAATATCACCCGTATAAAATTCAGTTGCTGCACGAGAAACAATGTTGTTGCTCCGTGAACGGTTCCAGGATCGCATCATTTCTCGTAATTCCGACCATCAATGGCCACCAAGGTCGTGTGACTTGACGCCTTGTGACTTTCATCTTTAGGGTCATCTGAAGTCATTGGTGTATGCCAATAAACCCCGAAACATCAATGACTTGAAGGAGGAAATTCGACGGGTTATCGGGCAAATGGAAGTCGAAACTTGTGCAGTAATATCCAATTTCATGGACAGAGTTGATGCGAGCCAGTGCAGTAGAGGAGGACACATGCATGACATCATTTTTCATACATGAAATCGGAAGGTAAGATGAACTTGTTGATGTATTTATTTTCAGTTTTTCAATAAAATAAATCTCTTAATTTGATTTATATCAAAACCGGCGCTCTTTTTGAATCACCCTATAGATACTGAAGTCACGAGATTACTTTTTGCGTATGGTTGGGCTGTGAGGAAAGGAACGAGAAAATTTGACAGTGCTGCCAACCTCAACAGTGACACTACTCGTACATTTCACTACTGTGCAGTTTCTACATACATTTTGTAAGTTATGGTTTTTCCCAGAAAATGTTTTCTTCATAAACCTTATATAAAATAAATGTGACTTGTAATATAGCCTATAGCTTAATTACATGACTAGAAATTTTTGATTTACTGTAATTACATGCTACCTTATTCCACTGGAACAAAATTTTCTATAAATGAATCGTCTTCTTTACTATCGCTGTCACTGGGTATCAGTCACACTAGCATCTCTACCTAACCGTTCACATTTTTTACCAGATGTCAACAAAACTGTTGAAGAATACCTTCTTCAACTCTTTAATTTCCTTCTCTATTTTTCAAATGGTGGAAAGAGAAACATTACAGTAGTTAGCCACTAACTAATGGTTTTTGTTAAGAGGCAGGGAAAGGTATTTTTGTTTAGCTTGAACTTCACAGCAATTTATTACACTGCATAATAGATTTCATTCAGCACTGTGAATAGTCTGCAACCGTTTTTGAGTAACTAACATTTCTGTTTACAGTAACAAAATTATATTCGTACAGTTAACCTACAAAAGGTTCTGCGATATACTGCATATGCTCTGGGTGTAGGCTAAGTTGTGTTTGTTTCACTGAAATTAAAGCAGTCGCACATGCGCACTGATGCTTTTCCCCCTTTACCCCTCGTTGCAAACAAGGGCAAACTCAAGACTCTAGTAACTATATATATTAAAATATCGAGAATATTAATTTCATAGTTACCAAAAAAAAAAATTGAATCAAAAGCTTTACCTTTCAGATTCTGCAACAAACGAAAGTAAAAATATTCCAAAAATCGATCCAATTAAATTAAGACAAGTTTCTTGACTACCATCCTTTGCTGAAACATCTCCCATATTATTACGAATTGCCTGAAAACGAAATTGTTATTAACAAAACCAAGTAATTTAACTTTAGATATTAAAGATAGCAAAAATTATGAGCCAATAAATTTTTTTTAGTTCAAGTCGTCAACTGTTTGGTCATAAGATTCTACAATGGGTTATGATACGAGAATCAGTGGTTTTTCACATGTTATAATTTTATATGGGCACAAAAAGTTGTGTTAGGAAGGAAGGCAGTCAGTTAGAAATGGCTAATGTAACTGGTTCGTTTTTAAGGTTTTTATAAATTTTAATAAATGAACATGAAAGGTCTATATGATAAATGTTCAAATTGTTCATTTGTTTGCTGATGACCAAATTATAAGTTTTGCAAAAATTACGATAAACAATTTTAAGTTGTAGATACTGTAGGTGAAAATAACAATTTAATGTAGGTACATAAAAACTATCAACAATTTTTAAAAAATATGCCCTAATTATTAAAAATACAAAGAATATTTAACACACTTATCATAATAGCATACGGGTATAAAATGTTCAACGGTAGAGCTACTTACGAAAAAATTTACTACTTTTGGAGAAGCTCTGTAACAGAAGATGGCGTATGTGACGTTTACGTTAAAGACACATGTGCCCTTTTATTAACAGCAATATCATATCAAACCAGTGCCTTATTACATTGTCTCAGTTGGGGTTGTTTGTTGTTGTTTTTCAACGTAGGCTAAATATTATGCCCTAAATTACCAATTCACATTCGTCACAGTCAAGACACATCGGATAATCCGAATGTCGGATAACCAGCATCTTACTGTACACGGTCATTGGAGGGTTGTGACAGAATCTACAAACCAACAATTCCATTGTTGAATTTTTACAAAATTATAAATATGTTGCCACACACTTTTAACGTGGATGTAGAACAGACAATAATATTTTGGGAAAAGTTGGCAGAGGGAGGACCATCAACAGAATGTTACATCCAGTTTTGTAGAGAAACCACAGATCATGTGGCACTAAGACGAAAATTTTCTATTTTTTTGTTGAAAGTGCCTCCATTTTTGGCTCGGAGGTTTAGATTCTCCAACCACAATTTTAAAGCAGCTATGGAAACATGTTTCTGAAGTTTGTTTTTTTGATTTTATGTCAGACTGTTCTGCAATTACTGCTAATGCAGATGGTGAAGAATGAAATGATTTTTGTAACGTATGAAAATATGCCATGCCTGAATGGGATTCGAACCCAAGACCACATGATGAGAGGCGAGCACGTTACCAACTACGCCAATGCGGCCGGCGTAGTTTCTGAAGAAGCAGTCAGTTAACTATGATATATTGAGTCATAGATCGGAATTTGAGTTGTATATATTGTGACAATATCGAAGAAGAGCATGGTTCGCGAAATTTCTAGCACTTCATTCATAGAATGGTAAAGAGTAGATAATAGAGTGGAAAAGTAACAATAGGGTGGCTATAAAGGGATGCCTATTCATGAAAGTTGTTTGAAAGGACTGCGCTATTGTGTCTTGTACAACTATTTATGAAAATGTCGGCCTGTAACAACTTATATTCTATTAACAATAAGATCTATTGTTGACTTGTTTACAATAGATTTTTCAAGCACTCATTTATAAAGGGTTTTTTTGTACTTTATTATCTCCATGGGATTCCTCTGTTTTGCTAGAATTATCTTTTTGAAATACCTATATAAAGAGCGCCCGAGTGCGGTCAGGGAGTTAGCATTTGTTTGATCTTTAATGAGTGGCCATTGGGCGTAGTGCAGGCACGTTCCGGGCCGCATTGTGTTGGTCAACGATTGTTATACTGTCTTTGTTTGTATGCGCATTGTGAAAAGTTATTGTGTATCTCTGTATTAAATTCGGTTTTTGTGTATTCGGTTTCATTTTGTATGTGTATTGTAAGTAGTGCTAAGTAAATTATTAAGTTATTTATTGTATTACTTCATTATAATTAGTTCATTATTTATTTTGTAAATCTTTTAGTGTAATAAATATTTGTAATTGTAAACTTTAGTGTATTAATTATTTAATAACCTAGATCCTGAAACAGACCTTAGCGATAAGTGTCACAATATTTAAGAAATCTAGGAAAATCTACAACTCATAAAATTTAACATTAAGTATTTTCATAATACATTTAAATTTTATCCATAAATAACTACTTTCCAATCCAGATCCATAAAATATTTTAAAATACACATTTTTTTATATAATAAACAAAATTTGTATTACTGTATTATAATTAAAAGTGTTTAATTATATAATAATTATATAAAAAGTATAATTAAATAATAATAATAGTATAATTAAAAGTGTTTAATTATAATTAAAATTTGTATTACTGTATTATAATTAAAAGTGTCTGGGATTTTAAAATCGGTTTGAACTGGACGAAGGAGGTCAAGGAGGACTTGGAAAGGTTTGGGTTGACGCTGGAGGATGTGAGGTTCAAGTCTGAAAGTTATAGAGGGTTGAAGGATCTGGCTTTGGAACCGGAAACCAAGACTAGAAGAGTGCAGAGGGTGACAGAAGAACTCCGGGCTCAGAGAGCACAAAGAATGAGGGAATACTGGGTAAAGATCAGGGCTCAGAGATCGAAGTAGAATCTTTCATGTTGTGGCTGAAGTGGTCCATTGTGGCCTCACAAGTAAAAAAAAAAAAAAAAAAAAAAAAAAAATTAAAAGTTTTTCTGTACCTGATGTTGTGTAGTTGCAGCTTTTGTAGCACCTCCAGCTACACCAACGATAGCTTTCATTGTAGTAGATACACATAATAATTCCGTTGAAAATTTCGGAATGACTGGTAATAAAAACATTTCAACACACATAGCTGAATCATTTAAAAAATCTGCAAAAAGTCTCCATTTTTTACAATCTGCATCAAGACTTGTTCTGTAATCATAATTTTACGTCTGTTAAATTTTAATTATGTTTTTAAAACAAGTTTTTTATAGTCCATCTACTGTAAGAGTACTCCGCGCGAGGCAAGCGCCTATAGGTTGTAAACAAAAGTTTTACACTAGTTGGCGAGTATCTACCTCTCCGCCGAACAATATTATCTTGCACTACGTACCATCATAAAAACATCTACATCCAGGTAAAATAAACATTATCCTTTAAGGGTTTTCAATTATACCGTTATGATTACTTGTAATTATTGTAGTTTCACAAAAACTCCCTAATTTATTAATTTAAACATTACATTTAACAAACCAATTTTTCCTACTTTTAAATGTTTACCGCTTTTATGTTTCAAAAACTCAACACATTCACTATGACGCATGTTAACAAAACACAGCTTACAAAACTTTTCAACTTCAGTCTACGAAGAAAATCGAAACGAACCGATACAATTCCAAAAGATAACTGATGAAACTAAAAATGAGTTAAACACGAGCAAGTGCAAACAGTTGCATTAAATTAATCACAGCCATTAATTTTAATGATACGAAATAAACAATATGAAATGATAAACAACGAATCACTGGAATCGTTTTCTCCTGTTAATAATTCAAGCGTATTGATCTTATATTACTTGTGACCAAAAATTAAATAAAACTGAGTCTATAATAAAAACCTACTAATCATAAATAATGTAACAAAAAATAACAATGTAAGAATAACAATAGTAAATCAGTTAGTTAGTGGTAAACTCATATGTTCGATTTATATATTTTAAAACATTTTCTAACAAATGAATTGAACGTGTTTTTAATATATTAAGCCTAGAGTGAATAATTCTTCTTCTTTACAACCAGGGCGTTCAGGCTTCTGCAGCCCCTCCTCACCGCGACCTAAAAGATCTTTTGTGATTGCCCCTATTCCTTATTTATGCAAGACCCACACTTTCAATAAAGCGCAGGATCTGCCTAGGATCTAGTGCACTTACCTGAGAAGGTGTTAACACGTCCTTACCCATCAGCGCTCTTCTTTTGCAGCCAACCACTTTGCAGCTGCATAAAATATGCTCAGCCTTCTCTTCTGCCTCATGACAGAATCTACACAGGCTCTCTTCAGCAACTCCTATCTTGGATAAATGATACCCAAGATTACAATGACCAGTCATCAGGCCCACTACCCTCCTCAAGTCCTGTCTTCCTAGTCTATTATATATCCCAGCCTTCCTGCTGGAATAGGCAATGAATTTCTTTGCCTGTTCACAGCCTGGCACCTTCTCCCAATAGGAGGTTTTAGCCTCCTCTTCCCAGGCCCTAACTATACCTCTATAATAGCCTTCACCAATTCCACAGAATGGCTCTGGGCCTATGAAGTGAGAGGCTGCACCTTTCTTTGCTAAGGCATCCGCTCTCTCATTTCCAGGCACTCCCTGGTGCCCCGGCACCCAACGCAGCGTCACCACGTTACGCTTGGCCACGGCATTCAAAACTTCCCAACAATCATAGGCCAATCGCGACTCAAAAGTACAAGAACTCAAAGCCTTGATGGCCGCCTGACTATCGGACAAAATATAAATGTGCGACCCACTGAGGCGCCTCTCAATACACCTCTCCGCACAGACCTTAATGGCCAATATTTCAGCTTGGAAGATGGTTATGTTACACCCAAGGGCCAGGGAAATCTTTCCCCCGGCCCCCCAGGCCCCCAATCCCGCTCTTCCGCTCATCACTGAGTCGTCAGTATACCAAACGGTAGCCCCTTCCGGTATCACTGGCTGTCCCTCCGCCCACTCCTGACGATCAAAAAGAGTGAATAATTAGTGTTGTATGGAATTTTGTTTTTGATCATGCTGTGGGTATTTTTAATTAATACGCATGCTCACTTGCATTACTGGTTGCCTACGTCGGAGTACTCTTAGTGTAGACAGACTCTAGTTAACACAATACATAAACTGTGATTCCAGTTTGGTATCACGTCATTTTATCAGAAACTGTTAACCAAACTTAGTTTTATGTTACCATTTTTAGAGACTGATACTTTGGACATAATTATTAAAAAGCTTCTATACCAGAGGGGCAATTTCTATTTTTTTGGGCTTGATTCCCGGTCAGGTCTAACATTTTTCTCATCTGTATCACCTCAAATAATCACAATTCAGTCATCATCATAAAAAAAGATCAATATAAGAACATATATATATTTAAAACTAATACCCTTTCTTCCAGGCGAAAAGTATTCGTCCCACCATTCCTGTGCCATCTTTTAAAACCCATGTAATGGCTGCACTGAGAGGAGTTGTATTTGTATCACCAACTCCTACGCCTTTCATAATAGCATGGGTAGTTAGTGTACCAGATAATGTACTACAGAAAGCCTGTAATTAAATAAAAATAGATTAGTAAACATACAACAACAGCCACTACAACAAAAAATTGGTAACTTATGAACGTTTTTCTCAAGATTAAAAACTGATAGTACATGAACACAACTGTAATACACTGAAAATTCGAGTAAACTCAACTCTGAAGGTTGCACTAAAAATGTAAGCGAAAGGTCAGGGTTTAATGAATGTTCTGAATAATAAAATCACCAGTATTCTCCAAAAATTCACAACAGAGGTAGATTTGTTGTCAATAGACACTGAACATCGATGCAACTATGAATAAATAAATTACAAAGAAAACTTCAGCATTTCATAATTTTAAAAATGACACATGATCAGTGTAACCCACAGGATTAACTGGAATCAAAATAGTAATTTTGCTTATGAACAGTGTACCTAGTTTTTTTCCATTCTTTTACGTCCAACTGTTATGCACGAGGTCAAGAACATGGCCAGGAGTTTGGTTAAAGCGAACTGAGTCTGGAGAATCGAACCAGGGACTTGCGGCATATTAATCTGGTATAAAATATGAATTTTCTGTCAGGGGGCAGGGCCGAAGTCCCCAAGCTTCATGTCTGTACAAGGTTAAATGGAGATGGTGAAGGGTGATGATGAAAATGAATGAAGAAAAAATACTAGACCTGACTGGAGATTGAACCTTAAATGCCTGGAACAGAATTGTTGGACTCACACTGCATCAACTACACCACCTTAGCACACCTAATTAGGGAGGAATAAAATAGTTATGGGGTGAATTGTGGTAACTGACTTTGTACCTAACACCATCAGCATAATAAGAATTGGTATCAAGTACGCAGCAAAACTACTCAACATTTTCTGTATCAGATACAAGACACCACTAACTTAGGGCAATACCACAAACTAAAATTTAACAAGGCCAATAGGACATAATTTGGTAGAAAAATTTATTTAATATTTGTACCATTATGGTAGACATCACAAGAGTAAATCAACCTTGAAACTTGTAGGTTAGAAAATACAAACAAAAATCTGAGAAGCTTTAAATTAAAGTGTTTGATACATTTACCTACTACTATTTTTATTTAGTATGTGCTAGCTGTACACAGGAATTTTTTTTCAATAGAAATTTTAGCTGGATGAGGGTAAATAGTACTTGATCCGGTACGAGGGTAGGTTAAAGACTGCGGTAGGAACTGCAAACTGCTGTCCCAGCAGCAGTTGTGTTACTAGTATTCACTTGTACAAGTGCAGTGTACCCATCTCTAAGAACTTGCCTTGTCACTAGTTCTAATTAAACCAAATATGTGAATATACAACCATTCTCCACTCAAATGTCTGTATTGGTACTACATAAAAATTATTACTTAGTATCAGTTACCATTGCATTTTAAACTAAATTATACTAGGAACAGAAAAATCCTGGTGCTACTATAGTACATGGCCTATCACATTATGTTTAGTGAAATTTGTTTTTCTTGATGTGGTAGCACTGTCCACTAGTACTTTTTTCGTGTAAATATTCACATATTTTACTGGTTATATGAACTACATTAGGTTATGGTTGTGAACAATAGGTTTTAAAAAATATTTACATATTTTACTGGTTATGTGAACTACATGAGTTTACCTGCATTCAATGGTTAGCCATAAGCGAAATTATGTCGGTCCACAAACAAGAGGCAATACACAAGCAATTGAGAGATCATGGTTGGACGCAAAAATAAACATTCTTAAAAAAAAAATTAACGCTCCGAAGGAATTATTTCTTTCGCACCTCGACCATATATCACCCCGAACCATATATATCTCGAACAAAGAAGCACTGAATTGATCTACCCTTGAACATGGGAAACCATAGATGGATGGATTAATTTCCCCACATGAATTAAAATAAATAGTTTTTAGATTATCAAAGAATAATAAGGAAATTAACATTTATTTTGTATCGATATTTTTTTGTAAGCAATGGGAAATAAATAAATCATGGAAAATTATGAGGAAAGTAGAACCTGAATTGTTAGTTGCTTTTCTCAATGACATTCACAAGTGTGCAGACTGACTAAAAATAACTAGGTGAATCCTTATCGTATTATTAGCTATTGTAAATTACTTCATTCAAAAAAAAATCTTTATAATGCATCCAGCAGTTTGAAATTATTTCTATTTTATATAATGAATTTATATAATAATTTCACTAACCTTCTTTTTAAACTGCGTCACCTTTATTTTTATTTTTACTTACACATGTTTCGGTGGATCCACCATCATCAGAGTAAATAAAATAATTGAAACTAAAAATTTTTTATCTCACTTATTTAAAATTTATAGAAGATGATACATCTTCAGTCATTTGCATAAAACTTTATAAAATTTTAAACAAATGACTGAAGATGTATTATCTATAAATTTTAAATAAGTGAGATAAAATTTTCTTAGTTTCAATTATTTTATTTACTCTGATGATGGTGGATCCACCGAAACACATGTAAGTAAGAATAAAAATAACGGTGACGCAGTTTAAAAAGAAGGTTAGTGAAATTATTATATAAATTCATTAAATAAAACAGAAATTGTAAATTACTGTATGTAATTTGTCCTTTTTTTCTTAATATCACATAACCTGTAAAATATGTGAATATTTACACACCAAAAGTGTTAGGAGACAATACTACCACATCAACAAATACAAATTTCACTAAACATAATGCGGTAGGCCACGTACAAAAGTAGCACCAAAATCCTGTCCTAGCCCAAAACTACGAGGGCCATCCGGAAAGTAGTACCCGTTTGTGAAATAAAGACACAGAAGTAAATATTAACAAATGTAAACATTTTTATTGAAAAGAGCATACCTTAAACTACTTCTCCACATAATCTCCAAGCAAATTTAAGCATTTGTCATAACGTGTGACGAGTTTTTGTATTCCAGCATCATATTCCTCCGCCGCCAGCCGATCGAAATACGTAGTCACACCTTCTTTAAGTTCTTCATCGCTGTCAAATCTTTTTCCCGCCAAAAACTCTAAGTTTTGTAAAGAGATGAAAATCTGAAGGGGCCAAGTCCGGGCTATACGGTGGATGGTCGAAAATTTCCCAATTGCATTGCTGCAGAAGTTGTTGTGTTATCCCCGCTGCATGAGGCCTGGCATTGTCTTGGAGGAGAATGACGCCATCAGACAATAGACCTCTCCGTCGATTTTGTATTGCCCGCCGTAATTTCTTTAATGTTTCACAATACGCATTAGCGTTAATAGTGTCTCCACGGGCCATAAAATCAATAAGCAGTATACCACGTCGATCCCAGAAAATGGTTGCCATAAGTTTCCTGGTGGACAGAACAGTCTTGAATGTTTTTGGTTTCTTTGGTGAATGAGGATGATGCCACTCCATTGACTGTCGTTTACTCTCAGGTGAAGCATAACAAACCCACGTTTCATCACCAGTAACTATGCGATTCAAGAACGCGTCTGCTTCATCAGAATAACGTTCCAAAAATGTTAATGCAGCAGCCATACGCTTGGTTTTGTGCTCATCTGTAAGCATGCGAGGGACCCACCTTGCGCAAATTTTTGAATAATGCAGATGGTCTTTGACAATTTCATGAAGAATTGTGCGAGAAACATTAGGGAAATGTTCACAGATGTCATCAATTGTAACGCGCCGATCGTGCCTCACGAATTCGTCTACTGACCTCAGCAGTTGATCTGTAATGACAGATGGTCTCCCTGAACGCTCATCGTCGTGTGTGTTCCCCCTCCCCAAGTTAAAATTACAACACCAGCGCCGAACAGATGACTCATCCATCACATCGTCTCCATACACTTCCTTTAATTGGCGATGAATATCACAAGGTCGAACGTTTCTTGCATTGAGAAATTTTATTACAGCCCTCACTTCACAACTGGCGGCGTTCTCAATTTTTTTAAACATTGTGAACGGTCACAGAAACAAGACAGGCAATGCTAGCGTCGCGGAACTTGCAACAGAGAAGGCAGACAAGCCACTGAAGCGATCTGACCTTGACCGGCGGCTGCTCGCCTCGTCAGCGCCTCATGCGGCGGAAACGGGTACTACTTTCCGGATGGCCCTCGTAGAAAAACATATACGCAACCACAAAGATGTCTTATTGTTAAATCACTGCCATCTGTATTATAATCAATTGAAAGACTGATATATATGACAGTCTACCTTCAACACATGAAGAGGCACAAGCCTTGAAAATTTACAAACATGTAGGCCTCCATCCTCTATTTAATGCAGTAATCTACTTACACAAATGCGTAAAATTTGTTTTAAGAACTAATGAATACTTACTACTCAAAAATTTGTTTACTAACCTGTAAACTATCCCATACTTGATAATTCCAGTAATCTTCACTAACGCTTTCTGGATAACCTTGTGGAAGAAAAACTTCTTGAAAAAATATTTTTAGTCTTTCCAAAAGGGACCGATGTACTGATTCCACTTTTGGTTTTAAACGGAATAATTTATCATTATCTGTTCACAAAGATAAATACAAAAGTTTATGAAAACAATTTTTAATCTTACATTTTATACAATCAAAATATAGATTTTGAGATTCTGATAAAAAATTCATAAACCTGAGTTCCATGTTCGAAAAGTGACAACTTTTATTTAATGACTTGTTCAGCTGTGGGCACAAAACAAACCTAAGTCACTTGAGTCACGAGTTTGTCCTTGTTTGCAACGAGAGGTAAAGGGGGAAAAACATCAGTGCCCATGCCCGACTGCTTTAATTTCAGTATGCAAACATAACAACTTATACTATATCCAGAGCATATACAGTAGGCTATATCGCAGAACCTTTTGTAGGTTTACTGATTCTTACAGAAATGTCAGTTTCTCGAAAACGTGGTCGAACTATTCTCAGTGTTGAACGAAATCTAATATGCAATGTAATAATATGTTATGAAGTTGAAGCTAAACAAAACAATGCCCATCCGTGCCTCTTAACAAAAGCCGTGAGCGAGCGGCTAACTACTGTGTTTCTCTTCCCACAATTCGAAAAATAATGAAGGAAATTAAGGACGTGAAGAAGGTATTCCTTAACAGTTTTGTTGACACCTGGTAAAAAAAACGGTTAGGTAGATACTAGAGAGACTGATAATGTAATGCAGGTGCAACAGCAATAGTAAAGAAAGCGATTCATTCGTAATTACAGTAAATCAAACATTTCTAGTCATGTAATTAACGTATAGACAATATTACAGGTCATATTTATTCCTTGTAGGTAAGGTTTATGAAGAAAACATTTTTTCAGAATAAACCACAACTCACAAAATGTATGTAGAAACTGTACGGCAGTGAAATGTACGAGTAGTGTCTCCCTGTTAAGGTTAGCAGCACTGCAAATATTTCACTTCCCATCCTCACAGCCCATACATACGCAAAAGGCAATCTCATGACTTCAGTATCTATACACGGTTGTATTTACTCCTCCAAATTTGGTTCGCAGCTTTATTTACTACAAAATTTATAAATGATCTGATGATCTTGATGGAACTGAATAAAATCCTTAAAATACTAACGGGTGTTTCAAAAAGGACGCACTTCGAAGTTTAAGGGTTAATATTTTCTGCATAGGGAATATTTTTTCCCCCCAAATAACAGTTGGCACTACCGTACTCATTGTTGACCCATTGTGTATTACTGACATGTACTAGTGCTATCCCAGTATTCATTTGTGTCTGTAGTGTCTGTATAAGTTCAAACATGGTTTTTTCAAAGGATGAACGTGTTTTTACTATTGAAAGTTATTGCGCATATAAATCTTACGAACGAGTGAAAGACGAGTTCCAGTTAAAATTTCCCAATTCTTAAGTACCTAATAACACCACAATATCGCGTCTGATTAATAAATTTTGTGAGACTGGTAGTGTACAGGATCGGAAAAGCACAGGTCGACCATCAGTGTTAACAGAACAAGTTTTGGACGATGTGAAACAACATTTGACTACCTCACCGGCAAATCACTTAGAAAGTTATCTTCACAGGCTGGATTATCACTATCTTCCGCTTTAAGGGCTACAAAAAAATTAAATCTGCATCCTTACCGCATCGGTGTCGTTCATGAACTGAAAGAAGTTGACCATGGGAAACGTATACAGTATTGTCGTTGATACGTTCTCTTGTTAATGACAACGGTGTTTAAATATTGGATCGTGTTTATTTCAGTGACGAAGCATGGTTCTACTTGGATGGTTACATCAACAGCCAAAACTGCCGAATATGGAGCGCTCATAATCCTCACACATTTCATGAACGTCCACTACACGCACGTAAAATTGGTGTTTGGTGTGTGATCTCCCGGCGTCGTATTGTTGGGCATTTATTTTTTGACACTTCTGTAGATAGTGTGGTGTACCGCAACTTAATTGAACAATTTATAGCGT
Source organism: Catonia carolina (assembly GCA_035578175.1). Taxonomy (NCBI): domain Eukaryota; kingdom Metazoa; phylum Arthropoda; class Insecta; order Hemiptera; family Achilidae; genus Catonia; species Catonia carolina. Next base: position 69,322,839 of record JAQMRL010000004.1, on the reverse strand, counting down.
TGTTAGAATTAAACGATCGAGATTGTTGGTTTCAGCATGATAACGCAACGTGCTATACTTCTACTGAAACGCTGAACATGTTACAAGAATTTTTTGGCCATCATGTGATATCAAAAGGATAGTGGCCACCAAGATCCCCAGATCTTGCTCCTGTGGATTTTTTTCTTTGGGGGAATTTAAAGAGTAAGGTTTTTAAAAACAATCCTCATACAATTGAAGAATTGAAGGCTAATATTGAAAGTGAGATTACAAACATTAATGAGCAAACACTACAAAAAGTGGCTGCAAATGTTATGAAACATGTCCGAACTTGCATTTCAAGTGGAGGAAGTCATTTTGAACATTTATTGTGAAGTTTTAAAGGTAATCTGATTGTTATAAAGATAATAATTTCATACCGTATAATTTGTAATTACTTAATGTAATTAATTAGAGTTAATTAGCGTTCTCAAACTTGACTAACAACAGTCTACCGATTTGGAAAACAAGGGTTAATTTAAACTGTAAGAAACATTTATAACAAGCAGTCAAACAACAAAATAAACCAGAGTTAATTTTTGGCAAAGATTTTTCTCAGTCTTTACCAAGAAAGTAGAATTTTTAAAATAAATGAAGCTAATCAATTAATTACCTGGATATTTAACATAAGTAATATCCTTTCCGTCAGATCCATATTTTTCACGGTATACTACTTCATATGACATTGTATTAATACACAAGTGTACAGTATGTCTTCTTTAAAACATTTCTCTTTTCATAATTAATTTTAATTCATTATTAATCATTGAAAGTCATATTAATTCTGTCCCTTAATTAATATATTTTATCAGTATTTCTTACAGTTACAGTCATAAGGCACATGAATACGTAGACAGTTCACAACAAAAATTCGGCGTAAATACCGTCATTTATTGACTAACAGAAACTAAAATCATTAGTATAGAACAAAACATTGTTTAGCTACATACTTATCACACTTTTAGAAATTCAAATTACTGTAGAATAACGATAAATACAACAATAAACGTTAATTAATTATAGAGTTTGTGTACAACATGAAACTAAACACGATAATAAACAAATCCCCGTTTCTGACTTAAACAGCTGATTTGACAGTTAATACAAAATGCCAACGTGCCAACCAAAAATATATGGTACAGCCAGCTCTATTTCAAAAATAATAACAAAAATTTACAGTGATATTAAAAAAAATCATGAAAAATTACAAGTAATGTGAAATACAATTAAATCAATTAAGTACTCTACTTCTTTTCTTTGAGATATAGGGTAAGATGTTACCTTATAAAACAAATTCTTGTTCTTAGAAAATAATTAACACTAATGTACACAATATTAAGAACTTAGTTTGGTGTGACATGTTTCTCCAGTACACATGAAATTAACTAATTGTGACATAAATCTATGAACTGAAAGTTAGACACGTCAACTTGCAAGAAAAAAGTTGTCGTGTTGTATGACTGTGATTCGTGCTTAGGTTATGTTTACCGGTGATTTATAGGTTATGTTACGTAATGTTTATGTTTTGTTGTAAAAGTTGTAATAAATTTTAGTTCGACCATTATGTGAGTACTGAAAGTTATGATATAAAAGTACAACTTTTATAAACAGCGTCTTTAAGATACTTATTCAAAATGTCAGACAGTCGTTTTGTGGGTGCTGACACCCTGGCAATTCTCACAGGACTTTTCCTTCGTTGGTGTGTATCTTTATTTTCGTATTCAGGAGAAGGTAAACCGCCTATGTATGGTGATTATGAAGCACAAAGACACTGGATGGAATTAACTGTAAATTTACCAGTTACAGAATGGTATTTCAATACAACTGATAATGATTTAATGTATTGGGGACTGGACTATCCACCTTTGACAGCTTATCATAGTTTTATTTGTGGATATATTTCAAAATATTTTAATCCTAATTTCATTACATTACATACATCGAGAGGTTATGAATCATTAAGTCATAAATTTTTTATGAGGGTTTCTGTGTTCATTGCTGATTTGCTAACCTTTGTACCTGGATTATGTTTATATTTTTCATGTTCAAAATCTAGGAGAACTGAGGTGTACAGATCTGGTGGCGGAGATGGACCTAGTGAAATAAAAGTAAACAAAATTTCACCAACGTTATTAATTTTTATTGCATTGACTTATCCAGGGTTACTATTAATAGATTATGGACATTTTCAATATAATTGCATATCATTAGGTTTATTCATATATGCTGTCGTTTGTACAATGAAAAATAATTACATATCAGCTTCTGTATTATTTACACTAGCTTTAAATTATAAACAAATGGAATTGTATCATTCTTTACCATTCTTTTTTTATTTCTTAGGGATTTGTTATAATATTTTACAGTACGAAGGTACAAGACCAGCATTTAAATTATTATTCAATATTGCATTATCTGTAATTTTAACATTTTTTATTGTATGGTTGCCTTTCATTTTTGATTTAAATCAAACTTTACAAGTCATTCAAAGATTGTTTCCATTATCACGTGGTGTATTTGAAGATAAAGTCGCAAATTTTTGGTGTTGTTTTAATGTATTTTATAAAATACGTTTATTTGTAACTAATGAAACTATGGCAAAAATTTGTTTAATTGATACATTATTTTCTGTACTACCTAGTTCTGTTGATTTATTTTTGAACCCAACTTTTCAAAAATTTAAAATTTCTTTAATTAATTCATCTCTTGCTTTCTTTTTATTTTCATTTCAAGTTCATGAAAAAAGTATTTTATTGGTAGCTATTCCTGTTTTATTGTATTTTCCACAAGATCAGTTCTTTTGTTTTTGGTTTTTGATTATATCAACGTTCAGCATGTTACCATTATTTATAAAAGATCATTTACAAATACCATACGTAAGTTTAATATTATTTTATTACATTTTTATCACATCTTTACTAGATTTGAAAACTACAATTAATTCTTCTGTCGCTGTATTACAGAATAAAATACCATCATTATTTAAAAAAAAATTGCTGTACCCTACAAATGTTTGTAAGATCATATACTATGCATTTATTACATCTATGATAGGTTGTGTAGTAATTACAGTATTTACTCTGTTTTCTGAACCTCCTGTAAGATATCCAGACTTATTTCCGTTACTAATATCTTTCTATTCATGTATGCATTTTATTTTATTTTTAGTATATTTCAATGTTGTACAAATCTGTTCAAAAGGTTGCGTTAAATTAAAATTAAATTAATTTTTAACGGTGTAACATTGTATGTAATGTATATTATGAACAAACAATATGATCTCATTGGTTTTTTTAATACAAAAAAATTGTAAATATATAATTAATTTATATTAACCAATTGTTCATTGTACAAATTAATGAATTAAATAAAATAGGTTAAATTATTGTAACAATTTAATTGTTCTTATGTTGTTCGAATTATAAAATTAATTTTATTAAATGTATCCTTTGTAAAGTTTCGAGTTTTTTATTTAATATTCCACGAACTATTTTGTTACTAAAATGAGTCAAAATCTCTGTCTGGTTATCGTTTCTAAGGCAGATTCTTTGAGTATACTCAAAGGCCATTATATTTTAATCGGACGTCTCACAGTAAATGCTGGTGGAGAAAGCTGTGCACTGGTTATCTGCGCATATCACCTCACTGGTTTGTTTTGCATAAACCTGCTTGCTGGTTGCTAGCAGGTTGCTAAGTGTACGTGGCATCGTATAATATATATATTCATAAATAATAATTATTCTAACATTAATTTTTAACATAGGTTATAAAACTAACTTTAAAAGATTATTACTGGCCAAACAATGCTTTATAATATTGAATATCAGTAGTCAAAAAGTTCAAAATACATTTAAAATGTTCAAAGTAATCACAAATCTTTCTTCAGGTAATATTGGTTACTTGTGCAAGTTGCACCATTGTTTTTGAAAACGAGTTCTACTTTAGACTATTATAAAATTAAACGTTTCCAGAGTCATTCTCATGCATTTAAAAAACCTGTCTATCTTTTTTTAATTGCGGAAAAAGATGATTATGCTGAACAATTTTCTGTCCTTATTAATGTCACTAACGATATTGTCTTTAAATGATAATTTAGTGGAAACGTTTTCTATTAGAAATAATTCATCACTGCTGCTACTGGAACTCATGTTGAATACTGACAACTGAATGAAGGTTAAGCGCGTAGTTACATGCTCCCACTACGCGCATTCGCCACTGTGAATCAGTACCTGCGACCAGCGTTCACTGTGCGCTTACCCAAAGAGCAGATCCCTTGCACAATATTTGTGTCTCCCAGGTAAGTTATTTCATATGTTATCAACTCACTTTAAATTAAAATTTAACTTCACCATCTCAGTCTTCAATGAAATATACTTTACATAAATAATATCTACATAGATTAAAAGAATACACAATATGTCGAATATAAAAAATAATCTAGAAATATTAGAAATAAATAACAAACAAAATGAAATTGAAATTCTGGAAAAATATTATATTTATAAATACAATAGCAGGGAGAAATTAATGAACACACAAATTGAATACGACAATCAACTGATTAAGTTGGCAAGACTGTTTTAAATATAAGAATCGACTATTCCTTATCTACCATGGTAGGAGCAGGAAGTTTTAAATTTTGACTTGTAATAAATGTTAATTTACTGAAGATGTGTACAAGAAAGTCGAAAGCGCTATAAACATTGGTAAGTGTTTTATGTTACCGTATTCTGGTGGTTAGAAAATATATATTTCAAGATTAAAAGAAATATCAAATTTTATTAAATTATACATACCCATTTCCTGTTAGTAATGTTTTTAAAAATTGGTTAAAATCCATAATGGCTAACTTTTTAAATATTTATAGCTCTTCTCCTAATTAAGCTAAAAAATTTTATAGGGGTGTCATTTAGTTGCATTATTTGGCCCTTTTCTATGAAATATAACGCTATTGGGTGCAAGAAAAAATATTTTTTCAAATTAAAAAATAAATATTTTTTTTCAAATTTTCAAGGTAATAATGGGCTATTATTGTTGTTAAAATAACTTAAAAACTTAAAAAAATAATGTTTGCAGACTTTACTTGATACCAGAGTTGTTTTTTAAATTTTTTTTATCCTAATGTGTACGTTGCAATCTGTTCAATTCAGAACAATAAGCAACCCCATGACCCAATGAGATGAGAATGAGGTATAGTCTTTTACAAACCCAGGCCGACCATTTCTGAGAGAGTATGGTTAATTGAACCCCAACCATGAAAGTACATCGGTAACCACAATCTAGTATTGAAATCCATCTAAAAGTAATTACCTTTACTAGGATTTGAACCACGGAACCTTCGTCTCTGAAAAACAGCTGACTCGTGGCGGCATTTTACCTCTAGACCAACCCGGTGAGTCTTCAAAGTTTAAAATTAAATTTTTATTTTTAAATTTGGAAAAATATTTTTTCTTACAATCTGTACTGTGTTTATGTCGTAGAAAAGGGAATGGAAGATGCTTCAAAATGACACCCCTGCCATATTTATAGCTTAATTAGGAGAAGATGAATTATATTTAAAAAGTTGACTGCTGTGTAAATTTAACAAGTTTTTGAAGTCAGCCAGACCATTATTTAAGGAGCTCCAGTTGCTTACAGTTACTTCACTAAAAGAGCTACATATTTGAACTCTTACATGTTTGAAGTAAATGTATTTTTATATTAAACTTTTCACAACTCATGAAAAATAATACTGATTACTACGCACTACTGGAAGAGTACAGTTTATCTCAAAACTAAGTTGGCTGGCCTATGGTGTAGTGGTCCAAACAACTGGCTGCTATGCCGAGGTCCCAGGTTCGACTCCTGGTCGGGTCTGGCATTTTTTCATCACTCATTTTCATTTATCGGCCTTCTTATCGTCTGTATGGGCGTAATTGCGAAACAGTCTGACATAAAAAAATCAACACTAAGTTGTTTGATCAGAAACTACTAATGCAGGGAGAAGATGCATTAATAAATCACCATAATTTTGTCAATTGTTTGAAAAATGAAAGATTATAAACTCTTATAAAAAGTTTTAAATGGACCATTAAACAATGAGAAGAGTGTATATAAAATAGAATGTGGTAATGAGGTTCGTAATAAATTTTATTTTGGTACAACTAGTCGTAATTTTCAAGTAAGGTATAATGAGTGTGTTACCAAAAATAACAGCCTGCTTGATAACAGGATTCTATAACCTATTATTAAAATAACACTGACATTGTCCTGGCTACAATACAATATAGTAGAATGATAGGTAATAGGAAATGACACATGCGGTAAAGAAGTGAACTAATTATTCACTAACAGGTAGATTTTCTGTACAAAGGTCTATTGGTACAGAAAATGGTAGTCAAAACAAACCGTCCAGCGGTGACTAATGACTTGTTGGTCGGTTTGTTTTGAGTACTGACTTGCTATAATCCTGCCACGCCTTCATGGATACATGGTTGCTGACTTCTCAGGTTGGTGTACAATGTATAGTAACTATAGTGCCTTCTGCATGTGTCACTGCCATTCCTCATCAAATGGATTTCTTAAGAAGTGGTTTCGTTTATGCATCCGACACAAGAGATCGCATGCGCCGGCTGCATCGACTGCCTTGGGAACCAGTCACCTACAATAGTCGCATGCGTCTGGAAGTTGATAATGAGTTTTTCCAAAAACGATGACGCAAAACTCATTGAGTTGGCTGCAGAAAAACTACAACTATTTGATCCTTCAAACTTGCTTTCATCGTCTAATAGATACAGTAAACTCCTGCTAATTCAAAATGATTGGGGTGAGCTGATTTTTGGATAAGCAGGGTTTTTCAAATAACAAGAAAATGGTGTTTTATTGTAAAAAAAATATTACTGTGTCCTAAAACTTTTATTCGTACAATTTAATTGTCAAATATTTTCTGTACATTTTAATTCTTTTTTGAAAAGTCAGAAATTTTTTTTTGGTTTTTATTTTCCATTAGTTTTCTTACCGAAATATCCCGCCAATGTTTAACTATAAGTAATACATCAGTGGGTGTTGCTTCTATGATTTTGACCACGCGTTTATGTTTATACGACATTGTTAAATATCATTTCACTTCCACTACCGGTACGTAACACTAATTAGCCACAAAACGAAATTAAAACTACATTAAGGCCAACACACTACCGTACCCATTCAACCACAATACAGTGCTAATTGACTGTTTGCAGCAAAGATGATGTATCCAAAATAAACAGTAGGCCTAGCTGTAGGCTACTGCTTCAAGGAAAATACTCAGGTTATCGGTAAAAATCCTGTCTCCAGTGCTGAATGTCAAGTAGGCATACTTCACGTGCTATAAATTACAGTTCAGCTTGCTTAAACAGTATTTTAGTACAGAAATATAATTTACAGTATTTAATTTTATTGTTTTTATTACAGTTATTTGTAGAAAAATTACATTTAGAATACTGAGTATTTTTTGACGTTTCGATTTTCGGTTAACCCAGACGTGTAGTTGGATCGCACGTTCCACTGCACAAACGAAACTACCCAACCTTTGCGTGAGTCGCATGCATTAATTGCATGTGACGATTGCACAAACGAAACCGCACCTTTACTAGCATTTTGAGTTCCTCATAGTGTATACTATTTTAGCAACAAGGGTTTGACGATTCTTGAAACAAAGGTTTGATTGTATATTAATTACTGGTGTAAATAAAAAATGTATTCATGTTATTACAAATAAATTTTATTATAACAAATAGATTACAATATAATGAATCTGTTAATAATGGAGTAACTTAAAAGAAAATGGTATCAATTCAATGGATAATAAAAATAATGTGTAAGAACTGATTACATTGTATAACAACGATAAAAACTTTGGCTAAAAGCTTCTATGTGAAATAAATAAAATATGCTTTAAACAACAACAAAAAAATGCTTTTAAAATCTGCAAACATATTTGAGCTACAAAACTCGCATTTATTTACGAGTATTGAGTCAAAATGAAACAAAACTGGACAGGCTTACTAATTAATTTTATTCCGAATTAATGGCACATATATAAGGCACACGTCTTCAAAACAAACAATAAAACAATTTTCATTCATAAATAATTAAATATTAAAGGATTTCTAATCTACAAAAATATTAGATAACGAAGAAGTTACTGTATAATTATTTAAGTAGTATAAAAAATAATTAAAAAAAGACAATGACATCAAAACAACAAATAAATAAACAAAAATTTGTTAAAAGAACAATAAAAAATTATAATGGGAACAAATCGTTTAAACACAATATAAATACAAAACTAAATTAAATAAGTCTTTAATAATATTAACTAAATTTTTATAAACAAATAATTGATACTTTAGGGGTGACAAATCTACCAACACTATGCTACATAAATTTTACTTAAATAATTGGGTATTTAAATAGGTAAAAAGTTAGTATTATATTATAAATATTTATATAATTATTATTTATGGAAATTTGAAACGGTTTTTCAAATGTTTCTTACTCAAATGTATGCATAAGTAAACATCAATTTATGTTCAGATGACCAAAACTTTCTTTTAAATCATTTATGAAATATATGCACAGTAGAGCATAGAAAATCTAAATGTCAAAATGGCCCTTTTGCCTATTGCGTTTATCATCTACTACAAAATCATCTAACTGCAAGGATGAGGTGGTCAATTAACGGTCTTGTAATTATTCTGAAAGACATAGACAGTCAGTGCTACTATACTGACTTACTATAGTGCTACTATACTGACGTTCTATAGTACGTAACCTACCGCTTCATGTTTAGTGAAATTTGTATTTCTTGATGTGGTAGCACTGTCTCCTAGCACTTTTGGCGCATAAATATTCACATTTTACAGGTTATGTAAACTACATAAGGTTACGTAAACATTTGGTTGCCTGCATTTAACGGTTAACCACACGTGAAATTATGTAATCCACAAACAGGAGCCAATACACAAGCAATGAGAGATCGTGGTTGGACGCAATTGTAAACATTCTTAAACAAAAAAGAGGCGTTCCAAAAGAATTATTTCATTCACACATCAACCATATATCATGGAAAATTATGATAAAAGTAGAACCTGATTTGTTTAGTGTTTTCTAAATGACATTCACAGTGTGTACCATGTGCAGACTGACTAAAAATAACTGGGTTAATCCTTATTGTATAATTAATTATATTATTTGCTATTGTAAATTTTTGTACGTAATTTATTATCATAAGACTTCAAAAAGTATATTATTATAATTATTGTATGTAATTTGTCCTTTTTTCTTAATATCACATAACCTGTAAAATATGTAAATATTTACGCCCCAAAAGTGCTAGTGGACAGTGCTACCACGTCAAGAAATACAAATTTCACTAAACATAACGCGGTAGGCCACATACTATAGTAGCACCGAACAGTCTTTTATTGTTCAAGATTTTTGAAATCAAAATAAAGATGAGGGTGAGTGTGAAACAGAAAAGGACAACTACGCCAGGTCTGTACACACTGAAGCATTTTACTGCTCTAAAGATTACAGTGTTATAGTTTGAAAACAGCGGGAAAACACTCGGATGCAGCTGTACGTTTTATTAGTGAACAACTTTCTTAAGTTTAATGACCTTTAACAAAAGTAGATTTTTATTTCTATAATTTTCTCACATTCTTTTAGTATTATGAGTAACAGCAATACATCATTATTACAAGGTCATTTTAAAATCTGAATGAATTGATAAATCCAAACTTCCTGTGGTTCCAGTTCAGATTTTTTATGCTTTATTGAACAACTTATTTTATAGAAATTTATCTTCAAAGTCAAATCCACAAGAAAGAAAAATTAAGTCATCTAAGAAAATCAACATTATACAAAGAGCTGAAGTTTCTAGCACAACCAAACACAACTTTGAACGTCCAAATTGACATCTAAAAAATACCCATAGTTTCTTTAATTAAAACCGTTCCAAAACCATTGGTGTGGCAAATAATAATCATATTAAAAAATAATAACACTATTAAAATAATAATCATTTCAATTAACCAATAAATTAGTGGTTATTAACACTTATTTTGATTATAATAAAAAAATTAACAAATAAAAAATCTATGAAACTTGACTACATCAGTAATTTTTTATAGCGTTACAAAAATTTAAGGTTTATAATATGACAGCATTATATTTTGGACCCACTTAGGATAAAAATAACACAACCAAATAATATATACACCAAATAATAAATTTTATAAGCAATATTTTTTAAATAATCCGGAAATACATTTCTGTTCTCTTTTATATATTAATAAATAAATAATAAATATAATTTTATAATATTCAAAATATTAATAAGCCTAAAATATATAATATAATGACTACACGTTTATATAAATAATTACTTTCATATATTTAGGCGTGTCTAGAAATAAAAATAATAATGGCATAAATTTTATTAGGGTTACTTTACATGTCTAAGTTGACGACGCTGATTTTCATTCACATACCTTAACATGTTGTAAAACAATGTTAGGATGTTAATAGTTCATTCCACTAATATTTGGAACTGTTGTAAACAATATTGCTCTGCTCGGTTATTGGCTGGGTGTGAAGAATTTTTAATTACAGAAAATGTTAAGTGCGAACCATCCCAGTGGCAGAAAAAAATCGCACCAAATTGAAATTGTATTTAACCATGAAAATTTTTATGATAAAGCACTGAACTACATTAAGGAACATTGAAGTACCACATTACTTTGCCAGAAAGCAGACATACGCATAACAATATGTTGATATAACATGATTTGTCAATGTCAACTGAACATCCAATAAAGGCTGTCAGTCATGTTAGATTCATTATTCCAACCGAACACTTTTTGATTTGTTTAAATCCATTCCAAAGTTAAGTGGAATACCAGCAATTAAGTGTATGTAATTACATGAATTTACAATGGTAATGTAAATTCAATTTTTAATGAATTACCTTGAAAATCTAAGAAAGATTAATCTAATAGATTTTTTCAAGTAAATACAAGAGAATTGTTTACAATAAAAAACCATTAGTATAACTTGTGCGGAGAAATATGAATTCAGCTTTCTAGATGCACAATGGTTCTAGGGCAAAGCGAAGTGATTGGGGTAGATAATAACCAGTTTGGTATCAAAAGCCAAACAATAAACATTGTGTGCTTTCATAATCTACGAAACATATGTCAATCTGTTTACAAAATAGTTTTTCACTTACTTTAATTTATTTTTAGATTCACAGTTATAAATTTACAATAGTTATCTGTGAACAAATGTTTTAATACTATTAAATTTCTAGTTATTGTTAAACATTTCAGGTTAAATTTACATTTTTTTGATGTAATAACCTGAAATATAAAAATTTTTACATGTAATTTTTGTCAAAATTACGTAATAATTCTTACTGTTATATAGTCTTACAGAATTCCACCCTAGGGGAATTTCAATTCCATCATAAAAACACTGTCTTATCGCAGAACTCAATTTGTAATCTGGTTATAATTCATAAAATATCCAGAAGAAATATACGACATAAACTAAGACTTTTTAGACAATCTACAGGTTATTCTCAGATTACCTTCATTATATAATTACGAAGCGTATTAAATAGTAACTTACTACAACACAAGTTAGAAAGTCAAAGAACATATTATATGTAAAGTTCTGAAATTCTTGAAAATTTTATTTAACACGAATTGTTAAACTTTGCCAAACTTGCCAAAACATCTACTTGTTATTTCACATAAATAAACACAAATATTACAATCTTGCCTTTCTAGACACACCTTAAAAACTTAACTTAGTTTATAAAATTTGAAAATATTAACAATCAACTCAAAAATTCTATCTACTGACTAGTTATTATTTTTAATTTTTTTAGGTTTAAATAACAAATTTTTAATAATTATAAAATGCAAATAAAAATAGAAGTGGTATTTAAAAAAAAAATCATGATGAAAACCAAACTATTATCACTACCAAGTAATACAAATACGATTGTTAATAACTAATGAGAACCCATAAGATTAGTTAACAATAAAGAAAAATATTTACTTTATTAGAAAATTTAACCTTTTAGCGGGCGCGCTGTTGTAAAAAGTACAATAGCGATGGTTTTTTGAATGCCAGTCACTACCCGAAAAAGTGGGAATACCGTCCTAAGGATATTTATTTGTACTTGGAGCACTACTGCCAAGGACGTGAAGAAGAAGCTACGACTTCAACTAAACCTCCTGCTAAGAAGAGAGGAACGTGCTGGCTTTGTGGAAGACAAAAGAATTCTTCTGCTTCTATCAAGTGTGATATGTGTTCCCGTTTCATATGCAAGCAGCGTGGAAAGAAGCAAGTAGTTTGTTTGAAGTGAAGTGAGAAAAATGGTGAACAGCAAGAACACAATGAATAGTAACAATGTAAAAACAATTTATATTATATAATTTAGTGATAAGATTTTGTATTTTGCAGTTATTTTTATGTGTAATCATTAATTATTTTTAATCTTCCTCTGAAAAATTGTAGTTTAGTTTTCCGTGTGGTTTTTTCCTTTTCTAAAGTAAAATTAGGCATAAAGTTTTAAAAACATATAAAATCAAAAGTAAAATTAAATTTAAATGGTTCTAAGCTGATATATATTAGTTTTTTCAATAAAATTAATAAAATTACACTTACTAAAAACATAATAATTAATAATTACCACAGTAAAACAAAATTTAAGAGTGTTGTAAAAAGTGCAATGCGCGCCCGCTCATGTAACTGAAGTAGACGCGCCCACCAAAAGGTTAAATTATAAAAACGTATCATCTAATGACAGATATTACTCTTATGTGTTGTTTAGGTCATCAGCCGAAAGGCTGGTTTGAACCTCTAGAGGTTTTACTAAGTAAAACAAGGAGTGAGGTGGTTTACCATTGCCTTCCTCACTGAGTGAAAAATGACGCTTATCAGCATGCCGGGCCCTCTGAAAAGCACAGATTTTCCACTCTGCAAATGACACCTTCACTTCATTCACCACAGGGTCTGGCTGTATAATGAAATTCATTACTTTCAGAGGAAACAACTCTGATTAGTGTCTTTTGCACCTCTACCTCTTCTGTTCTTAAATGATTCAGTCATTTAATTGGCTGACCATGTGATAAGAAACAGAACTATTTATTTTAGCCCTGCAATGGACAGATTGAGTGTAAATAAATTGACACGCCACCTGTCTGTTAAGGGCAGAATTACTCTTATACATAAACAAAATTACAAATTTTTTTAAAATAAGAGTACTTTCTTATGACATGTTCTATATTTTTTGTAAACATTTCTGATGGAGGATTATATTAATTACAAACAATCATAATGAAATAAGCAAATTACTCACTTCAAAACTACACATGAACAACATTTTGTTTCAATGTGATATATCAACAAATTTTGACATATTTGCCAATAAAAAATCATTTTATTTTAATTGTCAATGTTCATATTATAATAATCTAATTCCATATCAAACAAAATCAAAATCATTTTATAAAACAAATATCAAATCTGTGTGTTAACATCACAAAAATTTTATAATATTATTTTAGTGTAAAATGTCATGCACAAAACTCAAGTTTCATGCGAAAAACATGAAACTGTTTCATGCTATTAATTCATTTTATTATTGTTTAATTACATTAAAGTTATTACTTGATTATAAAAAAGTAATTTGGTAATAAAGTTTTATCAAAAATAAATCTACCTTTATAATATTTATTAAATAAAAAAATATAACAAACTTTTAGATTTTATTTGTTTTGTTGTACTTAAATATAATTTTCATACAAATTATTCAATAAATAAATATAGTATAACAGAATAAATACCATCACCTAACAAACTTTTAGCAAAATTCAAATACTTGGTGAAAAAAATAAAGTAAGTAATTATATTCACAGATCTAAGTGTTTTTTTATATAAATAATAAATTTACAAAGAAAAAATAAATAATAAGTTAATATAAATAAACTATATAAGTGTTTTAACTAAATCATTCAGTACAAATATTTTTATAAATTCAAAAAAAAATTGCGTGACTAGTACATGATTAAAAACAAATATATACAATAATATTCAAATTCTTATTGATTCTTATTAATAAATTACATATTTTGATTATTAAAATAAAAGAAGATTGATAAAGGTTATTTATTGTCATGGTTTTTTCATATAAAATGGAATAATTACAATATTAATAAATCTTAATTGACTAATCAACTGGGCCGGTTAATTAATTAAACTATATAATGTGAAAAACCGTGATAAGTTATTCACATAAAAGGATGAATAGATTTATAAAAGTAAAATTATAATTTTCGCCCACACAAGGGGGATTCCAAGAATATGTTCATATGAATTGAATCCCTGTATTTTTTTTATGACTGTAGAATTAAATTAATAAAAATCAAATAAAATGTGGTTCATATATTTATTAGGTAATGAAATATGGATGAATTATTCCCTGGAAATGGGATTTTTACACCCTAGAAAACAATTTATGTCATAATATTAAATGTTAATACAATCTGTGGCAAAGTTCTAAAGTGTAGAAACAATAGATTACACTGGTAATAAATATTTATCAATCAACAATAATATTCTGGAAATAAATATCACCATACGAAACATAAATTCTTTATTTATAGAACTTTTCAAGGAGATGATCCCTGGAAAGTTATGTCCTTTCCTTACCAATAACAATTTAATGTAGAAATTAACAGTTAAGACTTTGTCTTCCGAGTTTGATCCATTCATCATAAAATATTAATCCATATTTAAGTTATCAGTTGAAATTAAAATTACAACCTTAATGACAAAATAAAATATTTTATTACAATCATGTTCAAGAAAAAATTAAATTTGTCATAAAAAATTGTATGCAACAACTCTTCATAAAATGTAAATGTTTAATTGTAAATGTTTAATTTACACCCTATATCAACATAATTTTCTCCTTCTCAGGAATTTATTCTTATGTTAACATGGGTTGTTAAAACAAATTTTATGTAAACATAACTGTTTACATAAACAAAGTGTTTATGTATTTAAGTTTTTGAATTAATATAGCAAAAAGCGTATTATAATGAATGGATCAGATTGGAAGACAAAGTCTTAACCGTTGATTTCTACATCAAATCGTTATTAGGAAGAAAAGCGCATAAAGTTCGAGGAAATCCTCTCCTTAAAAAGATCATTATAAAGAATTTATGTTACATCTGAGGACAAATTTCTAGATTACCATTGTTGGAGAAATCAAAGGACAACAAGTAGTGTGATTTATAGACAGTATGTACATAATAGAACTTTCAGCCACAGGTTGTACAAACTTTTTGTTGCATGCTCAAATAAATACTTTCATTGTTCTTGAATAAATAAACTTATGTATTAGGAAGACATTTTAAAATCACTGAGTAGCATGGAAGACACGTTAAATTACAGCAGTAGTATTTGCATAATCTGGACCTTCTTAACATCATAAGATTTAATTAGGATAGCTCAAAATAATTTATCGCAAAATAATCGATGGACAACAATCAGCTGATCATGCTGATGGACACAGATACAGAGCCAGGGGAGTAGAACTCAGTCTGAGGCATTGACGCATCCTTGTGTTGTTGTTTAGGTCAACAGCCGAAAGGCTGGTTTGAACCTCTAGAGGTTTTACTAAGTAAAAACGAGGAGTAAGGTGGTTTACCATTGCCTTCCTCACTGAGTTGAAAGAGTATGCTTATCAGCATGCCAGGCCCTCCGAAAAGCACTCACTTTCCACCCTGCAAATGACACCTTCACTTCATTCACCACAGAGTCTGGCTACATAGTGAAATTCATCACTCTCAGAGGAGATAACTCTGACTAGTGTCTTTTACACCTCTACCTCTTCTGTTCTTAAATAGTTCAGTCATATAAGTGGCTGACTATGTGATAAGAAACAGAACGTTTTTTTAGCCCTGGACCAAACAGATAGAGTGCAATTAAAATAACACTCCACCTGCCCGTTTTGGGCATGCATCCTTGTATGAAGATCTTATACCTTCTCCAAGCGAGGGGCTGTACACCATCTTAAGAGATCGAAGGTGCAGTAGACGAGATATCAGCCAATCCTGACAATCCTACACAGATACCATATTGGTCTCCAAGAAGGTGATTGCACTGGAAGGATTTCCAGAGGGCCTCCAGCTAACTGGACATATCATCTGGGTTGCTTTGATGTTGGGCTACATGACAGAGCGATTGCAATCAATGAAAGAGGAGATACTTTAGTTCGAAACAGTCCTTTATCCATTCACCCTTTACAATCTACAAGTCAACTTAATTAAAAATTACGATTTTGGCACCATTACACTACACGGTGTTCTTCGCTTTACACCTGCTTTTCACTTTAATGGTTCTATTGGTGATTATTCTCTAAATAAATGTTTTTACAGATACATATGTAATTTCAGTATAATATACAGTACGGTTTTTATTTCACATACTATTTTAGTATGTGTGTGTTTTTTTGGTAAAAAAAAAAAAGTATAGTAAATGTACATACATACCATATTTGAAGTTACTTAGGTACTTTTCTGCCCATAACAGACAGGTGGAGTGTCAAATTATTTACACTCAATCTGTTCATTGCAGGGCTAAAATAAATAGTTCTGTTTCTTATTACATGGTCAGCCAATTAAATGACTGAATCATTTAAGAACAGAAGAGGTAGAGGTGTAAAAGACACTAATCAGGGTTATCTCCTCTGAAAGTAATGAATATCATTATACAGCCAGACCCTGTGGTGAATGAAGTGAAGGTGTCATTTGCAGAGTGGAAAATATGTGCTTTTCAGAGGGCCTGGCATGCTGATAAGCTTACTTTTCCATTCAGTGAGGAAGGCAATGGTAAACCACCTCACTCTTCATTTTACTTAGTAAAACCTCTACAGGTTCAAACCAGCCTTTCGGCTGATGACCTAATCAACAACAGGTACTTTTAATAATAAATATTAATGTACAGATGTAGTTTCATAGATTACACCAATATTTTTAGCTTATTTGACATAGTCCTGACTTACAATAAAATTTTTTATACCTGTCAGCCCATATTAGTCCAGATTAAGCAAGTACTACTGTAGTAAATGTTAAAAATTAGGACATATTTTTTTGATTTTTAGTCAATTTACTTTATATATTGTAGTATACGAACATTCAACATATCCAACCACAGAAAGACATGAAAATTTTCAACCTACATGATTTTTGTTAACTGGCCATATAATTCACAAAAATTTTCATCTCAATTACGTTTAAAATCAACAACTAATTACGAAGAAGATAGTTATTGTGAAAACAATAATTATAGTGATTCACAACCTTCATTTAATCATATATTTTTTGGGGTTTTGGATGCTGGGTAAATTTCTTAATCTAATATAAGAGTGTTTATATTACCACTTTAAAATTAAACAATTCCATTACCAAACAAAAGCACAGTGGTTGAAAGATATATCCTGTATGACATCTAAATATGGTTAGATTTCAAATAATAGAATCTAAAAAAATTATAATAATGAAATTCGCTTTCAAAATTTAGACTAGTGCTACAATAGATATAAATTGCAACGATTAGTTTACATAAAAATTAGTGCCACATTATGTAGTTACACCAGAGTAAATCTAACTCAGTGGCTCATTATATCTGTCAGTGCATTACGCTAATGAGTTGTGATTTTAAATTCAGTTGACGTAAAAACTATACAGAAGTTGTAAATCCATTCTCATTGAAGCCGAACAAACTACCACTCGACATTTGCTATAACTTTTGCCTTCTAGTAAAAATGAAATCAAACTGAATTTACAACGTACAAGTGGCACAACAATAATAATAATAATAATGTGGCACAACAATTTTCTAAGTAAATTACGCTACTTGATAATTATGCAACATAATTTACATCTAGTTCAGCACATGTCTAAGCCATTTCTTCTGAATCAATTAATGAAGAATTTCAAACAACACAAAAATTTTCTATTCACTCAAAAGAATAAAACAACCATAGTAAAAATCCTATTGTAAAAATATGTAATTCTTCATTGATGTGTTACAGCTGCTATATCATTTGTTTTATTTTTACCATTTTTATTATATAATCCTACTTTTCTACTGACACGTTTTGGTAGATCCAATATAATCAGAGTAATATACCGAAACATATCAGTACAAAGTGTTGTTGTTTAGGTCATCAGCCGAAAAGCTGGTTTAAACCTGTAGAGGTTTTACTAAGTAAAACGAGGAGTGAGGTGGTTTACCATGCCTTCCTCACTGAATGGAAAAGTATGCTTTTCAGCATGCCGGGCCCTCTGAAAAGCACTTATTTTCCACTCTGCAAATGACACCTTCACTTCATTCACCACAGGGTCTGGCTGTATAATGAAATTCATTACTTTCATAGGAGATAACTCTGATTAGTGTCTTTTACACCTCTACCTCTTCTGTTCTTAAATGATTCAGTCATTTAATTGGCTGACCATGTGATAAGAAACAGAACTATTTATTTTAGCCCTGCAATACACAGAATGAGAGTAAATAATTTGACTCTCCGCCTGTCTGTTATGGGCAGCAGTACAAAGTAGGGTTATACAAAAAAAGGTCAGTAAAAAATTTAATATTTTTACAATAGGATTAAATATAGGCTGCAGAATTCATTACAAAAATTTATTCATAAATCACGTTTAACAACGACACCAAAATCAAAATGTAAAAATATGTACAAAAAACAATTTTTACGACACCTACTACAGGATAAATTACTTTAAATCTTTATAAAAATTGTGTACATCAGTCAGAAGATTTCTCTTTTTATGTAAATATATATTAAAAATACCTAACAATTTAATTGACTATAATACTTTCAGTATAATATTATCATTATGAAATAATCATAAAATCATAATGTTTTTATTAAATATTTGGCACATTAATTTATTACTTTAAGTAGGTATTTATTAGGTAATTTCCATAAAGTCCTTTGTTACAATCACTTATAAATTAATTAATTCACAAATTAATGACTCCCACCAGTAAGATTTCAAGCGAAAATTGAAATTTTTTCAGGACATGATAAAAATGAATTATTGCAATAATAATAATAATAATAGATATTTTTTTTAAATAAAGTACATAGTAAATGGTCTACTTATTCATGAAATGAAATATTATAATGTTACTAGATGTAATAAGAAAGTTATTACCTAAATCGGGAATTCTAAATTGCAATGTTTTTACAACTTTAAAAAGGTTATCCGATCTAGATCAGACAGCAACAGACCAAAGCGCAGCGAAGTGGACTTCCGTAGACGTTTAAAACGTTACTGCACCACGAGACCCGAAACTGGCGGTATTCCAGTGATCCTAGGGCTACCAACTTGTGAGATTTCAACATATAATATACCCTACACCAGTTTGGGATGTCAATTTGAACATTTCTGCATAAAAACACGATTTTGAAAAACATGTTGCTTAGAGAACGTTACTGGTGGGAGCCATTCAAATGTTGTATAACATTGACAAAATTCATATTATATTAACATCTCATTTTAAAAGAATTCTATAAAAGTTATAGTTAACATTCAAAAATATTTCCCAATATTCATCCAAATTTTTATTTGATTTTCTTATGTTAACTATTCAAATAAATAAATTAAAAGTAATATGGTAATACAAGTTTAAGATATCTTGCTTTAGCAAAATAGATTTATCTTCCCGAAAAGAATAATTGTAGTAAAATACCAACAACATTGATAAAAAGTTTTAAACGTATGGTATTTTTAAATTATTTATACAACCAAACGAGACGACTCTTGAGTTATAACTTTCAAAAACTACCACAAATATTTTAAATTTTAAATCACCCTTGAATACAACTGTCAAAATTTCATGTTTAATGAGATATCCCATTCATATGGACTAATCTTTGTACCAGAAACGAGTGTCTATGGATTAAATCTAGCCAATAAAAGTCAAGGTCAAGTGTGAGATTGTAACTTTACTTTGTCACAAACAGCTTCAAATGACTTGGCAAATCATAATAAGTTTGACTTGTTGTTGTTGTTTAGGTCAACAGCCGAAAGGCTGGTTTGAACCTCTAGATGTTTTACTAAGTAAAAACGAGGAGTGAGGTGGTTTACCATTGCCTTCCTCACTGAGTTGAAAGATTATGCTTATCAGCATGCCAGGCCCTTCGAAAAGCACTCACTTTCCACCCTGCAAATGACACCTTCACTTCATTCACCACAGGGTCTGGCTGCATAGTGAAATTCATTACTCTCAGAGGAGATAACTCTGACTAGTGTCTTTTACACCTCTACCTCTTCTGTTCTTAAATAGTTCAGTCATATAAGTGGCTGACTATGTGATAAGAAACAGAACTTTTTTTTTAGCCCTTGACCAAACAGATAGAGTGCAATTAAAATAACACTCCACCTGCCCGTTTTGGGCATAAGTTTGACTTAATTAAGTCAATTGGTATGATAGATGTACTCATATTTTTGTATTCTAATCTGCTAATTGAAATAAATTGTTTTATAGCAAAATACAATTGTAGTGTACTTATTTTTCATTATTAATAATTGTTTCATAGATAGTTTTTCAGTTAAATTACAAGTGCAGTGATTACAGCTTAAATATTATTTAAGTTGTGCATTCTTGTTTATCTGAACTTTCAACAACAAACACACCTAGTCCCACGAAGTCCAACTGAATGGGACATTACTGTAAAATTGGTTAGATGTCGAAAGATATTTTTTCCTTAATACCAAAAAAAAAATCTATCAAAATAATACAAAAGATTGAGTTCAGGTAATGAGATCTTAATATTGTAAGCTAATTAGTATTATAAACATTTTAGTATCGTTTTTATGTATATGTAAAATAATTGATGAACTTTAAAAGCATAAAAATCAATACATCATAAATAATATGTTATCTTAAACTCCCAAAAAATATAATAAATAATCATAAAAATTAAATCATTTTGGTAATATTACGGTTTTACGATATTAGACTATACGATAATTAAAAATATATTTACAGATAATACTTACGTACCCAATACTAAAAGTATCACTACGATTTCAATGAAAGAATAAGCCGATTGTGCTAACGAGATGTCCCAGGATAATAATACATTACAGCTGAAGCAGGTAACTGCCATTTAGCTGCATGTAACTCGATTAATTGAAGAAGAGTTTTCCTAATAGCTGGTGTAGTAACTGCGGTTAAAAATGCATCTCTTACACCTGCTAAAACTTGTTCTAATTCTTTTGGCATTTCTTGTTCTAAATCTCTTCCAATAGATGTTAAAACAAAAAACAAGCATTCAGTCTGTTAAAAGAAAAACAAAACAAAATATTAATAAATTAGTGTATTGTACTGGAATAATCTAGATTACTTGTCTAGATTATTCCAGTACAGGTAATTTAGAATATTTACAACAGCTGCTGGAAAAAGTAAATAACGAATGGATCTAATATGGATTAAAATTTTTTTTAGAAAGACAGTATGGATGTTAATCACAAACCCAATTGAATCTAACTGTTTCAAACACCAACGTACAATGAGTAAATATCTGGGAATACAGACAGAACAGACGGGAGAGCAAACGAATGAAATAAGAACAAAAATAGAAATTGCAAGATCGTCACTTGTGTTGCTAAAGTTGTGTATTCGGGATCTTAACATTGACCTCAGAATGAGAATGTTGGGATGTTACGTCATCTCTGTTCTGTTGTACAGGATGGAGCCATGGACACTCAAAAAGATCCATTTAGAGAAAATACAGGCCTTTGAGATGTGGTGAATTCCATGGACGGACAGAATAACAAATAGAGATGTGCTTGATAAAATGAGCAAAAATGCGAGTTGGTTGAAATGGTGAAGAAGAGAAAACTTCAATATCTTGAACATATGATTACCTAAATGTAATATTTTACAATATTAATCATGCAAGGAAAAATAAAGGGCAAGTGGAACATTGAAAGACGTAGGGCATCCTGGCTGAAGAACCAGAGAGACTGGTTTGGCAAGTTTGGCAACTGATTAAGTTGGCAAGACTGTTTTAAATATAAGAATCGACTATTCCTTATCTACCATGGTAGGAGCAGGAAGTTTTAAATTTTGACGTAAAATAAATTTTAATTTACTGAAGATGTGTACAAGATACGAAAGCGCTATAAACATTGGTAAGTGTTTT
Organism: Catonia carolina; assembly: GCA_035578175.1. Taxonomy (NCBI): domain Eukaryota; kingdom Metazoa; phylum Arthropoda; class Insecta; order Hemiptera; family Achilidae; genus Catonia; species Catonia carolina. Next base: position 69,300,542 of record JAQMRL010000004.1, on the reverse strand, counting down.
CTGTTACCGTATTCTGGTGGTAGAAACAAATATATATAAATGCGAGAGGTTATGTTACATGAAAAATTATAGATGAGAATAGAAATGCATACCTCAGAGAGTGACTGAACTGCTGGAGGTTTGAGACAGTCTTGACAACATTTTGATAAAAGTGTTAATAAAAGTAATGGAGGAGGTACACCATCATAATGTGTCTTTAACTGTAGCTGACTTCTTTTTAACTAAAACAAAAAAAAAATTGTTTCTTTAATAAAAATTCATCAATCAATCTACAACTATAATATTTAAAAGCTAGGAGTGTCAATATGCATATCCATGTTAAGGCAGTACTAGACAATTCAACTTTTTCATTCACTTGATGCACGCAATGTAGATGAAAGTTGTAATTTTCCATTCACTTGATGCACACGCAATGTAGATGAAAGTTGAAATTTAAAATTGTAAGTGCACGTTCATCATGACGAATGTCAATTATATTCCTATATAATTGATATGACCGGCCACGCCCTAAAAATCCCTAAAGGGATTAAGGATTAAGGCCACGTCCCTAATCCTATATATGATTTGACCGGCCGCGTTGGCGATGTTGGTAACGTGCTCGCCTCTCATCACGTGGCCTTGGGTTCGAATCCCACTCGGGCATCGCATTTTTTCATACGTTACAAAAAATTTATTTCATCTTTCACCGTCTGCATTAGCAGCAATTTGCAAAACAGTCGGACGTTAAACAAAAAAAAAAAAAAAAAAAAATCCTACACATAGCGTACTGTTGATTGTCAAAAGCGATGTGGATCAAAGCGAATGGTACTGTGGAGTGATTTGCAATATTGTTTTTATTCTATATTAAATTGTACAAAATGTCCGTTGATCCGTTGGTCTTTGCTGGTGTTTGTTCCGCATATTTAGTGCTACGCTGTAGACCAAGTTGGTACATAATTGTCACCAGCTGCAGTCCTATTCTTCTTTTTTGAAGCCCTTTCAAGTTCCTTGGTGAAATATGATCGGCTTTTTATTTGTTTTTAACAATCTTAACATCTAACCCGTACTTTCTACCTAGTTCGCCCAAAGTGTCAAATCGTTTTATTTTATTTGAATACTCCTTTAGTTAGAAATTCCACAATAATTCATACCATTTATAATCTTCTATGAAAGCATTACTGATTCTTTACTTTTGGTCATTATACAAATTTAAAAATTATACAAAAATAATAATATATAACACAAATTACTTGAAAATGACGTGTAGTAAGAACAAACAATAGCTGCTGGTTTCACAAGTAGGCACAACTCACAAGTAAAAGGCACAAGTTATAATAAAAAGGAATGAAAAAGCTCATGAGATTACCTACTCGAGTGGGAAGACGAACACTGTGGCATGTGCTACAAAATACCGCGAAAAAAGGCATGCGTCATTGAAAGTTGAATGTGCGTGGCTGCATGCACAATACACGAAAGAGGAAAGTTGAATGCAAAATTGAATTGTCTAGAACAGTCTAAGTACTTTATTACTCAAATTTACAATAACATTATTCACGAAGGAATCTTTCAAATGCATCCTGCAACTTGTGATTAAACCAAATGTAAAAATACTACGAGGGATATTTTTAAATAAGGTCCAATTTTTAAGAAGGATAATACTGTATATATATCATCAAATATATTTTTTCCATTTTCAAAATAATTCTATAAACTTTTTTCTACATAATATCAATTTTCGTTCAAACGTGTCATACCACTTATCAGAAATCAGAGAAGTTCAGCCAGGGCTCATCATGCATATTAACCCACCCATCAACATTCTCACTTACTTTTAAACTCTACTGTCACTAATAGCATTATCATTGTAAACTTCACAGATCTAGTTGTGAATTTCCACTGCTGCCAAGTTTCTGCAACTTAAGACAGATCGTATCTTACATTTGACGAGTGACTCAATTTTGTTGAACATTATAAACTTCTACAACTGAGCACACATACAGACAATACGGCTGCAAATGGCTGTTCACCGTTCTCACTCATTTACATACAGACCTCATTTAAAAAAATAAACCTTGTACTATAAGTTTTCACTAAATTTTTTTCTCCTTAAAATTTTTTATTACCAATTATTTTACACACATGTTTCAGTGGATCACAATAAATTTAAAACCAAAATTGAAACACATTTGTTGAAATCTTTACAGAAGATACAACAATTTTAATGAACATAATTTTATTACATCAGTTTCAATTTTTTTGTTAAATATAATTTGATGGTGGTAGATCTACAACAAAACAAAAAATGTTGAGTGAAGCTTCATATAATGTAAGGTATTCATTATATCGAAACGTATGGAAATGCAAAAGCTGCAAATTAGTTTAATACAGCAGAGAGCAAAGTCTCAGAGAGTATGGTGGTCATACAGAATTCCTGTATTTTCTAATAGATTGCAGAAGAAAAATTTATGGGTTGTCCGAAAGGAGGACATCACGAAGTCAATAGTAGGATAACAAAATGAGGAAAATGGACTACATGTCACTTGAAATGGGTTAAAAATAAAGCCAATACAACCAGACCAACTCTGAATGTTATTCTCCAAGAGTTTAAGAGACGTCATGGTTGGACAGAACACTTTATAGTACGAGGCAAGTAGTACTGCTTCACTACAAATGCTATATCAAACTATACAGCTAAACTCACGTGTACTACAATTTAATCTATTGAAAAATACCTTCACATCTCAAAAAATACAATCATTTAATTTCAGCTGTTCAAAAAATATAGTGCACATTCAATGGTGAATTACCACAAAAAACCTTTTTAGTGCGACGGTAAAATGAATTTGAAAAAAGTTGTACATACTTGACAATACATTTCATTAAGGAATCCCATAAATGGAGGATATTTTGATTTAAGAACTTTTTCTCTTTCTTGATACCATAATTGACACATATTGAGCAAAGATTCAAGAAACGTTTCTTTCTTCTCTTTCTGTAAAAAAACCACAAAAAAATTTAAAAATAAGGGATGTATATATTCAATAAGTTTTACATTCTATTATAAATAATTCGATAAAATTAATGTTTAATAATTTTTGTTTTGTTTTTTTTTTCAACGTCTGTCTGTTCTGCAATTACTGCTAATGCAGACAGTGAAGATGAAATGATTTTTTGTAACGTATGAAAATATGCCGTGCCTGGATGGGATTCAAACCCAAGACTGCATGATGAGAGGCAAGCACGTTACCAACTACACCAATGCGGCCGGCATTGTTCTGTAACGTATTACAAAATTTACATTCGTTTTTTGCCAAGTCAACAAGCATATTGTGACTGGATGTACTTGAGTTATCAGCTAATATCACAATACATCAGTGGCACTGAATTCATTTTCCAGCAAGAGTTCCTCAAAATTTCCATTATGAAATTATTATGTATCTCAATTGACATGAGGTGCTCATGAGTGATCTTCTGTGTTTGAATCTACTAGCTCACTTCCATATTTCATCACAATCTTTCAACTGGATGGCACGCTTTGTGCCACTCATTTATGTGAGAGAAACAGAGTGGGCTAGCTCACCTTTTTTACTGTGTCATTCCATGTCATCTTATTAGTAAAATGCTGACTTGGCTTGGATGAGTTGGAGCTATTTCCTGGATGGAAATAATGATTACCTACCTGATTTTATATAGACTTCTCTGTAAGGGGTTCATTAAAGACAGATTAAGGGGAGTTCATACCGCATATCTCGCTAATGTTAAATTAGCAGACTTTGAGACCCATTATCTCAGTAACTATTAACATTTGAAAGCAATAACTTTGAAGGATTATTTATGAATACAAGAAGATGCTACAGATCTGCAGACATTAAAATAATACAACTTTTAAAAAATTTATGAATTTTTTTCTGCCGGGGCCAATTTTTTTCATAAAATTTCACATTTACAGTGCTGAATGAGGATCCACAGTACCACTATAACCTACTGAAGACACAGTAAAAAATTCATTTCTTTATGTTTTGTGGTTTCTGATAAAATGGGTCTTTTGTGAGAAATTACATGTTTACAAATGAAAATAATATTCAGACATAATAAACACAAAAATAACACCTGAAAAAATTAATTTTTCTCTTTTCAAACACTTTTCAACCACTATACAAAATCAATATTATAACATACAACTATCTCAAAATATAACCTACAAATCCAATAGAAAACAAGGAAAAAAAATTACATCTTCCACATTTTCAGACATAAATAATATGTCTGAAAATTTCACTGTCCAAAATTCCGAATCTCTAGACCTACCGTAAAGAAAATATTTAAAATATATCTTGAGATCATAAGTATGTAAATTATATAGCAAATTAAACAGAAAATTCCAAATATTAATATTCAATAAAAAACAAAAATTTGATTATGGAATCGAATTTTCGGTATGAACTCCCCTTAATGGATCTTACTCTTCGAGGACATGTCAACAAGCTGGACCACTGGATAACATAAGCAGTTGTCACCATAAGGTAAAAACTTGTTAATCTGAACATCCTTCATAGGATTTAGCAGAAAATTGACAACAGCTGGAACATCTGCTGTGTTACAAAAAGTAGCCACATTGAAAATTGAAAATCAATCTTTACAATAAGCCACAGTGGATTCAGAGATGATCAAATATTTCTGCTGCAAGAAATTTTTTTTTCTAGAATTAAAGGTTTATTTCTATAACTAGTTTAAAAACATCCAGTGTCTGGAATGTTGTTAATATTACCTTATATTCAAGTTAAATAAGTAAATATACGCAATATAAATTACCTCAATAATATTTATACATAATTTAGCTGCAGGTTCAGCGTATCTACGACTATCAGCTGCTTTCTCCATAATAAGTTTAACTAATTGCATTATTGTCCTAGCTGATAAATCATTTGGATCTGGAAAAAACAAGCAAATCAATTTCTTTCTGTAAAAAATTTGTCTTTTATATAAGTAGTGCAAATACTAAATTAAACAGACACCTGTATAGAATGGATGACAAACAGTTAATAAAATAAATTTTTAAGTCACTAAACAATAGACCTAACTTAACGGATAAATGGTTTAAAAATGTCACAAAGGATACTGAGAAAACCGGAATAAATCCAAGAAAACTTAATGAACCGAACGAAATTTAAACAACTAATTATGGACTTAAAGGGCTTCCATGAAGAGCAAAAACAGAACATTGAGTGGACAGAAGAAATAAGAAAACCCTACAGTGAACAAATGCTGAGAATGTGGGCTGCAAAAAGAGCTTCCAAAAACATCTTATGTCACCTCACAATGTCTAAAATTGGCCCTACACAAGGAGAAAAAACGTAGCAACTTCTTGATCCCAAACTAACCTTCTCACACTTTAGAAGAAAGAGTAGTTTTATCATATCTCAAAAAATTATTTTTAACAAATTATACCAGCTCATTCTACAATAAAAGATTTCTTAATATGTACTAAATTTCAAATTTTATTGTTTGATGAATTCATCAGTAAAATGCAGATCACCTGAATGGTGCAGTGGTTAGTTTAGTCTACAAAGTAACAGGTTCTGGGTTCAGTTCCCAGAAATAGTCTGGAACTCAAGACCCACTGTTACATAACCCACAGCAGTCACTAACAAACAAGATGTTGATGGAACTTGAAATAAACTAAAAAAAAGTAAAATGCTTATGAACAAAAGTGACAATATTATTATTTATTAACTAATAATACTTAAACTTTTCTATGATGTAGGTAAATCTCCATCCAATAAATTTACTTGTACAAAAAAGTATAATTTAGCCTATTTATTGTACTTTAGAATTAAATCTACCAATTAACTAACCTATCACAAAATTCTTGAAATTATATGTAGTATGTGGTACAACTAAATTTTACGATACTTAAGAGAAAAATTCTAGTGCGAAACACTCACAAAACTTTCTCTTTACAATATAGATAATGAATAATACAACCTATGTTTAATCATTAATAAACAATGTAAAATGAAAAAGATAATCTAATGTTAATCATGAATGAATCTCGCAAAATGAAAATCAACCACTGTTCGACTTTAAAATACAGAAAATCACTAATTGATGTTAAAATTAGCTTGGTAGAAATAAAATGCTATAAAATAAAAGTTCTAGGTTTTTAAATTTCCTATAACTTTGACTGTATACAGTTTTGTTGTAAAATACATACTAAGGCTGCAATCTTAAAAAATCCAATTTTTTTACTGATTTGATGAGCAAAGTAAAAAAAATCACACTAATTGACGCTAAACAAGTGTACCCAATCATGTAAAACATAAAAAATATACCTAGTAAATGAGACGGTTTTTTTACAATGTCGTAGGAGCTGCTTTTGAGAAAATTACAAATTATTGGTGAAAATTAAGGTGAAAACTTGATTTTGAAAAATTGGCATGAAAACCTACTTTCCTTCCCAATATTCATGTGTTGTTTACGTCAACAGCTGAAAGGCAGGTTTGAACCTCTAGAGGTTCTACTTAGTAAAAACAAGGAGAGAGGTGGTTTACTATTTATTGCCTTCCTCACATATACTCATACAAGGCAAGAAAAAGTAAAAATGGTTCAACACAAACACATTACCTATAATGACTTTTAAAAATAACTTTACCAGTGACAAATCGAAAAACATCTTACCTTGCAATGCCTTATTAATAATTTCATGCATTTCTGTTGGAAATGCTCCTAAATCAGTAGTAATGCTATTGTTATTATTACTTGTCGTGGTAGATGCGGTAGTAACAGTAGCTGCACTTGATCCTCTTAATGCATCAGTCGCACTTAAACTTTTGGATCGTTTTAACCCAGTTCTAGGTGGAGATATTTTTGAAAAGGAAGGATTTTGATTTTCGATTTGTGTACTGCCATCAAGTCTGAAATGTACCCTCGGTGACAATCCCTGTGAAAAATAAATAATTAAATTAAACTTTAAGTTTAGTTTAATAAATTTTTATTAAAACTTTTTTCAATAATAATATAATAATAATAATAATAATTTATTGCATCAAATAATAATACAAAGTTACATACTCATGGTTAAACAGAAATATTTTTTTTTTCATATAACTTTTTATTTAATGCATAATCTGTTATAAATAACAATAAATGCAACTTATCAATTAGTCACAACTCATGAAAAAATTACAACCCACTGGTGTAATTAACAAATTATAACATGAAAACATTTCATACTGTTCTTAATTAATATTTACAATCAAAATTTTATAGTGATTTTTAAATAAATAAACAAAAAAAAAATATAAAATAAAAAATAACCAAAACCTCCTTTAAAACGAAAAACAAATAAGAAGTAATAAATAATAAGCACATGATTCCGAATATAAATGTACACCTAACTTTTCCGAAAATAATTTGAAACGTTCATTCAGTAATTTACAACATTCACACTCAAACACGACAGTCATCTACAAAACACTAACATTATATTATTTACAACTTTAAAATCACACTATCAGAATCGCCCTGGGAGATCCAGTACTGTAGCACGTTTTAGCCTATTGAAATCATTAATGTTGTCTGTTGGCGCTTGTAAGACGCCGGAATAAAAGACAGTGAAACGAATTTAAACTGAATAATTTTATAGAACTTAGTAAACGATTAATTAACTTATTTCGGAGGACCAGGTCAGTTTTAAGCGGCTGCCGACCACAGCTAAAACGATTTAAAGAATAAACAAAAGGCTTAGAAACAGGAGGAATAAAACAAAGAACGGTAACGGACAAAATTGATAGGGAAAAACAAGGGGATACACACATTTGAAATAACTAACTGTAACAACGGAAAAATGCTCTTACCTGGAGTCCATTAACAACTTGAAACTTGTAGAAAATCACGTGGAAGCGCACTGGTAACATTGCAATGAATACACTAAGACAGTTTACAATAAAAAGCACATGAGCATTGAATATAATTCACATAAGCATAGAATAATGAACAGTTTAGGTTTGTGATAACCCAACGAGAGACGAAACGAACTGATTGAAAACGAAGAAATTGGCAGGGCATCGCTAACCCAAGCCACGCGCTAATCGCACTAGATAAGAACACAACCGTACATCACAGCAGCTAAGACAAAAGTGAGTAAGGGAGAAGCCGGATATTTGAGAGGAAGAGGGGATACGGATGACGTGACTTAATGATGTCACACGGAAGCAGATGCAGGAACACATTGTTATTAGCGGGGAAAACAGTTTGAATTGACCCGGGTAAGACTGGCGCTAACATACCGCCCGCCTAAATCGAAGTAAGCGATTTACAAAGAACTGGTCGAAGAACGAAGCCGCCCGCCCTGAGACAACAGGGAGCGGAAAACGCAGGAAGAAGACGAAGAACGAGGCCGCCCGCCCTGAAGCAACGGGGAGCGGAAAACGTAGCAAAACGATGAGCGAAGCATCGACGACGATTGAAGACGTAGAAACGAACGAGGTGAAGAACGGACACATCTTGATGTGGCGTGACAAACGCACGGGTTTGCCCGGCCAACGACGAACGGATCATCTTCCACGGCTTGCGCGGAAGCCAACGAGTAACGGAACAATCTTGAGGTGATTGCCAACGAGGGTTGACAACCAGAAGCGACGAAGAAACGAAGAAAACGACGAACGAAGAAAACAAACGAAGAAGACGAAGACGAAGGTAGATGAAGTTAAACGGAAAACGAAGTGAAACGACGGAGAAAAGTTAGTTGCCCAAAGGCGGAGCTAACTGGTAAGCGGGTTGCGAAACGAACTGGCGAGTAGGCGAACAAAAGCGACAAGAATTCTGAATTGCGGTCGGCGAACTTCACTAACTAATGGAGAGTGAATCCGTGATTGAGGTTGAGGCGACGTGCGAGATTGACGAAGATTACACCAGGCGTTGAACGAAGGACGAGAATTGAAATTACAATTATTCACCGGTTGTGAATATTGTGTACGACGATTGGGGCCCCGCCCGCCAAGAGGGGCAGAAGGCGCGCGAAGAGCGTTAGCAGAAGATGAAGCGACTGAGGAGGGCCGATTGCCCTTAAGCGAAGCGATTTGCAGCGGTTTGTCAACGGAGTGTGCGAGAGACGACGAGAAGCGATTTGACGAGGAATTAGTTGAAGACAACTCGGAGGGAGCCTTCAGCGTAGACTTGAAGCGAGGCGTAGACTTGAAGCGACGAATGGACGAAGTACCAGCAGCAAGATCGGTCGAGATACTGGCGGAGTCAGTAGGCGAAGCGAGACGAGAATCAACAGCGATGATCTCGGATGAAGCGGCGAATCGATTTGAAGGCGAAGAGACTGAAGTTTTACGAAGACGATTTGTTAGAATAGTAGGGCGGAAAGAATCGTTGTCAGATGCAGGCGAAACAAGAAAACAATTAGGCGAATTAACAGTAGACGATGCGAGCTCAACAGCAGTAGCAGGCGACGAGAATTCAGAGTTATTAGAGAAAACATATGATAAAAGCGAATCGTTATTTGTGACAGAACTAGGTGGCTGGATGTCGGGCAATTTGCCAAACACAACATAACCAAATACGGTTGATAAAGCGGATGGAGCGCCCTTTATTAAAGGCGTTTTACTAAAATCGAGTATTTCGGAAAAGTAGTCAGCACCAAGCAGTAAATCTACTGGATTTGGGCTGCGAAAGCGAAAGTCAGCTAGCAGATGTTGAGAAAACTGTTCACCGACGGACTTGTGAATTCGAGAAGCAGGTAGGCGGTCTGATATTTTTTGAATAACAGTGGCCTGAATCGGTAGGCGAAAATTAGAATTTTGCGGCGACTGAATTGTAAGGTTTGTAGTGCCCTTAACGGAGGTAACTTGCGATGAAATACCTTGTAGGCGTTTAGTAGTAGGCGCTATGTCGAGTTGAAGCGAACGAGCAGCGCTATAGGTTAAAAGACTTGATTGAGAGCCATTGTCAATGACAGCGCGAAGTGGAACAATTTTACCGGATGAATTTATAGCGTGAACAATAGCAGTGCCTAGCAGCGCGGTTTGGCCGTCAAGGCGACAAGAAAGCGAATAATCGGTAGATTTTTCAGCGACGACTGACGAAGGCGAATTTACAGCAGTTACCGGCTTATTAGCAGAGCAGGTAGCGCAGGAATTAATTGGCGGAGTTGCGATAGCAGTAGCATGAATCGACGGCGAAGAATTAGAAAGTAGGCACCCGGGAGATTGAGAATCGTTGACTGGGTGTTCGATGAGTTGAGGCGAATTAACGATTAGCGAATTATGCGATTTAACAACGGATGAGGCAGATGAATTCGACGGTTGAATGTTACGGTCAGAGTGTAACAGCGTATTATGAGATTTAGAATGACAGATACGACAATGTTTAGTTGAGTTGCAGTGGCGACGGTCATGGTGTCCAAAGCAGGCGAAACAGAGTTTGAGACGAGAAATAATTTTGTAACGATTATCGACAGTTTGCGATAGAAATTCACTGCAGTTGTGAAGCGAGTGTAGGTTAGATTCGCACGAAAGACATTTGATTGAGTTTGATTTAACGAAAAACGAAGGTATGTTGTCAGAACAAGTAGGCGGCGATGTTGAATTACGATTATTTTGTACAGTACGGCTATCAGCGGAGGCCGGACATGATGAGTCCGGTTTATCGAGGTTAGAACTACTTGAATACGGAGAACGAACATTATCGATAGATTGAGGATTAACTAATTCACAAGAATGCATTTTAGCAGTGACAAACGAGATTAAAGATTCGTACGAAGGAACATTAGACGCAGGGTTATGATCTTCAAAGCTGAGTTTAGTAACAGAATCTAAGTTTGAATAAGCGATTTCAAATAAAAGATACTCGAGTAGATTAATATTGAGTATTCGCAAGGCACCTACAGCGGCTTCGTGAACATTTAAGAAATGTTTTAACGATTGATAACTTGGAGAATCAGATTTGGCGAAATTAAAAACTTGACTTAAATGTACATTTGCAATTCTACGTGGATTCGAATAACGGTCGAGTATTAAGTTATATGCCAATAAGTAATTATCAGCCGACAGTGGTAAATGCTCAATTAAGCGAAGAGGTTCATTATTTAACGAACATCGCAGGTAGTGTAATTTTTGCACGTGAGACAAATCAGAATTATGATGGATTAAGTCATTGAACAGACTTATGAAGTTCTGGAACTTCGTTATGTCGCCATCAAAGGATGGTAAGCGAATATTAGGTAGCTGGACCAATGGCGAATTATTGATTTTGTGTTGATTTGAAATAATTACAGTGTTATCTAGCGATTGAATTAGTTTTTGCGCTGAACCGATTAATTGAAAATATTTGTTTTCAAAATTGGTGCGCTCGATTTCGAAGTTATTATCAGGTTTAAGTAATTCAAGTTTGGTTTGAATCAATTCAAAGTCAGACCATAAATCAATGAATTTTTCTAACCGCAATTTTATTTGAGTTATTTCAGCATTAGATTTGAGAAATAAATCGAAACGATGTAAATGGTTAGTAATAACGTCACGTTTTTTAATTAATGAATTATAATCGTCCATGTTGACGAAATAAACGAATAAATATAAGTGAATTAATAAACAAACACAAATTGAGAAAGATAAACAAACATTGACTGTCAATAACTAGGTTAATGTAACGATCTAGCATTGAAGGTTATTATGAAGTGTACGGCGTGAGCATCAGTCTGTGAATGAAAACTGGTTGACTGTGGAAGAGAGCGTACGAAGAGCGAGTCTGCGCACTAGAACTTTGTAACTTGATGAAGACGAGAAAATGGCTGCTGTTACAAATTCTTGAACAACAGCTAACAAGCGAGTTAAGCGTTGCGTGTGACGTCACGAGACGCGCAGTACATTCTAACAAGTAAATACTAGCAACAAGAAAATACATCTACCGTTAACGCAATAACCGCAGATGATTACACAATATGTAATTAACGAATTTAAAGAAATAATAAAACAGTATATGTAATTGACTGTATCCAAAGATCACTGATATATATCCGGTGCCCGGAATAGGACCAATTATGTTGGCGCTTGTAAGACGCCGGAATAAAAGACAGTGAAACGAATTTAAACTGAATAATTTTATAGAACTTAGTAAACGATTAATTAACTTATTTCGGAGGACCAGGTCAGTTTTAAGCGGCTGCCGACCACAGCTAAAACGATTTAAAGAATAAACAAAAGGCTTAGAAACAGGAGGAATAAAACAAAGAACGGTAACGGACAAAATTGATAGGGAAAAACAAGGGGATACACACATTTGAAATAACTAACTGTAACAACGGAAAAATGCTCTTACCTGGAGTCCATTAACAACTTGAAACTTGTAGAAAATCACGTGGAAGCGCACTGGTAACATTGCAATGAATACACTAAGACAGTTTACAATAAAAAGCACATGAGCATTGAATATAATTCACATAAGCATAGAATAATGAACAGTTTAGGTTTGTGATAACCCAACGAGAGACGAAACGAACTGATTGAAAACGAAGAAATTGGCAGGGCATCGCTAACCCAAGCCACGCGCTAATCGCACTAGATAAGAACACAACCGTACATCACAGCAGCTAAGACAAAAGTGAGTAAGGGAGAAGCCGGATATTTGAGAGGAAGAGGGGATACGGATGACGTGACTTAATGATGTCACACGGAAGCAGATGCAGGAACACATTGTTATTAGCGGGGAAAACAGTTTGAATTGACCCGGGTAAGACTGGCGCTAACATTGTCTAAGAGATTCAGTGCTAAGTGATTTACGTGGTTGTTTAGACGTTCGATGTATTTACAACTGAAACTTCGTATTTCTTCTCATACCGGAACAGAAATTTAAAAATAAATAAACACAAAACTAATACAATAATTCTGTAGACACAATAATACCAACCCAAAATATAAAAATCTGGTGTGAAACACTCACACAACTTTCTCTTGCCAAATAATGTAATAAACAATATAACAATATACAGTATATTAGTAATAAAACATTAGAAATAAACCTCATAAAACATCACCTAATTTTAATTTAAAGTGAAAGACGCAAAATGAAAATCAACCTCAGTTTGGCTTAATAATACGGAAAATCTTTCATGCTAAACTAGGCTTTGCAGAGAAAACCCTCTAAATAAAAGTTGTAGATCTTTTAATTTTATATAAATATTATAACATTTTTGTCGTAAAATGCATAATAAGGCTGAAATCTTAAAAAAATTTATTTTTACATGTTTTCGTGAGAAAAAACAGAAAATCGCTTATTACCACTAAACTAAGCATTATACAAAAAAATGTTTAAAATAAAATTTGTAGGATTTTAAATTGTCTAAAACTTTTATAATAGACATTTTTCCGCTAAAATGCTAATTTAAGTCGCAGTCTTAAAATTGAATCTCATAAAATGTTTTTATGAGAAAACAGCCTCACCAAGAATTTCAGCAGACAAGGCGCCTATCCTATCTCATAGAACATAAAAAGTTTAGTAAATGAGGCGATTTTTAAAAAAATCATAAGACCCGTTTTTGAGAAAATTGCAAATAAGTGAAAAATGGCATGAATAAACTACTACTTCCGGTCGACCGATTTTGATGAAAATGTTTATGTCGGGTCTTCTAGTGGTATCTAACTTAAGTTTCAAGTTTCACGTTTGTACGATGTTCTGTTCTTGAGATATTCTATTCACACACACACACTCGCACGCACGCACGCGACCAATCACTAAAAACATGTTTTTTGGGTTCAGGGGGTCTGAAAACGTGTAGATCCGATGAAAACTCGAGTTCAAAAAATCGACATGAAAAAAAATACTTTCCTTCCTATATATTCATATAGACAAGAGAAAGTAAAAAGCATTTTATCTTAGAAGAGCGTATTAGAAAGCTCGTCCATAGGTACAACAAATCCCTCAAACGTCAAGGTGATAACCTCAAAATGTAGCTTTAAGTGTATAAAACTTTTAGAAATAGAACATTTTTTTCTGTAATCACTTGTCATTTATTTATATCCTATCGGAGGTTGAAAAAAATTAGCCTATTTGATCATACAATACGCTATCTAGAGGTACAGTGTTAAGCGATTGAAAGGACCACCTCATCCATTGAATACAATCAAATATCCATAATACGAGGGTTATCCAGAAAATAACCTCCGTTTTGAAATAAAAAGTAAACGAGTGAAGATACAAAAACTTTATTATATACATATTAAAACTACAATTTTTCTCTATTTTTCGGCATAGTCGCCGAACAGATTCAAGCACTTGTCGTACCTTGGAACAGTCTTTGAAATACCCTCTGCATAAAAATCTGCTGCCTGTGAATGTAGCCAACCATTCACGGTGTTTTGAAGCTCTTCGTCATTGGTGAACCGCTGAGATGCAAGCCACCGCTTCATGTTCGGGAACAGGTGAAAGTCACTAGGAGCCAAGTCCGGGCTGTATGGAGGATGATCGAAAATGTCCCATTTAAACTTGGCCAAAAGTTCATTTGTTCTTCGAGCTGTATGAGGGCGAGTGTTGTCCTGCACAAACACAACACCACGTGTCAGAAGGCCACGACGCTTGTTTTGGACTTGGCTCCTAGTGACTTTCACCTGTTCCTGAACATGAAGTGGTGGCTTGCATCTCAGTGGTTCACCAATGACGAAGAGCTTCAAAACGCCGTGTTTGGTTGGCTACATTCACAGGCGGCAGATTTTTATGCAGAGGGTATTTCAAAGACTGTTCCAAGGTACAACAAGTGCTTGAATCTGTCTGGCGACTATGTCGAAAAATAGAGAAAAACTGTAGTTTTAATATCTATACAGGGTGATTCATGAAGTTCTCCCCCCACTTCTACAGCACATTGTACTAGTAAAAATAATGAAAAAATGTTATATAAACATAGGTCCGAAAACGCTTCGTTAGCGAGTTACAGCTAGCGAAAGTTTCGCCTGGATTTCAGTTCACCAGGTGAAATGAGGTCTTCCTGGAATTGTGGTAAGGTAGATTAAGGGGCAAATTCAATCATTTCTTATGGTTTTTGATCTGATAAATTGAATAAAACAGGTCCCAGATCTGTAAGTTAAATAGTTTTTAAGAAAACCAGTGTCAAATGCAAAAAATGGAGTGAAAAACTTATTTTTTCATCTTTGGGCAAGGATAACTGTGTTATTTCACCAAGAAACAGTTAAAATTTTTCAATAAAACATGTAGAAAATTTTATTCTGAACAAACCGGTGTAAATTAAGTACACAGAAAGCGAATAGATGTTTGATTAAATGAGTTTTTATTCATAAGAGTACAAAGTAAAATTAACCGGAAAAACTAAAATGAAAAAATGTGTTTTTTTCACTCCATTTTTTTGCATTTGACACTGGTTTTCTCAAAAACTATTCGCTTTCTGTGTACTTTATTTACACCGGTTTGTTCAGAATAAAATTTTCTACATTTTTTATTGAAAATTTTTAACTGTTTCTTGGTGAAATAACAAAGTTATTCTTGCCCAAAGATGAAAAAATGTGATTTTCACTCCATTTTTTGCATTTGACACTGGTTTTCTCAAAAACTATTTAACTTACAGATCTGGGACCTGTTTTATTCAATTTATCAGATCAAAAACCATAAGAAATGATTGAATTTGCCCCTTAATCTACCTTACCACAATTCCAGGAAGACCTCATTTCACCTGGTGAACTGAAATCCAGGCGAAACTTTCGCTAGCTGTAACTCGCTAACGAAGCGTTTTCGGACCTATGTTTATATAACATTTTTTCATTATTTTTACTAGTACAATGTGCTGTAGAAGTGGGGGGAGAACTTCATGAATCACCCTGTATAATAAAGTTTTTGTATCTTCACTCGTTTACTTTTTATTTCAAAACGGAGGTTATTTTCTGGATAACCCTCGTACATAAAAACAAAACTTTTCTTTTAACCAAACTATAAACTAAAAGTTCACCACCACTGAAATATAACAGTAAAATGAAACTTACATGATTTTGATTGGCAGCATTTATAGCATGTAAAGAATGAAGGACATTTCCGCTTGATTTTGAAAGCTGTAAATTGTGAAGGACATTACCACTTGACTTAGAATGTTGTAACGAATTACCTTTACCATTTATTGTTGGAAACATAAACCCATTATTATTATGATTCATTACTGTAATACTGCTACTCGATCTAAAAAAAAGAAGAAATAAATTGACCAAATACAACCAACAAATTTAGATTAAAAGATAAAATATTAGTATTTATTTACCATCTAAATTTTCACTGATTTTTATCGTTTAAATTTTAATAAAATTTCATTTCTCTACGACACACTCCGGTTAAGTATTTGAGTAACATCTTCTACATGGTGGTGACCCTACATAAAGGCAAAAAAGCCCCACCTTGGGCCTCACGGGACAATTTTATTGTTTTCTAACCTAAAACTGATCAAGAATTATCTCCATATGTCAAATCAGAGCATCTACATTACATAACTTGTCAATTAAAATAGATAATGCTGTTGAAATTGACTTTTACACTTTAACTGATGAATTTAGCTCTACTATATCTTCATCTTTGATCTATCGCTTGATCAATATTGTTTTACATTTTCACATCTGACATCAAAATCAATTGGTTTTCCATTTTTCTTCGCCTATTTTTAATAGGGAATCTTTAGTATTTCAATCAATAATTTAAATAACACCAAACATGCACAGACACTCATTTAACATCGGTGGTTTTTTAATGGTAGGTTATGTCCTAAGCTGACTTTTTTTAGTTTATTTAATGGCGTTCAATATTTTTGATCACAGATTTGGAACACAGTTGGTTTTAACATAAATACATTAGCACAACACCTTTTTACATACTTTAAATGTCCACAAGAAACAAAATTGATTACGTTACAATTCAAAAAACTAAATTCTTTGAACACAAACATACGTCTTAAGCAGGCAGAAAATACATAATTACCACAAGCTTTAAAAAGTAGAGATAATCTACATTTTTCTAAAAAAAAAGCTAAACAAATACTTAATTGATGAAACATTTTAAAGTACACAAGAATTCCTTTCTAAATAGGTTTTTTCATATTAAATAAACTCTGAGGTAAATTGTGTATCATTTAGTAAAAAAATTTAGACGACATGCTTATTGAATCAAGTAAATAAGTCAGTAGTAATAAAAGGGTTAAAAAGTTTAATTATAAGTAAATGAATTCAACACAACATAAATATTTAGACTTATCACTTTTTCTATTGAAACGTTCTAAACTCCATTATTGGAGTCTCCTGTATGTAGTTAAGAAAAAATAAAAACAAGATAATAATTTCTACACTAGCTGTTGGGAATTGAGCCCATGAACTTCTACTTTATAGTCCAACCATCAAGTGCTTTAACTTTTAACCATTGAGGTGACCATTAACATTTTTATGTTAAAACATTTTAAAAAGTTTAAATAACACATATTTGTTTAAATAACTCAAATTCATAACATTATTTTTTTCATAAAGGTACCTATACTATTTTTTAAAGTTGATAAGCTCTGAACGTACACATTGCTCCCTACCCATTACATAGCTAGCCAATGATTTACCAGCAACGTAGCCGATACTTGCTCTCATAGCCCTGTTATATATTTTGACAGCCATTTTTTTGGACTTCCAATAACAATTATAACTTATGAAAATTACAACCAGCTGATTGTATTATACAGTATTCCATATTAATGTGCTCTATAATCGATGTTAAGACAATGCTAACAAACAAAGACCTTCAGTTGCCTCTCAGATTGAGGGCTCTAAGATGTTATGTATTTTCTATCGTACTATATGGAATGGAAGCTTGGACATTGAAGAAACAACACATAAAGAAGATAGAAGCGTTCGAAATGTGGTGTTACAGGAGAATATTGAAAATTCAGTGGGTCCAAAAGGTTACCAATGTTGAGGTGCTCCGACGTTTAAATAAGGAGTTAGAAGTTATGAAAAGTATAAAAACAGGAAAACTAGAATATTTGGGTCACATAACCAGAGGAGAAAAATATGAGTTGCTGAGAATTATTATGCAGGGAAGGATCCGAGGAAGAAGAGGCGTAGGAAGAAGACGCATCTCCTGGCTGCGGAATCTTAGAGAATGGTTCAACTGTAGTTCATTGCAACTATTCAGAGCGGCAGCCAGCAAAGTGACCATAGCCATTATGATATCCAACCTCCGATAGGAGATGGAACTTTAAGAAGAGAAGATAATCGATGTGTTCAGTACGAGATGCAAGACACGAGTGAACTACTGTGAAACTTATAGCATGCATATGTAGTGTTTGTCAGGCTGATACAATCATATAATCTGACAACACTGGTAAACGTTCTGATTGGTCTAAATGCATGGAACAGCAGAGCTCATCAACCGTGAAAAACATTATACATACATTTTTAAAAGAAACAACAACTACCGAAACAATTATTATCCTAAATAAAAGAATTGGTTATACCCTGGATAATCTAAATCCCGGGTGATCCGCAATACCGGGTAATCCAAACTCCTAAAAAAAGAAGGTTGCAGTAAGGTGCCGTGTCTCTATCACAGTGTTTTTCAGTAAATTTATATTTTAAGTACTATACAGAATAGGAATCCTGCATCATTAATTTTAACTTAAAAATAAATAATAAAGCCAACTTGACTTAAGAAAATCAATAATTATGGAAGGGTTCGTTGAAAATGATTATAATGAAATTGAATTAGGCGTGAAGAGCATAAAAAACGAAAACGCAATAAAATGTTTTAATACTCGTATTTAGTGGGCAACATAGAATGACATTCCACCGCACAAACTACTGTTATTAGCTCAAATATGAAAAGACACAATAGAAAAATCACTAACTTTAAAGAAACAGACAAAAATCATTGAATTTTTGAAGAAACTATAATAAAATGAATGTTTAAAAGATTTGTATCAATATTGTAATAAAAGCATTGTTTGCAACAAAATTAAAAAGAATTGTGGGATTTATTCCGGCTTCCAAAACTCCCCTATATTAGGATATACTGTATCCTGTTACTTTACACTGAACCCTTGATAATTCAAATTTAATAGCCGCAGATTATATTAGTTCGGTTTACCCAGGGCCTCCTGTAATAAATTAAAAGGAAGAATAATGCAAAGTTACCAGTAATGAGAACATGAAGCAAATAAATGGGTGAAAGAAGTGACAGATAATTGTAACTATCATTTAAAAAGTAAGCATATATTACTAATTCTACTCCCTTTCACTTCAAAGGATTCAGTCATAAATATTCATACGGTTTCTTATTTAAGTTATGTCGACAATTTAGTTCATCTGACAGACAGCACCAGTTTTAACCAATTGTTATTCATAACACTGACATATTTAAATACGATAAAAATCAATAAGAGAAATATTTATTTAAAACAACCACAATATTTGAAATATTTACAATTTAGGTTTACCTTAATATGACGAAAAGAATAATTCTTTACAAAATTCATATTTTTATCTTTAAGTATTTTAATGGCCCTTGGGCTAGCCCAATCATTCTGCTGGTAGAAAGTTGCTATTATTAGTTAAGTAACACCAGATGGGCAAACAACTTTGTATGGGGACCAGCTGACAGCCATTCATAAAAAAACTCTATTGGGTGTCCCTGTATTATATCTAATACATGTTAAAAGTACAGCTTCTATATTCCCTACTTCACAAACAATCAAAATTACTAATGGCACAAAAATTACACATATATTGTTCTCTTTTTAAACCTATATGGACTTAGGGGGGCCCAAATTTACGGTTCAACCAAACCCTCTAACTTGCAACAAATTTAAGCATTCCAGTCAAAAACATTACACCTTATAGCAAAAGCACCTCTTTACGTTAGCAACAAAACCTTACATACAGATTTGAAAACACCACTTGTACAACGCTTTCACGACAAGTCACACGAACACGAGAACCAACTGGTGCGTTCACTTTCCACCTTCCATTTACCTGATAATCCCCCTAGACACCTCGTATATATTAAATCAGGAGCATATATACACCTTAATAAATAATAAATTACACAGTATTCATATGTGAAGCTAGAAATGAAATGAAGTAAAAACTGAGCGTCTAAATGTACTTTTCAAAGTAACTAATTCACATAAATTATTTCATAGAAGCATCTAATTTCTTCTTAACAATCTTTTCAAAGTAACAGTGTCGAAACTTATTCATTCAATTATCCATTAGATTAAGTTAAATGAAACCCTACAGAACATTCAACAATTATACAAAATACTCAATAAAACCTATTTAAACGATCATAGAATGTCGGGTAATCTATTTTGAAATAGGTTTCCTATGTTATACAATTAACAATAAATAACAAACCAAATAAATAATTACAGAGGAATTAAACTGTTATGAGATGATGGTAAACACGGGTTCAGAGATTTTTTTTGTTATAAAAATAAAATAAATTTTGCTCTATTACTATTTGTAAATAAATTAAAGAAACCTAATATAAGTAAATAAGATGTGAATTAATTTTACTAATTAGACCAACCCGGTAGAGGTAAAGTCGTAGCCAAAATCAGCTGTTTAACAGCTGATTTTCGGAGATGAAGGTTCCTGGTTCAAATCCTAGTAAAAGTAGTTACTTTTATACGGATTTGAGTGCTAGACAGTGGTTACCGATGTTCTTTGATGGTTGGGGGTTCAATTAACCATACTCTCTCAGGAATGGTCGGCCTGAGTCTGTACAAGACTACACCTCATTTACACGTCATACATATCATCCTCATCTCATTGGGTCATGGGGTTGCTTATTGTTCTGAATTGAACAGATTGTAACGTACACACATTTGGGATTTTAAAAAAAATTTACTAATTTGTAAAATAGCTTAAAAATATTATGGAGTGACAATTTTTTTAAAACTGTGAGAATGGCAACGATAAAACCTTTTTAATTCTCATTTATACAGGAAAATTAATTTCAAAACCAAACATTGGACAGGTAAATATTACAATATTCTAAATGAAAAAAAATATTAAAAGTAAATTTAAAAAAAACCATTGACTGTTATTAGAACTATTACCACTAAATGGTAATTTTTTTAATATTAAAAATAAATCCTTTTAAAATTTAAGCGATTTAAACAAAAAATTTATGAGAAAGTGAAAAAAAAATCAAATGTAAATTACTATTACGTCATTCTTATCTTCCGTTTAAAAGCCAAGTAAAAATAGTGTTTATTACGTGTCAAAAGAAATTAAATTCAAACGTAAATATAACAGTTAAATTTAAATAAAGTATAATTTGAATTTACAAAAGTAATTAATTAATAAGACTGATTAAAAATATATTAACAATAGTTTTATTTTATAAATAACTTTAGCACAATATTATAATAAAATATAAAACTATTTTATAAATTACAACAGAATTACTATGTCGTCTATTTAAATATTTAACATTCCTTGTGTAATTGAATATTTTACCTAGTTGGAATGTTAACAAGTACCGAGAGATTTACAGGTGTCAGTCGTAAACAGACGTATCACAATATTGTTAAACATTAAAAAGCTTTTAATATCCAATAATTTTAAAAACAAAATTTAAATACTTACTAAATTTAATAAAATATAAACGAAGGTTAATTATAGGTTAACTGACAAAACACGAAAATAATTTATAATGAAATGAAGCATACAGTAGCAGTCAGCAAGTTACGAGAAGAAAACACCAGGCGGGCATGGGACAATCAGGTGTACCAACCTTACAAACATTATTACTAAGACACAGCTGATAACGGTTTAAAGAGAAGATGACGTATGTAAATAAAAGAGGGGGGAACATTTTGAAGAATAAAAATAAATGGAGGGGAAAGTTGCTGACCTCGAGATTGGCAGATCTCTGTTCATTGTAAACTCTTTTGCGTGCACATTCAGTTTAGCTGTATTATTGTTTTTTGGCGGTGAAGTCGAAGTATTTGAACCATCTACTCTGACATCTGAAAATAAAATTTCAAAAAATATTAATTAAGTTTTTGTTTTGGTTTATAATTTATACATTATTTAAAATTTGTATAAAAACCAATTGATTGCAATAGAAACGGAAATAAATATGCTACTGTAATGAAATTTACAATATATTACATTCGGAAGGGAATAGTCCTCGATTTACCGTGCTGGTCGGACACCGACGATAAATCCGAACTTTATAAAAAGTGGTGGAGGAATTTATGTATTCGTATATGTACAGTGATCCTATGTACTTCATTAGGACTTAAAATAGGACATTTATACCGATTTTGATGATCAAAATAAAGAAAATCACTGATCGACGCTAAACTTGTAGAAAAAAAAACACTTAAAATAAAAGTTGTAGGTTTATTAATTTCATATAACTTTTAAGGCAGCAATCTTTTTAAAAAAAACCATTTCTTTAGCACGAGAAACTTCCAAGAATTTCAGCAGATATAGCACTTACCCTTTTATGCTCTTGTGGAGCATAAATATAAATGAGGTTTTTTAAAAAATTGTTTATGAAAAAATCGCAAAAAAGTGAAAATTACACGAATAAACTATTAGGCTTCTTCCGATTGATCGATTTTGATGAAAATGTTCCTGTCAGGTCTTCTTCTAGTAGTTAATTCAAATTCTAAGTTTTAACTTCGTACTCTGTTCCAGTCTTGAGATATCTTGTTCAAACACAAGTAGTAGCTATATGGGTAAGTATGGAATATTCAATAAAATCCTAGATAAAACACAACCAACAGAAAACATTAGAAATAACAATTTAGAGAGAGAATTGTCAGGAAATCTCTTCAAGAAATTGTCAACAGAGGAGAAGAGGAAATCTCTTCAAGAAATTTTCAGAAAAAACTCGGAACTCTTCAAGAGAGAAGAGGAAATCTCAGAACTCAAGAGAAGAGAAAAGAAAAAAATCAGAACTCTTCAAGAGAGAAGAGGAAATCTCAAGAAATCAAGAAATTGTCAGTAAAGTCAAAACATCAGAAAAAAACAATTTCAAGAGAAAACATAAGAAATATATAAAGAGAAAAACAAAAAGTTGTGAAGGTATTAGAAAAATATTTCAACACAATACATCAGAAAATAAAACCATCATTTGGTGACATTCACTTAAATCCCTGATAAAAATTATAAAGAGAAAACAAACTGAAAAAGAAAAAGATGTGAAACTTAATCAGAAAAATCTCAAAATGAAAAAGTATACTTCCGGTGAAAATTCGACATTCAAACAAAAAATTCCTTCCCTATACAGGTACATCCGTTATAGGGCAAGAGGAAGAAAAAAAGGAACACGAGGAAGAAAATGATAGGAGTAATACACGCGTGATTATCGAAGTCCTAAGTTTATTAAAATAAGTTTAAAAATAATTTTTTTTTGTTTTGTTTTACGTCTGACTCTTTTGCAATTACTGCCAATGCAGACGGTGAGAAGGATAAAACATGAAGATGAGTGATGAAAAAATGCCAGACCTGATTGGGAATCGAACCCGGTCAGGTTCGAGCAGTTGATCCAACTTTAAATAAACTAAAAGAAGAATGTAAATTATTTGGTTGGTCGAAATAAGATATGCCAACATGTGACATATGAAACCTATGTCAGAATAAATGAGAATGCGATTGAATATTAAATCTCACGGTTCTGTAATTCACATGGTTTTCCAAAATAAAATATTAGGTAGGCCTCTATATACACATAACTATGTATGATCCGAGGATATTATAAGTATAATACTAAGTATAATAAGTATAATACACTCTTGCCAATGCAAATAATTTACAATAAACCTAACTTAGTAATAAAATATTAGAAATAAACAAAACACTAACCTCAAAAACATAACCTTATTTTAATCATGAGTGAATGACGCAAAATGAAAATCGTACTCAGTTTGGCTTAAAAAAACGGAAAATCACACTTTGACGCCAAACTAGACTCTGTAGAGAAAAACTCTCAAAATAAAAGTTGTAGAACTTTTTATTTTCTATAAAATCTATTATAGACACTTTTGTCGTAAAATGCGTACTAAAGCCGAAATCTTTAAAAAATCGATTTTTCACACGTTTTCGTGAGAAAAAAACAGAAAATTGCTAATTACCGCTAAACTAAGCGTTATACAAAAAAATGTTCGAAATAAAAGTTGTAGGATTTTCAATTTTCTACAACTTTTATTATATAATGTTTTGCACTAAAATGCATATCAAAGCCGCAATCTTAAAAAGAAAATGTTTTTACATGAAAACAGCCTTACCAAGAATTTCAACAAACATGGCGCCTACCCTATCTTGTAGAGAATAAAAAATTGAGTAAACCAGGCGATTTTAAAAAAATCGTAGGACCAGTTTTTGAGAAAATCGCAAAAACGTGAAAAATTATACGAATAAACTACTACTTCCGGTTGACTGATTTTGATGAAAATGTTCGTGTCGGGCCCGCTAGTGGTATGTAACTTAAGTTTCAAGTTTCAAGTTCGTACGATGTTCTGTTCTTGAGATATTTTGTATATACACACACACGCACAGACACACAGACCAATCGCTAAAAACATGTTTTTTGGGTTCAGGGGGTCAGAAAACGTATAGATCCGGTGAAAACTCGATTGCGAAAAATCGACATGAAAACAATACTTTCCTTCCTATATATTCATATAGGCAAGAGAAAGTAAAAAATAAAATAAAATATGATGCTACAGCAACGTTGTTAATCGAAGTCCTCGTGTTTTTTGCCCAGAATCGAACTTGGGATCTTCCGCTCTGTATGCTAGTGCGCTAACCACTACTCCGAGGATTTAAGTATTGATGTGCTAAACACTAGGACGTAAAACAAAAAAGTGGAATAATTTCCCGACCAGAGTTGGGAATTGAACTCTGGACATTCCGGTTTGCAGTGGGCAGTATAGCCTAGAGCTCTAACCTTTAGGCCACACAGATAGCTTGAACATTAATTAATTTACAACTAAACAACTATTTATAATAATTTGTAAATTACAGATAGTAAAATTTTATTTAAATGTGTCATAAAACCTATAATTTTAAGATGACTTTTAATAATTTAATTAAATAATAATAATAAACAAGAAATACTAAAGAGTTAGTTCAACGAACTTTAAAAGGGCGGTTTAATAGAGTAAGGTCAAAAATTTAACACTACTAGTACATTAACAACTTTCACACGAAGGTCAATAATGAAAGCTAAACTTAATTTAGTACAACAGTTGTAGTTTAGAGCTACAGACTGTATGTAATCTACATGAAAAATATATGCAATGTAAACGATTTCACTTCCCGCGTGGGAATGCTTTTAATAAGAAACGTATTTATCAAAAACATTTTTAATTATAGTTTAGTAAAAATATGTATTAAAAGCTACAAAGAGAATACCTTAGCAATACATAAGATTCTTCTACATTTTGAAAGATAAACAGTTTTATTTTAAATGTTATACATTTTTTTTAACTTTCTTGTTAAATTACAGAAACCAAAATATAATGCCGGCCGCATCGGCGTAGTTGGTAACGTGCTCGTCTCTCATCATGCGGTTTTGGGTTTGAATCCCACTCAGGCACGGCATTTTCATAAGTAACAAAAAATTATTTCATCATTCACAGTTGCAACCCAACGTCGTCGCTAATGACCACAGTAGTTGAAGTGACGTTAAATAAATAATAATAAAAAAAATCATGTGGTCTTGGGTTCGAATCCCACTCAGGTACGGCATATTTTCATACTTTACAAAAAAATCATTTCATCCTCCACTGTACAAAGTTACACCCCAACGTCGTCGCTAATGACCGTTACAGTTGATGCGACGTTAAATAAATAAATTTAAAAAAATAAAATTAAATATGATGGTACAGCAACGTTGTTTATCGAAGTCCTCGTGTTTTTTTTGCCGCGAATCGAACCCGGGATCTTCCGCTCTGTATGCTAGTGCGCTAACCACTACTCCGAGATGGCGGCCATAATTAGTATTTACCGGACTTTACTATTAAAATTCTTGTTACATAACAAGAATAACATACTTGTTATTCTACCTACTGTACCATAACTTTTCAATTTTTACTTTTTTAATTTATTTTTTTAATTCATTCCTTTAATTTTAAGCCTTTGAATGTATTCCCTGAAGAAATTTTGTTATTTATTTTCATGCGATTTGATTTTTGTCATGAGTTTTGTTAATCTTTTTGATGTATTTACTGTATTGTATACTTTTCAAAATAAAATCAGTCAAAACAAATAATAGTTACGCCCCCTCCGTAGCGTAGTGGTTAGCGCATTGGCCTGCCAAGCGGAGGCATTCGATTCGATTCCCGGCTAGGGTCTAGAAATTTTCAAGTGTCAAATCCCACAGTTAATGTTACATACTGTACCGTAGTCACTAATAATGAAGCAGTTGATGCGACTGTAAATAAATAAATTAAAAAAAATAATAATAATAATAGCTACGTAGCCTCAAAAATAAGAACGTATTCCAGTTAAAAATAAAACAAATCTTATTATTTTTAAAATGCTTAACGATTTTGAAGATATGTATTTCATTTATTCCATTTTTGTTTTCCAACAAAGTAAAAAGTCTGGGAGAGGCAAAAGAAACCAGGATTTTCGTTTGGGTGGGGGCGGTGTCTGGAGTTTTGTTATTTATTTATGGACGATTGTTATAAACATTAAGGCTACTGAAGGGTAATAGGCTAGGTGAAAACGAGCGATGAAAAAATCCCAGACATGACCGGGTTGTTTTGTTTTAAATTTGTTTTTAAACAAAAATTAATGTACGTCGCAAAAATAAGGTCCCGGGTTCGATTCAAGGCTAGGGTCTGAAAATTTTAACACGTTAAAACCACCGGTAAGGTACCAAAACCTACAGTAGTTTTTTTTTGGTTTAACGTCTGACTGTTCTGCAATTACTGCTAATGCAGACGGTGAAGGATGAAATGATGTTTTTGTAATGTATGAAAATATGCCGTGCCTGAATGGGATTCGAACCCAAGCCCGCATGATGAGAAGCAAGCATGTTACCAACTACGCCAATGCAGCCGGCATTATGCAATGCAACCCACAGTAGTTGCTAATGACCAATCTGCCGATGCGACTTTAAATAAACAAAAAAAAACTATTTTGAATATTTTTAGTGTTAGAACGATTTCTTTTTTTTATGAACACAATAAAAAAATTAATATTTAACAAGACATTTTATTTTTCTGTAAAGCTGAAATTTTGGTCGGCAATGGCAGGCTTATGCCTGCAAGTTTTCGAAATAAGGGCATTTTTTGTACACCCTTATTCAAATTAAATGGCACTTCAGATCAAACTTTAAATATTGTTTTGGTACTGAAAGGGTTAAAACATTTTTTTAATAAGTTTTTTTAAAGTTGCATCAACAGCTTGGTTATTAGCGACTACAATCAGTTTTGCTACTGTTACGGAGGGTGTTAACATATTAAAATTTCCAGACCCTGGCCGGGAATCGAACCCGGGACCTCTGCGTTATAGGCAAGCACGCTACCACTACTCTACGGAGGCGATCATTTAAAAATATTACTATATAGATATTTACACTTAAATTCAGTATTTAAATTGTATCAGGCACTAACTTTCTAGTCAAACTATTTTACTCTATTATGTATAATAATTTTAGTTACACTACCTTTCACGAACGTCCAACATAATTTACTAACAGGTTATTGCCAGTATTTAAATTACTAACGCCGAATCTTTTAATATCATCCGGGAAAGTTTCGACAATCTAAATGCTATTTAACAGTCTAATGATCACCAGTACTTTTTATTTTATTTTTTATAGTTGTTATTTATATCTGAAGAGCAAATGTTTTCTTTCGAATTTTCTTTTAAGGGATTCATTTAATGTCTCGCCACTTAAAGTAGCAAAATATAACAGCATTTCCGTTGTGTATGTGACGTCATTGTATAAACAAGCAGTTAGAATTACTTTTTGATAACAATTTCATTTCCGCATAATATAAAAAAATAGTAGAATAAGAAGAAAGGCTGAACACAGAAGTAGGTTGTATATGCAGTATTTAAATGCAGTACAAGCTCGCTAATCCGAACTTCTTTAATCCAAACCCTCCAGTAAACCGAACTATCAAAAAAAAGTTTATTTATTTGTTATGTAGCGATTATGATTTCCTATGGAACGATTATTTTTTGAATATCTTTTTTATTCTTAATATGTGTACGTTGCAATCTGTTCAATTTAGAACAATAAGCAACCCCATGACCCAATGAGATGAGGATGATGTGTATAAAGTGTAAATGAGGTATAGTCTTGTACAGACTCAGGCCGACCATTCCTGAGAGAGTATGGTTAATTAAACCCCAACCATCAAAGTACACCGGTAACCACAATCTAGTATTCAAATCCGTATAAAAGTAACTACCTTTACTAGGATTTGAACCAAAACTAGGAATATCTCTTAATAAGGTAATCTGACGCCGAAATCGTGAACTAAACTGCAGAATGATGATGATTACGGAAAACAACCGAAAAATAAAATAAAACATGAAAAGGCAGTTGCAAGTTTTAGTAAGTTTTATATAGAGTAGGAAAAGGAAACCGTTTCATAAAATATTATTGCTTCGAGACCACACATTTGAACAAAGTTTGGCTTCCAAGAAACAATAAAATAATTTTTTTGTGAAAAAATAAACGTTAGTGAAAAGTACATATTTTATTATTGAATTAAGTTATTACAACATAAATAACTGTACATTTTTTAAATAATTACTGTATGTACTGTATGTACTGGATTTACAATGTTTTATATTGTTAATTTATTTCTTTTAACGTGACTTTTTTGTGGAGTAAGGTCATTTTATTGTACTTATATTAGTTACAGATGCCCAAAACGGGCAGGTGGAGTGTTATTTTAATTGCACTCTATCTGTTTGGTCCACGGCTAAAAAAAATAGTTCTGTTTCTTATCACATAGTCAGCCACTTATATGACTGAACTATTTAAGAACAGAAGAGGTAGAGGTGTAAAAGACACTAGTCAGAGTTATCTCCTCTGAGAGTAATGAATTTCACTATGCAGCCAGACCCTGTGGTGAATGAAGTGAAGGTGTCATTTGCAGGGTGGAAAGTGAGTGCTTTTCGGAGGGCCTGGCACGCTGATAAGCATACTCTTTCAACTCAGTGAGGAAGGCAATGGTAAACCACCTTACTCCTTGTTTTTACTTAGTAAAACCTCTAGAGGTTCAAACCAGCCTTTCGGCTGTTGACCTAAACACCAATAGAGTAGGAAAAGGAAACCGTTTCATAAAATATTATTGCTTTGAGACCAAACATTTGAACAAAGTTTGGCTTCCAAGAAACAATAAAATAATTTTTTTTGTGAAAAAATAAACGTTAGTGAAAAGTAGGCCCTACGTATTTTATTATTGAATTAGGTTATTACCACATAAACAACTGTACATTTTTTAAATTACTGTATGTAAGTACTGTATTTACAATGTTTTATATTGTTAATTTATTTTTATAACGTGAAATTTTTGTGGAAAAATAGTAAGGTCATTTTATTGTACTCTTATATTAGTTACAGATTAGTTGGCCTTCTTCAAAAATTTTCCTAGCCTCAGTTAGGAAGCCAAACTACACACTTCTCGTTTTCTACACCGTTTCCGCTGATGATCTTAACTACAACAACAAAATTTTATACACACTAACTTTCATTTGGTAAAATATAAAAATCGAAAGCTGCCCATAACAGACAGGTGGAGTGTCAAATTATTTACACCCAATCTGTTAAATGCAGGGCTAAAATAAATAGTTCTGTTTCTTATCGCATGGTCAGCCAATTAAATGACTGAATCATTTAAGAACAGAAGAGGTAGAGTTGTACTGTGACACTAATCAGAGTTATCTCCTCTGAAAGTAATGAATTTCATTATACAGCCAGACCCTGTGGTGAATGAAGTGAAGGTGTCATTTGCAGAGTGGAAAATAAGTGCTTTTCAGAGGGCTCGGCATGCTGATAAGCATACTTTTCCATTCAGTGAGGAAGGCATGGTAAACCACCTCACTCCTCGTTTTACTTAGTAAAGCCTCTAGAGGTTCAAACCAGCTTTTCGGCTGATGACCTAAACAACAACAAAAATCGAAAATTTTACAAAAATTTATAAATTGCTTCAAAAGTTTATTTGTATGAGATGAAACGTAACAGTTAAGACACTTACTAGGAGGTCGATAAATTTCCATAGTTGCATGTTTTACTTTGTTGGTTGGCATCGCACTGAAACGTCGCCTATTCGTGTCTCGAACCTGTAAACAAAAATACACCATTTTATGTTTTTAACAAAATTTAAAGTAATTTAATTATTGGCTACGATATTAACATACAGTAATAATACCATTCAATCCCGATAATTTCACTGTAGCCGAAAAGTCCAAAAAATTAGCAAAGAAAGTAGTTATATTTTTTATATTTTTCGAATGCCCATAACAGGCAGGTGGAGTGTTAAATTAATTGCACTCGATCTGTTTGTTCCAGGGCTGCAAAAAAATAGTTTTGTTTCTTATCACATAGTCAGCCAACTAAATGACTGAACTATTTAAGAACAGAAAAGGTAGATGAGTAAAATACACTACTAGTCACAGTTATTTCCTCTGAGAGTAATGAATTTCATTATACAGCCAGACCCTGTGGTGAATGAAGTCAAGGTGTCATTTACAGGGTGTAAAGTTAATGCTTTGTAGAGGAGAGGCTCTGGCATGCTGATAAGCATACTTTTCCACTCACTGAAGAAGGCAAGGATAAACCACCTCACTCCTCGTTTTACTTAGTAAAGCCTCGAGAGACTCTAACCCGCCTTTCGGCTGATGACCTAAACAATATCATATTTTTCGTAAAATGCTTACTAACGTTGCGATCTTAAAAAAATCTTATTTTGTTGTACAGAAAATCACTAATTGACTCTAAAGTAAGCTTTGTAGAAAAAAATGTTTCAAATAAATATTGAAGGTTTTGAAATTTCCTACAATTTTAATGTTTGCCGTAAAATGCATATTAAGGCCGCAATGCTATAAAAAAAATAACCAATAGAGCAAAGCCCGTCAAGAATTTCAGCAGACATGGCGCTTACCTTAATCTAGTAGAGTATAAAAATGTAGTAATTGTAGAACTTTTTAAAAAAAAATATTGAAGCCGTTTTTGAGAAAATGGTAAGTGAAAAATCATCCGATAAAACTACTACTCTGGTTGACCGACTTTTATGAAAATGTTGGTGTCGGGTCCACCAATGGTACTTGAATTAAATTCCAAGTTTCAACTTCGGAAGCTACTTCATTCTTGAAATCTTTTGTTCGCATACATGCGCGCGCGCACACACACACACACACACCAAAAACTAAAAAATATTGGTTAAGCAATGATTAACACACACACCTAAAAACATGTTTTTTTGGTGCAGGGAAAACGTGTATATGCGATGAAAAATCTACAGGAAAACAATACTTTCCTTCCTTTCATATAGGCAAGAGAAAGTAAAAAGACCTTTCTACCTATATAAATTAGTTCTGTAACTAACTACCAAACAGCGATTTAAGCTTATTGTTTAAAACACAATGCAGCCCACACCTTTATTTTTAAAAACTCATTTGGACCTTCTATTAGATTTTAACGTTTAAAACAAAGGTCAATGGTTTCAGTCAATTAAATTTGTATGGTTATAAGCGATATAAATTAATTGAGTTCAAGATACATTGTTATTTTATGTGGCCTTATGCATAATAATTAGGAATGAACTAAATTTCAAAAAATTAATACAATAACATAAAATTTGTAAAAAGTTTAAATTACTTTGACCGTTAAAATTTAGTACAGATTTTACTGAGTCAAAAACATTTTCAGAGTTTAATGAAAGGTGGAATATTTCCAGGGATCTATTTGGGAATCAAACCTTTATTTCATACGTCAAATATTACTCAACAAGCAAAGTAGCGGCTTCATTGCACATACATTCAATTTTGCACGATACTTTTCTACTACACAATCATGGAAGCGTGCACTCTTCAGGGCGTGTCTGTAGTAGATTTTAATGTTCACAAAAGTAACGTTACCTATAATTATTTGTTGAGAGTTTGTCGAGAGTTGTAAACATACACCGACACTGAACAAACTGTGCAATGCATTACAGAGGAAGAATTATATGGGGAAAATAAGAGTAATTCTATTACGTTCAAAACTTCTCAGACTTAAATTTAAAAAATCATTTTAAGCGATTGTTATATCACAAAAAAAGTATTAATAATAATCAAATACTAAGTAAAACATTCTGAATTCCATTCTCGATCAGAATCTGTAATAATTTTCTTTGTTCACTGTGGTCATCAGCCGAAAGGCTGGTTTGAACCTGTAGAGGTTTTACTAAGTAAAACGAGGAGTGAGTTGGTTTACCAATGCCTTCCTCACTGAATGGAAAAGTACGCTTATCAGCATTCCGGGCCCTCTGAAAAGCACATATTTTTTACTCTCCAAATGACACTTTCATTTCATTCACCACAGGGTCAGACTGTATAATGAAATTCATTACTTTCAGAAGAGATAACTCTGATTAGTGTCTTTTACACCTCTACCTCTTCTGTCCTTAAATGATTCAGTCATTTAATTGGCTGACCATGTGATAAGAAACAGAACTATTTATTTTAGCCCTTCAACGAACAGATTGAGTGTAAATAATTTGACACTCCACCTGTCCATCAATGTTTTTATCATAACATCACTAACTAACATCACTATTGTTTTGTAATCAGGAACTGTTTTTTTAACAACTAACCCATTTGAAACCCGGGTTCCACTACTGGTGTCAGTTCCCGCACATACGAATCGATTACTAATTTGGTCACTATTTAAAATCGCTCGCCTAATCTATGTTACTTACCGGCACTTAGCCATTTTCAATCATAGAGATGATCCGGTGAGTATAAAATAATTTTACAAAGTTTTTTTTAACCTAATAATATTAGTTGTAAAATATAGACACACGAGATTGATCTCTGATTTCATGCAGGGATTGAAAGAGCAAAAACTGGGAACTTTTATACAGTGCCGCAGTGCCGCGTTCGTTTCGAGCATGCCACAGACATTAGGTAGATCAGAATTAATAAGAGTTTGTCATAAGGTGAAGTTCGGCCGCCAACGGGGTTGGGTGAATGAAAATAATTAAGTCAAGATGTAAAGTGGTCATCGAGGAAACTTCGTGTCGCTGCGCGTACCGGTTCAGGGTTACCGATTGGCTGAAGTTTAAGAATGCCGTTTAAAGGTTGAATATTTCAACGTTTGAATCTTTGAAAGTTTGTAAATTTGAGTTTTAAAGTTGAGGGTTTGAAAGTTTGCAGTTTTAAGGTTTTAAGACTGAGGGTTTGAGCTTGAGGTTTCAGGTTGACCATCCTTAATGTTTACAAAAGTTCAGGGCAATGCTGGAAAAATTTCGTCGGGAAATTTTTTAAGGAGGGTAGTCTATAATACAGAGATCTCAGAAAAAGATTCAAAATCCTAAATCTATTGCAAAAATGGGTGACAACTAATAAACTGATTTTAAATATTAATAAAACTAATTTCATTTATTTTTACGAAGAAAGCGTACCAAAATCTGGTTTGTCCTTGAAAATTGACTCGTGTCAATGAGGATTCAGAAGCGAAGTTTCTTGGTTTTTTTGTAGGCTATAGACAAGCGTTTAAATTGGGAAAAAGATGTTTCCTAACTCTGTGGAAAATTATCATCCGTTTGTTTTATTTTAATTAGGTTAAGTACATTTTTAGATAGGTACTAGTATTTTATTTACAATTTATCACTTCATAGTGAATTGGAACTGTTCAATTTTGTTCAATTTTTTATGGGGTCATTCATTGGGCTAAATCATCAGACGCGACTAGGGCCGTCACAATTCAAAAACACCCAATCCGAATAATATTAACAAGTACCTATTAAATCACAAGAGTCAAGCAGAGATTATTTTAAAGATTTCAACATTTTACAAACTTAAATTCTAAGTTTCAACTTCGTACGATATTCGCAAATATTAAAATTCGCGGAAAACGCAAATTTCCGGTGAAAACTCGATTTAACGATTTTATCGATTTCAAGAGAAAGTAAAAAAAACGACGAAATCGGCATGCATTTCAATGGGAAAGATCAACTAGAAATAAAAAAGTTGGGTTTCAATATCTATTGAAACGGAGAAGAAAAATTAACATACAGATTGTGGTTCGGAAATTTCTTGCTGAACTTAAAAAAGCAAAAAAAAAAAAAAATACGAACGAGAAAAAGTGTTTACAGTCTAAAAGAATGAAAAAATTTCGGCCAGAGAAAAAATAAACAAAACCAAAATAAAAAAACACCTAAAAATCCAAATAAGAAATTGATCTAAGTTATTTACAAATAATCTACTCAGATTGAATTCTTGAATTAATTAAACATATTTAATTTAAAAAACATTTAATTGAGAAGTTACTTACATTTTTTGACGCTATATTCGCGAATAATTAAGATCAGCTGTAGAGATTTCACTGACACAAACTTATTATGTATGAAGTTAAATAAAAGAGAGAAAATTTAAATACAGTTGATATTTAATAAACACAAAGAGAACATAGAGGAGAAAAGAGTGTGTTTGAAATACAACTGAAGGGATAATGTAGTAATTTAAAATGTTCGTTTATCTGCCCACACTCCGAATTTAGAGTGTTGGGTTGATAAAGAGCCAACAGTTCGACTATTTATTTTAATACTGACCATGGTCATTAGTATTAAACGTATTGCGTAAGTTAAACTACTGTATTTTGTCTGTTCTTATAATTGCTTACTTTTTAATTCACGTGGTTTGTTCCATTTGCTGTTCATAGAGTACGTAACGAAGCTATACACACACAGTTAAATGTTCAGTCAAACGTTCAGAATATATCGAGGGGTTAATTCAAACAACACTATCAACAAAAACCTAATTTTTCAGGAGAGCCATCACCATTTATTTACCATTTACCATTGTTGTTGTTAAGTCAACAGCCGGAAGGCTGGTTTGAACCTCTAGAGGTTTTACTAAGTAAAAACGAGGAGTGAGGTGGTTTACCATAGCCTTCCTCACCAAGTTGAAAGAGTATGCTTATCAGTATGCCAGGCCCTCCGAAAAGCACCCACTTTCTACCCTGAAATATTTACTAGTCGTGTAGAACTGCGCAGTTTAAACTTAAAGAAATAAAATGAAAAAGGCTTTTTACTTCAATTTTAATAAATACTTAAAAATAAATAGTTATAGCTGTGTTGTTTACAATCTATGATACTAAATAATTTTAAATGTGCATAGTCAGATTTCATTTGTAGTAAAAGAATTAATGAAATTCAAAATAGAATGCGTGGTTCCTCAAATACAACTTTTATATTTCCCGATCGAAGTTTTGTTTTAATTTGTATAAGTTGACAGTTTCGACGAATAAGACAAATGTAATGGCATTCAGGGGGAAGGAGCCAGTCAGAAGCAAAATTGTTATAGATAATAATATTTTGGAACAGATATCCCACTTTCAGTATCTAGGTTACAATATTACATACCAACAGGATAACGATGCTTACAATAAGGTGCACCGATTTCAGCAAATATGCGGAACTATCCACCGCACCATAAAAAATAGCACCAGCAAAAACACGAGGGTGAGATTTTATAAAAAAATAGCAGTGCCGACTCTACTTTATGACAGTGAAACTTGGGTGCTATCAAAGCGAGAGGAGAGTAGATTGCAAGCAACTGAAATGAAATTTCTTCGACATACGTATGGGTGTGGTAGAGAAGATCGTTACAGAAGTACCGAGATAAGGAAAGAACTCAACATCTTTTTTCTAAACGACAGGGTATCTCAGAACAGAAGGCAGTGGTTGAAGCATGTGAACAGAATAAGGGAGGATAGGATACCTAAGCAGACACTGGGCTTTAAGCCGGAGGGCAGGAGAGAACGAGGACGCCCGAGAAAGAGATGGGCAGATTTGAGAGGTTTGGAACAGGCAGAGATGCCTAATCCTTGAAAGGCAGAAGAAGAAGTTTTGTTATCAGGAAGTTATTAAGTTATTGATTCTCGAATGTGATCAGAAGAATTTTCACTTACGTATTTGTATTCATACAAATATAATATTCGATAATCCACTGCAGTCATAAATAAAAAAAAATTTGGATAAGATTTAAATAAATTTATAAATAAAATAAACTGTTTAATTTATTTACAAGTAATAATTGTCCTTCCTATATCCATTAATAATCAAGAAACGTCAAACCAAAGGCATCATTCTTTAAGATGTGTCGTAACACTGCCTTTTATGTATTAGTGTTAATACCAACAAACACCATGTGTTTTGAATTTCTATGTAATATTGTACTTAGGAATTATACATTAATATCTACTCATAGCTAAGGCTTGTAATATAACTTCTGTTACTTTTAGAATTATGTTCGGATAGTAAAGAAATTCCTTGTATAATATGCAAGATATAATTTATGTACAGTTACAGCACAATATTTGTTTACTACGGGCAACGTACAAATACGTTGCGTATTATATAAAATAATAATATGATAAATATTAATTAATAAATATTATATAAAATAAGTTATGTTAACAAATATGACCACCTCCGTGGCGTAGTGACTAGCGCGCTAGCCTACAAAGTGACAGGTCCCGGGTTCGATTCCCGGCTAGGGATGGAAATTTTAAGCCGTTAAAACCCACCGTTACAACACCAAAAACGATAGTATTCGCTAATGACCAAGCTGTCGATGCGACTTTAAATAAACTAAAAAAAAAAAAAATATTAAAAATATTTTAGAACAATATAAAATATAGAAGTATTTCATTTTCAGCCAGTCATCAGCGGTATCTTCTGTATATCCAGTGAATTTCACTAATTTGAAATTTCTATAATTTAGACTAGAGCTTTTATAGATAGAAAACTATCTATAAAAAAGTAAATAACCTTCGCGCAAGTGTGATGAAACTGTCATCCCACTACACGTCAGATGAACTGTGCGGATGCGCCGAAACCGATATTATTGAGAGATGTCTGCGTCTTTCTGACACCTTCCTCACCGAGTAAAAACGTATGCTTTTCAGCATGCCAGGACCTCTGAAAAGTACATACTTTCCACTCTGCTAAAGACACCTTCACTTCATTCACCACAGGGTCTGGCTGTATAATGAAATTTATTACTTTCAGAGAAGATAACTCTGAATAGTGTCTATTACACCTCTACCTCTTCTGTTCTTAAATGATTCAGTCATTTAATTGGCTGAACAAGTGATAAGAAATAGAACTATTTTTTTTAGCCCTGCAAGTAACAGATTGAGTGCATAAAATACAGATTTTACTGTATAAATGTGAAATATAAAGCAACTTTCTAAAAAAAACAATAAGTAAATTAACAGAAAGTAATAAAATATCAAAAATAAGTAACGGAAATTTTGATACAAATTAATACGATTCAGATTAAAGTTTTATGGTGTTATAAAGTCGTAAAAGTAACGCTTAATGAGATAATTTATTATATTTGCAGATAATAAATTCTTCTCCGTTATCTTAATATTTGAATTGTGCATTTGAAATGTTACAGATTTATGTATTCGATTAATCATCGCAGAAACATTTCAAAAGGCTCTCTGTTCTTTATTGCCTATATTTCGTATCCGTAAACTAGAACACTCTAAACATAATGTTTTGTAAATGTTTCAAAAATGTTTAATTCCATCTAGCTACATAAAAATTTTGTATATTATCAAAATCTTTTTTGAAATCCCTATATTTGGTTTTTTTTTAAATTTTAAGCCCTCAATTTATTTAGGGTCAAAACTAACATTTGGAGAATTTTATTTGTGAGGGTTGAACAGAAAAACTATGGGTACATATTTTGACCACTTGTGCCTGAAAGGTAAAATGAGGATGAAAGAACGACTTCAGTTCTAAAAATCTACAAGAATATTCTTTAAGATACCCAGGAGAAGACATCATTCAAATTTCGACTACTTCCTTTTAAGGAAAAGAAAGGGGTCACTACTATAAACAAAAAATATTATTTTAGTTTCTTCCCACCGAGTTTTAATTCTACAAATCTGCATTAGTGTTCTTAAAATGATATCTAAAAAATCTTACATGAAACACTCTCACGACTCTCTCTTTCCAATGGAAATAATACAAAATATAACCTATATTTAATCGTGAGTAAACAATGTAAAATGAAAAATATAACTTAATTTAAATCATGAGTGAATGACGCAAAATGAAAGTCAACTTCTGTTCGACTTAAAAATACGGGAAATTAGTGATTGCCGCAAAACTAGGTTCCGTAAAGAAAAATGCTATATATCAAAGTTGTAGGTTTTTTAATTTTCTATAACTTTGATTACAAACACTTTTCTCATAAAATACATACGAAGGCCGCAATCTTATAAAAATTCTAATTTTTACCGATTTTGATGGAAAAACACAGAAAATCACTAATTATCGCTAAACAAAGCGTCGTACAAAACATACTTTAAATAAAAGTGATTGGTTTTTAAATGTTTTACAACTTTAATAATACTCACTTTTCTCTAAAATGCATATTAAGGCTGCAATATAAAAAAACATTTTTTTGTTTAAAAGAGCACATGAGCCTCTCCAAGAATTTCAGCAGACTTACTACTGGTAAGTCTGCTGAATTAACAACAGTGCTTACCCTATCTTGTAGAGGACAAAAAATGTAGTAAATGAGGCGATTTTTTAAAAAAAAATCGTAAAAGCTATTTTTGAGAAAATTGCTATAAAGTGAAAAATTACTTCCGGTAAACTGATTTTAATGAAAAAGTTCGTGTCGGGTCCGATAGTGATACCTAACTTAAGTTCCAAGTTTCATCTTCGTACTGTATTCCGTTCTTGAGATATATTGTTCACGCACACACGCGCGCGCGTAAACACTCACACCCGCACACACAGACTAATCGCTAAAAACATGTTTATTGGGTTCAGGAGGCCTGAAAATGTGTATAACCGGTGAAAATCGACATGAAAACAATATTTTCCTTTCCTATTATTCATATTGGGCAACAGAAAGTAAAAAGGAAATCTGTAGTGAAACCGGAAAACTGAATAAACCAGTTTTTTGATGCACCCCTCTGAGGCAACAATTAACCTGCGCAATTGCTAGTAAAATCATATAGGCTGCGCAATGTATTTTTTCTTTAGTACTACATACAATTACATCACATACAATGTAGTTAAACGACGACAAAATACACAGATAGATAATACAGTGTTCATTCATGAAACACCTGTCATTTTATTGCATGTTTCTCTACCCTACAGTAGATAGAATTGTTTTTATGGTTACACATGCCTGAACATCAACGAGCATGATTATTTAACAGTAAAAGAACAAAATTGTTATTTTATAAACCAGTTTATCATTGGTGTATATTATTTATTTACAATGGACGGTACAGAGTAATTTTCAAAGGAATGTAGCGTGTGGTTAAACCTACAATGAAACATTTGTTATTGTATTATTATTTCAATGTATAATTTACGTTAACCTGTTATAATAATGTAAACAAACTGGAATAAAGGCCCCCTCCGTGGCGTAGAGGTTAGTGTTGTAGCCTACAAAGCGGTAGGTCCGGGGTCCGATTCCCAACTTTTGTTGTTTAGGTCACCAGCCGATAGGCTGGTTTGAACCTGGAGAGGCTAAGTAAAAACAAGGCGTCAGGTGATTTACCATTGCCTTCCTCATTGAGTGGAAAAGTACGCTTATCAGCATGCCAGGCCCTCTGAAAAGCAACTACTTTCCACCCTGCAAATATCACCTTCACTTCATTCACCACAAGGGTCTGGCTGTATAATGAAATTCATTACTCTCAGATGAGATAACTGTGGCAAGTGTCTTTTACACCTCTACCTCGTCTGTTCTTAAATGCTTCAGGTATATAATTGGCTGACTATGTGATAAGAAACAGAACTACTTTTTGTAGCCCTGGCACTAGCAGATCGAGTGCCTTAATTGCTTATTCCACCTACCGGTTATGGACAGACATTTTTTCTTATCACACATATTTAGGTCGTTGTTCTCCCCTTCCACCTGTGATTATACTGATTATAATAAAATGCCTGTTTCCAGTACTAATTGGTTTAATTATACAGTCGTGATGTTTCTGTCAATGTGTAAGATTATGTGAGAAGTTAAACGCTTTGTTTTGTTTGCCATGAAGCGCAGCGATCGGGGAATTGCTAGTATTTCAAATAAAAGG
The DNA here is from genome assembly GCA_035578175.1 of Catonia carolina. NCBI lineage: Eukaryota > Metazoa > Arthropoda > Insecta > Hemiptera > Achilidae > Catonia > Catonia carolina. The sequence continues at coordinate 69,260,273 of JAQMRL010000004.1, read as the reverse complement.
ACGTTACTTTTCAAATAACCCACCGGGTTGGTCTAGGGGTAATGACATCGCCGCTAGTCAGCTGTTTAACAGCTGATTTCCGGAGAGGAAGGTTCTGGTTTAAATCCTAGTAAAGGTAGTTACTTATATACGGATTTGAATACTAGACAGTGGTTACCGGTGTACTTTGATGGTTGGGTTTCAATTAACCATACTCTCTCAGGAATGGTCGGTCTGAGTCTGTACAAGACTACACCTTATTTACTCGTCATACAATTCATCCTCATCTCATTGGATCATGGGGTTGCTTATTGTTCTAAATTGAACAGATTGTACACATATTAGGAATACAAAAAAAACTTTTTGAATATCTTTCGTACAAATAAAGCCTACGCATCGGATCCGTGCTAACGCACCGATTTCTATGATTTTTTACTTTCTCTTGCCTATATGAATATATAGGAAGGAAAGTATTGTTTTCATGTCGATTTTTCGAAATCGAGTTTTCACCGGATCTATACGTTTTCAGACCCCCTGAACCCAAAAAACATGTTTTTAGCGATTGGTCTGTGTGTGTGTCTGTGTGTGTGTGTGTGTCTGTGTGTGTGTGTGTCTGTGTGTGTGTCTGTGTGTGAACAGAATATCTCAAGAACGGAACATCGTACGAACTTGAAACTTAAAACTTAAGTTACATACCACTACCGGACGCGACACGAACATTTTCATCAAAATCGGTCAACCGGAAGTAGTAGTTTTTCGTAGAATTCGTATAATTTTTCAGTTTTTTGCGATTTTCTCAAAAACTGGTCCTACGATTTTTTTTAAAATCGCCTATTTTACTCAATTTTTTATTCTCTACAAGATAGGGTAGGCGCCATGTTTACTGAAATTCTCGGTGAGGCTGTTTTCACGTAAAAACGTTGTTTTTTTAAGATTACGGCTTTAATATAAATTTTAGCGCAAAAACTTATATAATAAAAGTTGTAGAGAATTTAAAAACCTACAACTTATGTTTCAAACATTTTTTTGTATGACGCTTAGTTTAGCGGTAATTTGCGATTTTCTGTTTTTTTCTCACGAAAACGTGAGAAAAATCGATTTTTTTAACATTTCGGTCTTAGTATGCATTTTACGACAAAAGTGTATATAATAAAAGTTATAGAAAATTAAAAGATCTACAACTTTTGTTTAGAGCATTTTTCTCTACAGAGCCTAGTTTAGCGTGAAAGTGTGATTTTCCGTTTTTTTTAAGCCAAATTGAGTTCGATTTTCATTTTGCGTCTTCCACTCATGATTAAAATAAGGTTATGTTTTTGAGGTTAGTTTTTGTTCATTTCTAATGTTTTAATACTAATGTTAGGTTTATTGTTAATTATTTGCATTGGCAAGAGAAAGTTGTGTGAGTGTTTCACACCAGATTTTTTTACTTTAAGGACCTATTGTTTAAATAGGTCGAACACTTTTTTAAATGTCATTCATTGTAATTTAAGATCAGAAGGACGTACGTTATCTGTAATTTGACTAATTACACACATATCATTCTCACAAGAGATCTCAGTAAATTTCTACAATTTCATACAGCCTGGGCTTATCATAAGACGAATGACTGCAATATGATAATACACAGTACATTTTCTTTATATTTTCTATCTCTTTCTATTTGAAGGTTAAATAGTTACACTTGCAACTTAACAAAGTACACATAATTATAAATAGTGTGTCATACAGATGTGAGTTAAACAAAGACAGCACTTTAAAAAAATCTAGGTTATGTTTACTTTAAGTACTAAACAATACCGTACAGAGAATTTCCATTAACGTGTAATTATCACAAACAATTATTAATATTACAATGAAAAACTAGTACACAAATTATAAATAATAGAATAAAAAACAGAACGATTAATAAAAAAATTATGATTAAATAAACTTAAATTTAGTATAGAGAGAAATTTTAACAAAAATAACTTCTGTTAACTCAAGATTCGAAGTAGTTTTAATTTATTTACTAAAAAATTGAACAGAAGGAAAAATCACGATGTGAATATAATAAAAAAAGAGTAGTAACAGAAAATTATCGAACAATTCAATGAAATATTATAAACAAATTACAACAATGTAATAAAATGTTACATAATATTCAATATGTGAAACTTATAAATTTGTTAAAACAATATTAATTAATAAATTAAACAGTTTAAAGAAATGAACGAAATAAATCAAATGAATTACACTTGCAAAATTTAAAAAAATTCAAAGTTTTTTGCAATTTTTTAAACTTTTTATTGAATAAACACTGTAAAATTAAAAACATAACTTAATTTTAATCATGAGTAAAGACGTATAATGAAAATCAATCTCTGTACAACTTAACAATAGGCTACTTAAAATCACTAATTGACGCTAAAGTAAGCTCTGCAGAAAGAAATGCTTGATATGGAGGTTGATTGTTTTAAATTTTCTACAAATTCCATTATAAACACTTTTTTCATTAAATGCATACGTATTTTTAGCTTTTATTTGTTATCGGGAACTGTACATTGTTGACAACTACTGAATTTGATCGCTGCTTTTTGCTGTATTTTTTTTTGACGTGGATTAGACATGAGTTTGGATAGGGACCCCCAGTAGAGTTTGTTCATGGATGGCTGTCAACTCGTCACCATACAAAGTCACTTCCCCAACCAGTGTTACTTAACAAATAATAGTGACTTTCTACCAGCTGACTGACTGGGGTGGCCCGAAGGCCTAAATGCATACTAAGGCCGTAATCTAAATAGAAACATTTTAGCACATGAGCACAGGAGGCCTCCCAAGAATTTCAGTTGACATGGCGGTTACCCTATCTTGTAGAGAATAAATAATGCGCTTTTTTAAAAAGAGCCGTTTTTGAGAAAATCGTACCAAAAACTACTACTTCCGGTAGACCATGAAAAATTGTAAACCTTGATATAGATATAAAATTATAAGCCTTGATGAAAATGTGTGTGTCGGGGCGCTTTGTGGTACACAACTTAAGTTCCAAGTTCTCCTTCTATTCCGTTCTTAAAATATTATATTCAAAGACACACACCCAAAGACCAACCGCTAAAAAACATGTTTTTTAGGTTCAGAGGCCTGAAAACGTATATTTCCGGTGAAAACTCGAATTGGAAAAATTGTCACGAAAACAGTATTCCCTTCCTTATGTATTCACATAGGGCAAAGAAAGTAAAAATTACTTTATGTTTTTGTTAACAGACATTTTTGCTATAGTTGGAAAATTTTTTTAAATGGATATGAAAGGAATAGTGGAACCATGCATGGTGCTCTAGACTACCAATTTATACAATTATAAATACCAATACCAATTTATTCGCGTGTTCACGCGCGCGCGCACACACACACACACACACACACACACACACACACACACACACACACACACACACACACACACACACACACGAAAGATATGTTATAACAATGTGTTTCACGTGACACTTCAGCGTCAACATCTATTGGTATTTATGTATCAAAAACATTATTGTCATAAATCTATTTTCAAAATTTAAAAAATTAGAAAAATATATAACAAACGATGAACCAAGCTGTATCAATACCCTGTATTGATACGACGAGTTTTAAGCTAAATTTAAAAAAATCCGTCTAAGATAGGAGTTGATCTCTGGGACAAAACGGTTTTTTACTTTACTTTCACATAGGCATCTTTCTGATGAGTTCACCTATGCATCTATATAATATACATACGAGGGGGTACCCAAAAGAAACCGGAATTATTTTTTAAAACTATTTATTTTTAATTTTTTTACAAAAGAACCTTATCCCCTTCAAAATACTCTCCATTACAACTAATACATTTGTCCCACCGGTGCTTCCACTGTTCAAAACATTTTTTGTACTCCTCTTCAGTGATGGCTGCCAGCTCATCCGTCGTTTTTTTCTTGACATCATCAACGTTGTTAAATCGGAGACCTTTCATGCCCGTTTTCATGCGTGGGAGCAAGAAAAAATCACACGGAGCCAGATCGGGTGAGTACGGTGCGTGTGGTAGCAAAACCATGCCGTTTTTCGCCAAAAACTGGGTAACCGAGATTGCCGTGTGTGCAGGCGCGTTGTCGTGGTGGAAAAACCAGTCCTCTGTCTGCCACAAATTAGGTCTTTTACGACGAATGTTGTTTCGTAGTCTTCTTAACACTTCAAGATAAAAAGCTTGATTTACCGTCTGGCCTGGTGGAACGAACTCTGAATGGACGATTCCCCTCACATCAAAAAAACAAATCAGCATTGTTTTGATGTTCGATCTGACTTGACGACTTTTTTTTGGTCGGGGTGATAATGAAGTCTTCCATTGACTGGATTGTTGTTTGGTTTCTGGGTCGTACCCATAGCACCAAGACTCGTCACCCGTAATGATCTTTGACATGAAATCTGGATCAGTTTCAAGCTGTTGTTTCAAATCACTACACGTTTCAATTCGACGTTCCTTTTGAGTGTCTGTCAGAACCCGAGGCACAAACTTGGCAGCGACTCTTTTCATTGTCAAGTCTTCTGTTAAAATGCGTTGGACTGAGCTCCAAGATAACCCACTAACCTGTGATATTTGGTCAATGGTCTGTTCGTACAATTTCTTTCACTTTCACAACATTTTCGTCTGTTCGGGAAGTCGACGGTCGTCCAGAACGAGGTTTGTTCTCAATCGACATGTCACCATTTTTAAAGCGCAAAAACCACTCGTACACTTGGGTTTTTCCAATAGCGTCGTCTTTGTAAGCTGTGTTCAACATTACAACTGTTTCCGCGGCGTTTTTACCGAGCAAGAAGCAAAATTTCACAGCCGCACGTTGTTCATTAAAACTTGCCATCATGAAAAACGACACGAGCACAAAACAGCACTAGCGAGAACAATCACTGCACGAGAACAGAACAAGCTAGATCAACGAACAAAATGGCATTGAACTGGCAATGAGTAGCGCTACAAGCAGCCTAGTGGCGGGAATTTGTACTGCACAAGCTCCGCCCACAGTAGAGCTATTCCGGATACTTTTGGGTACCCCCTCGTACATACTTATATGCGTATATATGGGCATTCATAGGTACAAAAGTAGGCTACTATGTAATACTGTGTATTCGGATTAACCGGGATTTCGATTTTCCGGGGTGGGTGTTGCCGGAGGTCAGCCCGGATAACTGAGGTTGGACTGTAGTTACATTTCAATCACAAAAAATCTGGTGTGAAACACTCACACAACTTTCTCTTGCCAATGCAAATAATGACCAATACAACCTAACATTAGTAATAAACAAAAAACTAAACTCAAAAAACATAACTTTACTTTAATCATGAGTGAAACACGCAAAATGAAAATCGACCTCAGTTTGGCTTAAAAATACGGAAGATCGTTCTTTCACGCTAAACTAGGCTCTGTAGAGAAAAATGCTTTAGATAAATGTTGTAGATCTTTTAATTTTTTATAAATTTGATGTACACTTTTATCATAAATTGCATACTAAGGCCGAATTCTTTAAAAAATCGATTTTTCACACGGTTCGTGAGAAAAAACAGAAAATCGCTGATTACCGCTAAACTAAGCGTTATACAAAAACAAAATTGAAATAAAAGTTGTAGGATTTTAAATTCTCTACATTTTTTATTACATAAATTTATGCGCTTAAATGCATATAAGAGCCGTAATTTAAAAAAACAATTATTTTACGTGAAAACAGCCTCACAAAGAATTTCAGCAAACATGCCGCCTACCCTATCTTGTAGAGCATAAAAAATTTATTAAATCAGGCGATTTTAAAAAAAATCGTAGGCCCAGTTTTTGAGAAAAATCGCAAAAAAGTGACAAATTACACGAATAAAGTACTACTCCGGTTGACCGATTTTGATGAAAATGTTCGTGTCGGGTCCGGTAGTGGTATGTAACTTAAGTTTCAAGTTTCAAGTTCGTACGATGTTCCGTTCTTGAGATATTTTGTATACACACAGACACAGACACACACACACACACACACACACGGACCAATCGCTAAAAACACGTTTTTTGGGTTCAGGGGGTCTAAAAACGTGTAGATCCGGGGAAAACTCGATTTCGAAAAATCGACATGAAAACAATAATTTCCTTCCTATATATTCATATAGGCAAGAGAAAGTAGAAGTCTTTCCTTAATTTGCAAAACGAAAAAAATATTTACGATGTTAGACTACCCATTTAAATAATAAAGAAAAATGTATTTAAAAAAATTCAGTACATACCTGTGCATGAGTTTGTTTTTGAACTTGTAAGGGTGGTTGTTGTTGTTGGAAAACGATAGGGGTTGATGGAATCGGTCTCAAATTGAAATGCCTATCCCTGGGTAAGATATCGACTTGTGTGTAACTTCTTCGTAACTCTTGTCCAGCCATTTGTTGCCTGTGTTACACAGTACAGTTAAAAATATAATAAACACAACATTCTTATGATGTTAATAAACACATTTCTAATAACAAGTTATACTATTATGAAGCACCGACACGGACTGAGAAAGCCAAACAAGTAAGCACATGATTATAGTTAAGTTGATTGGTTAGTTAAGAAATGAGGTAAGAAATTCATTCTGTTATGAATGAGAGGGGGAAATTAGTGGGGGGACGTGTTTTAAAAAAAAATGTTACGGTAGGTGTTACTGCATCAATGTTGATGACTAGGGGAACAACGACAATATTCCACAACTGCATTCCCTTCATATACTTCATTCATGAATACAAATTAATTCATGAATGGATGAAGAATATTCTCATTATTAAAATAATAATGAATTCTATAATATTTTTATTACTTTGTTCTGATTCACATGTATTATTTTGTTGAGGTATTTATCAAGTTACACAAAAAAAGATCAGGAATTTATTTTATGTTTTCACTGAGGATGTGCCCGTCACTTCCTGTATATCACTAATAGGTTTAAAATGTTGCCCATAACAAGCGGGTGGCTTGTTACATTATTTACACTCGATCTATTAGTTCCAATACTACAAAAAATAATTCTGTTTCTTATCACACGGTCAGCCAATTATAATACTGTAATAAAAATCTGGCGTGAAACACTCACACAACTTTCTCTTGCCAATGCAAATAATTAATAATATAATGTAACATTTTGCCCATAACAGACAGGTGGTGTGTCAAATTATTTACACTCAATCTGTTAGTTGCAGGGCTAAAATAAATAGTTCTGTTTCTTATTACATGGTCAGCCAATTAAATGACTGAATCATTTAAGAACAGAAGAGGCAGAGGTGTAAAAGACACTAATCAGAGTTATCTCGTCTGAAAGTAATGGATTTCATTATACAGCCAGACCCTGTGGTGAATGAAGTGAAAGTGTCATTTGCAGAGTGGAAAATATATGCTTTTCAGAAGGCCTGGCATGCTGATAAGTGTACTTTTCCACTCAGTGAGGAAGGCAGTGGTAAACCACCTCACTCCTCGATTTACTTAGTAAAACCTCTACAGGTTCAAACCAGCCTTTTGGCTGATGACCTAAACAACAAAATGTAACATTAGTAATAAAACATTAGAAATAAACAAAACAACTATCCTCAATAAACATAACCTAATTTTAATCAAGAGTGAAAGACGCAAAATTAAAATCAACCTCAGTTTGGCTTAAAAATACGGAAAATCACTCTTTTACGCTAAACTAGGCTCTGTAGAGAAAAATGCTCTTAATAAAAGTTGTAGATCTTTTAATTTCCTATAAATTTAATTATATACTTTTGCCGAAATCTTAAAAAAATCGATTTTTTACACGTTTTCGTGAGAAAAAAAACAGAAAATCGCTAATTACCGCTAAACTAAGCGTTATACAAAAAAAATGTTTGAAATAAAAGTTGTAGGATTTTAAATTTTCTACATTTTATAAATTTTTGCGCTAAACTCATGTCTAATCTACGTCAAAAAATACAGTAAAAAGCAGCGATCAAATTGGGTAGTTGTCAACAATGTACAGTTCCCGATAACAAATCCCGCTAAAACAAAAAAATCACTACTAAAATGCCCAAAACCCACCGGGTTGGTCTAGAGGTAAAGTCGTCGCCAAAATCAGCCGTTTAACAGCTGATTTTCGAAGACGAAGGTTCCTGGTTCAAATCCTAGTAAAGATAGTTACTTTTATACGGTTTTGAATACTAGACAGTGGCTATCAGTATACTTTGATGGTTGGGGTTCAATTAACCATACTCCCTCAGAAATGGTCGGCTTAGGTCTCTACAACACTACACCTCATTTACACGTCATACACATCATCCTCATCTCATTGGGTCATGGGGTTTCTTATTGTTCTGAATTGAACAGATTGCAACGTACGCATATTAGGGATTAAAAAAAAATACCCAAACTATAGACAGTCGCATGCATCAACACGAGTGGTAAAAATAGAATGCGCTATTTTTACTTTACTATTTTACTATTTTTTACTTGAACGAGTGAATTTTGTTTTTTTGTTTTGTTTCACGTATAACTGTTTTGCAATTTCTGCTCATTCCGACGGTAGAGAATGATGATATATGAAACTGAGTGATCAAAAAATTCCAGACCTGACCGGAAATCGAACCCGGGACCCCAGCGTGGAAGCCAGTTGCGCTAACCTCTACGCCAACGGGCCGGTGACTTTTGCGACTAGTGGCGTGCGTCTCGGTGTGTTACTCTAGTGTAGTGTTTCCCAACCGGTGGTCCGCGGACCAAAGGTGGTCCGTGAGAGCCTTCGGGGTGGTGCGTGAGAGTCCGGTGACTACTTATGAAAAAGTAATATTTTCCCGTGATTAAATCAAAGTTACGATTGTCATTGAACAAGATTAAGTAAATACATTCAAGATTCAGATTAAGTAAAGGTAGAAGAGTTGTGGTGTAAGAAAGCCCTGGGCTTCCCCAAGATTCGGCAAATAGCTTTGCGGTATCTTATGATTTTTTCAACCACTTATTTGTGTGAGCAGGGGTTCTCTAGTTTATTGTTCATTAAAAACAAACAACGAAATCAGCTAAGTGTAAGCAGTGATTTGAGAGTAGCTCTTAGCAAGAGCCTAAAACCTAGAATTCCTCAGCTAGTCAGAAAGATTCGTGCACAAAAGTCGCATTGAAATTTTCATTTCATTTTTAATTCATTTTTTAAATTTTCATTGTTATTTTAGACTAAGTAAATTCTGTATTCCTTATTTTATTAAAAGACAATTTACAATTTAAAATATTTTTACTTTTTGTGATGTGTACAATGTACCCTACTTTCTGAAAATAACAATTATATGTTTGTAATAATAGTTTCTTAATTAATAATAATAGTTTCTTTCTGAAAATTTGTTTTATTTAATCACCTTTTAATTTGGTTACAACTGATAAGATATATGCAATAATGTAATGGGTGGTCCGTGGTAGTTCACTTTCAGGCTGAGTAGTCCGCAGACCACTGCGGGTTGGGAACCACTGCTCTAGTGGAATGTAGTCGTATTTGTTTCATTGTAGTTACAAGAAATCGCATTTTACCGGTCGCAAAATTTGTGAATTATCGTGCCACGTCGCTCCCACACTACGCTAGTGGAATGGCGGCCTTAGTTTTACCATCGTTTCTGTTGCGAGAAAAAAATGCGTAACGTTTAACCCGTAGAAACAAAATATTGAGTTGTTTATAAATGTGCGGCCTGCCTAAGATCTACAAAAATTATATTTTCATTAAAACTATAATATAAAAATATTCATAAAGTCTACAATCTAATAAATATGATCGTTAAATGATTGTTTTACTATAAACAGTTTATTAAAGAAAACCGACAATAATAAATAACAAAGTTACGTTAATATTTAAAGATAACTTCCGTCTGGCAGATCTTCCCAAGTCATTAATATCGCTGGAAGATTCTTGGAAACTGTTCAAAAATTGAGTTAAATTGAACTTGAATTCTCTATGTTAAAGTATAATAGGGATTTCCAAATTTAAATAAGTTTATATTTTAAAATTGCTATTTTGTTACTGTTTATTACATAGACTACTATTTACATAGTTGAAATCATCCGATTTTCAGGTCAGCGCATTTAGCGTTTTAACAAAGTGCCACTAAAGCGGCCATTATAAAAACTTTTGTCTTTGTTTAAAGTTTCATTATTGATGAAATTACCACAGTCTGGCACAATAACCACAGTGCCAAAGAACTGGAAAATTTTTGAAGTGACTATACTTCTTTTGGCGCGCCTGGACCGTGTTTTTTGCACAGGAAAAATCTTTGGTTTTCCGTCACGTCACGCTTGGCTATCAACAATTGTCATTAATTAGTTTACGCATGCGCGCGCACACACACAGACCAATTGCTAAAAAAATGTTTTTTGGGTTCAGGGGGTCCGAAAACGTGTAGATCCGGTGAAAACTCGATTTCGAAAACTCAACATGAAAACAATACTTTCCTTCCTATACATTCATATAGACAAGAGAAAGTAGTACCCAAAGAAGAGTTCAAAATGATCTACCCTTGAACAAGGGAAACTATGGTTGGGTAAATTAATTTTCCCATCAAGAGGTTAATATAAGTAAATTTTTAGATTTTAAGTTGTAATTAAGGAAAGTAACTTTTTATTGCAATTTAATGGGAAAATAAATAAATAAAATAATCAGTTGTCTGGTAGAAAGTCAGTAGGGTACTATAAAGTTAAGTTACTCCAGTTTATGCCGGCCGCATTGGCGCAGTTGGTAACGTGCTCGCCTCTCATCATGTGGTCTTGGGTTCGAATCCCATTCAGGCACGGCATCTTTTCATACGTTTCAAAAAAATCATTTCATCCTTCACCGTCTGCATTAGCAGTAATTGCAGAACAGTCGGACGTTAAACCAAAAAAAAAAAATACTCCAGTTTATGGAGTGACGTGAAAAGTAACTAGCTGAAAGACAGCCTGTAAGCACATACGAACGTATGTTCCCGTTCAAATTCATAAAACAAATCACTGAAAAGCACCATAACAATTTATGGGTTAAAAGAAGATTTATTCAGAAGTTGATGATAAACGATGCGACGACGCAAGGAGGTTGTTAGAGAACGGAAGGTACCTACTGTGTAACAATATGCGCAATTAGGTCTGTGAAACTTCCGTGAATAGTCAAGTTAAAAGTGGGTGTGCCTAACGTTTGTATCATTTTAAAATAAATTATGTATTGTTTAGTAAATAAATATGCCAAGTTAATTTTTCAACAGTTTTGTGATTCAAAACAAATTACGTGCATAATATTTCTGAATGATTTTTCATTTAATTTTTGTCTGTATTTTAAGCGATACCATAATAATTATGGTAATGAATTAAAAACAGTTTTTAAATTGTAAATAGGATTCAAACCTAGAATCTTCAGCGTTAATGTAAAATCTGACAAAGCCACCAAGGTTGTCGGTACTTATTTTTTTTCCAATAGTTGCGAAGGGTCGATCCTTGGTAACCTGCCTAAAAATACCTCCCACCGATCCTTTTACGTACCAACTTGAATCATGGGCCATACCCCTGTTCACTACGTATATGTGTAAAATGTTAAATTATTTTTGCAGTAAAATTAGAAAAGTACTAACGTTATCAATAATTAGGAAAATATTTATTATTAAATGATTTCCGGCTTGGTCTTGGATCTATAATTTCAGAGACGGTCTTCGACATCGATCACGCGCACAGCCTAAGCTAGTCTAATTTATCGGCTGAATGTAGGGTTATTATTTTACAATGTTAAAAACAAATTTGAGAACTGATTTGATCTGCTTGTACTGTGTTCGCCTCTCCCACTACAGTGCATCGATACTATTCCCCTACTGCCAATCCAGCTGTTAATCATCGCTGACCCTGCTACCACTATTACAAAGTTAGACGGCCGCATTGGCGTAGTTGGTAACGTGCTCGCCTCTCATCATGGGGTCTTGGGTTCGAATCCCATTCAGACATGGCATATTTTCATACGTTACAAAAAATAATTTCATCCTTCACTGTCTGCATTTGCAGTAATCGCAGAACAGTCGGACGTTAAACCAAAAAAAGAAAAAAAAACAAAGTTAGAGGGGGAACTCTTCCCCAGCCTTTAGCAGATGCATGCACATAGGTAGTTTTTTTGCTATGTTTTTCTGTTTTAGTTCTGTACCACTCTACATATTTACCACATTGCCTTTCATACGGGAAAAAATCTGAAAAACTTAAAAATTTAAATGTCTCACATCTATTAGAAAACAATTGACAAATACAGAGAGAAGTGAAAGCAATATTTAATATGAGTGAGTGAATACAGATGGGCCAAACAGGCATTAAGCTACATACCTGCTGGACAAAGGGATGTAGGTAGACCACAAAAATATGGGCAAAGAAGTCTGAACAGGTTGGAACACATAATCCATGACAAGAAAAAAAAGAAAAAGAATAAAAAATCCAATAAAATGTAAGAAAAAATTAGCTAATGATTAAATTGACTTACCAGTATAAAGTTCGATCGTAGTTAGTAGAATAATTCGTTGTGTTATCGAAATAAGAGTAGCACCACCCATGCATTAGCATGGGCAATATGGCACACTCTCTGTCGTACTCGAGTCGCCTGAAAGAAATAAAAAAAAATCATTTCAAACACCATAGTAAAATTAACATCATGATTAATAATGCTTAACAATCACCATAAGGTATACAAATAAAGTATTTGATCGGCAAAACTAGGAACAATTTCCGGTACAGAAAAAAACAATTGTCCTACCAGGTTGGTCTACTAGAGATATTGCTTGAGTCCCAGCTCCATGTACAGTTGAGCCGTTCTTAGTTTGCTCCTACTGTCAACAAACAAAAGCCACCTCCTACAGGGTGCACGCTAGAGTCTGCGACTTTACGGATGTCGTATTCCTATTAAGTTAACTATTTTTTTAAATTATAAGTACTTAAAGTACTTAAAACATCAGCCATGATATAATGTAGGCCTAACAATTTCATGTATAAAAATACTTTTAAAAGTATTTTGTATTTAAATACTTTTGAAAGTATTTTGTTGTTACTTTTTAATCAGCTTGCACACATTTTGATATAATGCGCATGCTCAGTGACGTCATTGTTTGTTCACATTAGGAGCAAACTAAGACAGGCTGGACTGTAGTTGGAAGGAATGCAGTGCGTTGGTATAGTAGTGGGAGAATGAATGAGTTAGTGTTTCACAGCTGATGCATTTGTAGTGGTAGCACGTACTAACTAGACTAAAAAATATTCTTATCATCCGGCGCAAATTGCACCGGATACATAAATATTCTTAACAAATACCTACCGGGTTATTAACTTGGTCAGATTCATAATATTTAACTTATCAATTTATATCAAAATATATAAATAAATGAATGTAATATATACAAACAAATATGCTATATACGGAAAGTTTAAAAATGAATGTTTTCTATCAGAGTTATGAAACGATTGTTCTCCCAGCATGCGTCACTCATTCATTATACCTCACCCGTACCCTTCAACCCGCAACTACATGGAGCTTGGAACTGCACGATAAATTTTCACTATGAGTCAGCTGTTTAACAGAGATGATTTTCAGTCAAAGGTTTCTGGTTCAAATCCTAACAAAGGTAGTTACTTTTACACGGTTTTGAATACTAGACAGTGGTTACCAGTATACTTTGATGGTTGGGGTTCAATTAACCATACCTCCCAGGAATGGTCGTCCTGGGTCTGTACAAGACTGCACCTCGTTCTCACGTCATACACATCATTCTCATCTCATTGGGTCATGAGATTGCTTATTGTTCTGAATTAAACAGATGGCAACACACAGACATTAGGATTGAAAAAAAAATGCAATAATACCGTCACTAGCCGGCCCCATTGGTGCAGTTGGTAACGTGCTGGCCTCTCATCATGCGGTCCTGGGTTCGAATCCCACTCAGGCACGGCATATTTTCATACGATACAAAAATAATCATTTCATCCTCTATCGTACAAAAAGTTACACCCCAACGTCGTCGCTAATGACCGTTGTAGTTGATGAAATAAATAATAATAATTTCATTAAATAAATTCATTAAAATTCATTAAATAAATAATAATAAAAAAAATACCGCCACTAATCAACAGCTGAGCTTGATTTCTTATTACAGTTCCAAAATAAGCAAATTATTACAAAGATTGAGAAACAATTAATACATTATGTGAGAAATTAAAAACAAGATTGCAATATTTTGAAAAAAGTAATTTTATTTAAACCTATAAATAATTCTTTAAAATCCTGCAGCTGGTAATCAATCCAAATGACAGCACACAATTATATTTTTAACACCTCTTTCATTTCTTCTTATTTAAATATTTATACTAACATATTTTTATGGATCCACCATCATCAGAGTATATAGATGATTAAAATTTAAACAACTTTATTATTAAAATTTTTGAGAAGATGAATCTTCAGTTACTTGTATGAATTCTGAAAAATTTTTATTAATGAAATGTTTTCAATTTTAATGGTATTTTAAAAGAGATACACTTACTGCTGCAAAACTAATTTCTAAACTAAAACAAGAATGAGAGAAATTCTTAAGATAAAAAGAAGAATCCTTAGGACTTGCATAAACAAAAACCGGAAACTCAACGATATCTGGATCTTAATGTCTAATTCTGAACTCTACCACAAAATCAAGCCAATTACTGACATCATGCAGAAGAAACGAATTTCTTTCTTCGGACATTTACTTAATACTGGACAATCAAGTAACTGAACAACTCATTTCTATAATTGACTTGTGGAAAAATCTTACAAGGTGGTTGGCTGAAGTAAAGCAAGATATGCAAGAACTTAACATTGCAGAACAAGATCTTTTAGAAAAATCTGAACAGCTTAAGTTGCTTAAAGATAAATACACAAGATTTGTTGAAAAAACTTGAGCTCCATCGTCAATGATTTGTACAAATAAAATCAGACAGATCAGATCCCAAAATATGAAGAATTATTGGGAAAAACATAAGAATACTAAAACCAAATGAAAAAGGATTTCTAAATTTGATTGAAGCGGTCCAATGAGGCCATAAAAGCAAAAAAAGAAAAAAGAGATACATTTGGGAACAAAGAATTGAGTGGCTACATCTGTATTGGAACACATAACTGCATATGATATGATACTGAGAGCTGGTAAATTAGCTCCAGGAATAAACTAAGGCTGGAGACCTTAGAGATGACCTGGATATGAAGGTTGTACAGGGTCTCTAGAGTGGAGTAAAAGAGAAATGAATACGTAAGGAAACAAACCGCTTCTCATGATACCATAGTAGTAGACAGAATGGAGACTAGACTGTTGGTGTGGTAAGGATGTAATGTAGAGAATGGCAGAGGACAGATGGCCCAAAAGAGTGTTCCTTACCATTCAGAAAATAGATAGAAAAGAGGTCGCTGTCAGGAGAAATGGAAACAGGGATTACATGGTAATCATGGGATTACATGGTAGCAATGAATCTCCAGGAGAGCAACTGGGAAGAAGAAGATGGTTGGACTGCTGTAAATAGGAAATCTGTAGGAACCCGCAAAAAAGGAAAATTCACACAATTTAATGTTTTATACATTATAATGTTAGTGGATCCATCATTTACGCACAACGCCAGTGCTTTAAATCTTCAAAGAATCAGGTTACAAAAAAAAAATGTATTTTCTATTTTCTGCATAAATCAGGAATTCGGCTCAACTTATAATGGCTGAGAGTGAATTTGCATGTGGACAGCTGCACAAAATGCTTATGAATGCAAAATAAAATAAGCAGAGGTTGCTAAACGATGGTAGGGATTATTTAATAATTTTTATATACCTAATTATTAAATAATAATTTACAAAATTATTTTCACCAAAAATAAATCTCTGTAAAGAATCCTGCGGCTTGAAATCAATTCTGTTCTGAAAATGTTAAAAATTTTGCTAGCCTTCACAACTAAGGACATAATTTCTGCCTTTATTCTTGTAGTTTGCTTGCACAGGTGTTAGTGAATCTACCATTAAGTGCACGGGGCTTAAGAGGACATTTAGAAACTTGCAGAAGATATTGTATCTTTGGACATCTATATTAACATCTATATTATATTTTTTCTCATTTATTAAAATTTTTTTTAGTTTCATACAAAATTTTATGTACTCTGATGATGGTGGATCTACCAAAAGGTTAGTGAAATTTAATATATTTTATAAAATAGAATATATACGCATTTTATAACTTATAAAACAAACTTTTATTTTAAAGTTAATTAACACCTCATTCTATGAAAGATACATAATCTAAAATGTAACAATACAATCATAAATTACAACTTTAGTTTTTTTAATTCCTAATGTATGTACATTGTGATCTGTTCAATTTAAGCAACCCCATGACCGAATGAGTTGAGGATGATAAATGTATGATGTGTAAATGAGATATAGTCTTATACAGACTCAGGCTGACTATTTCTGAGAGAGTATCGTTAATTAAACCCCAACCATAAAGTTCACTATTTACCACTGCCTAGTATTCAAATCTGTACAAAAAAATTATTTTACTAGGATTTGAACCATGAAACCTTAGTATTTGAAAATCAGCTGTAAAACAGCTGACTCATGGTGATGACTTTTCCACTAGGCCAACCTGGTGGGATACAACTATGGCGAATAAACAAAATATAACTTAGGAAGTCTAATCAAGTCATATGATCATGCTTAAACAAGATAATGTTAAAAAAACACACATTAACAAATATTGAATCCATTTTCATGCAGTTATTTCATTTTCAACAACATACTATATCTTTAATAATTATTTTTTATATATGACATTCAGTGACTTGTATGAATGGAATTAAATCACAATTTTCTGATTTTAATGAATCATGTACAAAATTTAGTCTAAAAATGTTTTGCTCTTAATAGAACTAAGAAAACAAAACAGCTCCCAGAAGCACATGTTCTGTGTGCTTTACTGATTGGCTGCTATACAATGAAACAGTGATAAAAAATAATTGATCTTATACCAAGAAAAATTTAGTACAAATCTAAAATATACTGTATGATGAAATAATCGTTAAGTTTTTTACTATTAATAATATTAGTTACTTAAAATAAAATATTATTCTTTTAAGAAACTTAATTAAAGCAATAAGTTGAGTGGGAGTCTGGGTTTGTCATCTCCAAAGTTAATTTTAGAACATTATACTAATAGAAATAAACATCACACAATAGTGACATGAAAAGTTAAATTTACTTTATATTAAAGCAATAAAATGGCTATTCATTGCTCACCAGGAAATGTGAAATGTTGAATAATTAACTAATTTAATATAATTTAAATAACTTCAAAGACTTAAATTACTTCACATCCTCCATTTCGAACAGAATGGTAACTTCAATTAATGTTCGGTAGAGTGCAGCACATGACGAAGGGTAATTTTGTAACACATGGATGAGTCGCATTCCATTCCTTCTATATCTGCGAGAGTGCAGCACGTAGATGACAACTTAACATTTTGAGAAATATCTGTTGTAAAAATAATACTCATTAAACTTTATTCGGAATATATTTTAAAATCTGAATAAATAATTATGACGTTATATTTAAGAAAAAATTTTAATATCCTTCGATAAATTCATAATTAAGTTGGAACGGAATATTGTGATTGCTTTGAAACTCGCGGTTAATGAAATGCAATCAAAGTAGCATTGACAAAATCGTCTCGTATATTTAAATTTTAGGTTATGTTAAAAGGAGGTGGTGTTTATAAAAAGAAGTGGCAGCGAGCTGTGTTTAGTTTTGAACAATGTTAAAACATCTATTCATAGTATAAATTTAGTAATTGTGTTAATACAATTATCGTAAATTTTAACGGTATATATTTTAAAGTATTAGTGTTGTAGGTTTTAAAAGAAAATGCCAAAATGACTGAAAGAACACAGTTAACCTTAAATAATTTTTTCATTTACAATGATACTTTTGGAAGGAAAGAAGGAGAGGTAATTCAATTTATTATGTTTCATTACATACTTTTATATGTTTTTCGATTAGTCATTGGTTACTTAATGAGATGTTTTTGTTTCGTTTTTAGGAAGAAGAAAAAGTCATGTATTACTTCCCATTGAGAAGTAATCCTGATACAGTTATGAAATGCGTTGGACTTAGTGAAGCTATAATTAAATTTACTGAGTAAGTGTTATTTTTGTATTTAATCATAGTATTTCAACCTATTTTGTTTTGCTTATTAATCAAAATGTTTATACGTTGATGGTTTTGTACCTGTGCTAATAGTATTACAAATTAAATTATCAGATTTAGATTCATTTAGAGCTCTATATTAATTATATTCTCAAGGCACTTAAAATTTTGCCATAAATTATGAGCCAACACATTGTCTTCTGCCAACATATTTTTGTTCTGGGCCAAGGGGAGAGGTGTTGGAATAGAGGTAAAAACTATATTAATGACTGTCAGTAAAGTAAAAGACTTAATTTTATTATTGTTAATATTTAAATATTTAATTTTTCTTTAACCTAACCTATTTTGTGTTTTTTTTTTTTGTGTATTACTCTATACTAGTAAACCATGAAATTGCGAGCCTGGATTGAGTTAGACTGTAATGCAGTGTTGCCGTATTCGGCAGAGTGGGAACAAAGTTTTTAACATTTAATATTATCTTATTATCATAAAAATTAGAAACTTAATTTTGTTCTTGCTTCAGGATTGTTATCCAAATTTTTTAAAAAACTTTTAAACATTACTGATTATTTCTTTACTTTGTTTTCTTTCTTTCGATAATGATGGTCGCTGTTTGTAGTCGATTTACCGGGTTGTTCGTCAAAATCACGGAATTCATTCATAACTACAACTAAAAA
Organism: Catonia carolina; assembly: GCA_035578175.1. Classification (NCBI taxonomy): domain Eukaryota; kingdom Metazoa; phylum Arthropoda; class Insecta; order Hemiptera; family Achilidae; genus Catonia; species Catonia carolina. The sequence continues at coordinate 69,241,436 of JAQMRL010000004.1, read as the reverse complement.
TACATTTAATACCCTGAAAAATAACTAATAAAATTTTAACAATTTTTAAAGAAAGACTGTACTAAACAATTAAACAGTTGGCCTATAAAATAAACAAATTTTTAAAACAAAAATTACTTTTAAAAAATAGCCCACAAACATTACAAAATGTTGTGTATGTCATGCTTCCATTGAACTGACTGAGTGAAGCAATTCCAATGCCACAGGCAGGGCGGGTGGATTGGCAACACTGTAAGGCAGGATGAGTGGAGATACACGACTGCTTGGTTAACTAAGAAGCTTGCAATTTTGTGGTTAATAGTATAGTGTTAAACATAAGATCTGTTTTATTGTGTAATTTTTTTTAACACCTAATATAATATGTTTGTTGCAATGTGTTCAATTTAAGAAGATTAAGCAACCTTATCACTCAATGAGATGAGGATAATTTGTATAACTTGTAAATGCAGTGTAGTTTTGTACAGATTCAGGCCAACCATTCCTTATAGAGTATGGTTAATTATACCCCTACATAAAAGTACACCGGTAACCACTGTCTAGTATTTTTATCCGTATAAAAGTAACTACCTTTACAGTAGTTGGATATGTAGCTGAGCGCCCAGCATCTGCTATAGTACTCGACTGTATAACATTGACTCTCCCAGTATAATATGTGTTTAATACCTATTTTACACTTTATAATCGTTAATGTAGTAAAAAATTACAAACGATGTACATCTGTCTTCTTCTTCTCACTATCAAGGATTAGGCATAAGCCTGTTCCAAACTCACCAACCATCCTGTATGTCTACACAAACAGGAGATGTTTCAACCCGTACATCTCGATTACTGCCATCTTCTTCAAGGTCTTCCCACCTCCTTTCTTCCAAGTAGAATATATTCTGTCACTTTTAAAGGTATTCTCTCCTCTGGCACCCGTTCGAAATGTTGCTTCCATTGGTTCTGGTATTCCTCCACTTTTTCATTCAAGCTAAATACACCCAACTCAGATCTGATTTCCTCGTTATGTATTAGATCCAGCCTGGAGCAGCCCGTCACCCTTCTTAAAAACCTCATTTCAGCTGCTTGGATCCTACTTTCGTGGTGTTTCATAGTAACCCATGACTCACTTCCATAAAGAAGGACTGGTGCTGCCATTACCTTGTATAACTTCACTATCAGCTCTGTTCTAGCTCTGTTACCCAGTGTCCTGTTAATGGTATCACAAATAGCTTGAAATTTATTTATTTTCGACATCCAAGTCTCTATCAAAGCTCACATCACAGCCCAGATAGTTATAGTGAGATTTGATCTAATACTACATTGTCTAAAACAGGGATTCTCAAGCTTTCAGGCTCTGTGCTTCCCTTAGTAGACTGACTTTCCGTCATGCCTCTCCTGTAGCCTACTATTACCCCCTTATATGGTCAACACAAGTACTTAGAATTTCAATTTGTAACTATAGCGAGTTTAGGGGCGGGATAAAGGTTAGACTTGCAGGTAATACAATTAAATATTTGATAACTTTTTACAAAATGTTTAATACTACCTTCAATACATTTTTGATCATACAGCCAAATCACAGAACCAAAAAACTTAAAATATAATTGTTTACGAAATCATCAAACTCTAACATTGAGTGTTGTACAATAAAATAATGGTGTTTGAAATATAAAGGCAGGAACTAACCTGGGTTAATCATAGCTTTTTTGCTATTCTAATACGATGACGCCTCCCTTGAAAATCTTCTACGCTCCCCCCAGAGAAGCACGCCCCACAGGTTGAGAACCCCTGGTCTAAAACAATCTTCAAACAAGTGGGATGTTTCCCTCTGAATGCCATAACCTTCAATTTAGCAACCGAAACTCGTAAATTATACTTTTTATATAAATTGTACGTTTTTTGATTCAGTTTTATTAACAATGAGCAAAATATGTTTACAAAACGACATGATATTTTCAGTACGCAATGACTTCCTCTCTTCCCTTCTACCACAGCCACTACAAGGTCATGCGCACAGCTAGTGTTATCTACTGTACTAGGATTTAAAAAAAACCTTTATCTCAGTAAATCAACTCTTAAACAGCTGACTCGCGGCAATAACTTTTAAATGTAAATTAATAGTAAATTTTTACTTTCTCTTGCCTATATGAATATATAGGAAGGAAAGTATTGTTTTCATGTTGATTTTTCGAAATCGAGTTTTCACCGGATCTATACGTTTTCAGACCCCCTGAACCCAAAAAACATGTTTTTAGCGATTGGTCTGTGTGTGTGTGTGTGTGCGTGCGCGCGTGTGTGTGTGTGTGTGAACAGAATATCTCAAGAACGGAACATCGTACAAACTTGAAACTTGAAACTTAAGTTACATATCACTACCGGACCCGACACGAACATTTTCATCAAAATCGGTCAACCGGAAGTAGTAGTTTATTCGTATAATTTTTCACTTTTTTGCGATTTTCTCAAAAACTAGTCTACGATTTTTTTTAAAATCGCCTGGTTTACTACATTTTTTATGCTCTACAATATAGGGTAGGCGCCATGTTTGCTGAAATTCTGCGTGAGGCTGTTTTTACGTAAAAACATTTTCTTTTTAAGATTGCGGCTTTAATATGCATTTTAGCGCAAAACGTTATATAATAAAAGTTGTAGAGAATGTAAAATTCTACAACTTTTATTTCAAACATTTTTTTGTATAACGCTTAGTTTAGCGGTAATTTGCGATTTTCTGTTTTTTTTTCTCACGAAAACATGAGAAAAATCGATTTTTTTAACATTTCGGTGTTAGTATGCATTTTACGACAAAAGTGTATATAATTAAATTTATAGAAAATTAAAAAATCTACAACTTTTGTTTAGAGCATTTTTCTCTACAGAGCCTAGTTTAGCGTGAAAGCGTGATTTTCCGTTTTTTTAAGCCAAACTGAGTTCGATTGTCATTTTGCGTCATTCACTCATGATTAAAATAAGGTTATGTTTTTGAGGTTAGTTTTTGTTTATTTCTAATATTTTATTAATAATGTTAGGTTTATTATTAATTATTTGCATTGGCAAGAGAAAGTTGTGTGTTTCACACCAGATTTTTACATTTCTGTTACAGGACTTTTAATACTAGTCAGCTATGTGAAGTTGTACATACAGAAAAGACAAGACAGTATTATTATCAACCAGAGGAAGATTTTTGGATGGTCATGGTTAGTATATTTTTAAAATTTAAATGGTAATTTGGGTATTAAATTTTTTATTATTATCTAGTTTAGTAAATTGTAATACTTTAAAAACAGTAGAAGGATAACAGCCCAACTTTGGCTGATGTCAATGCTAATTTTACTTTGGAGTGGATAAAGAATTGGATGATTGTGTACCAAGCTAAATCTAAAACTACCAAGGTAGTTTTAGATAAAGAAATCCAATCGTTCTTCGATATTAGCATTGTTTTTCATTTGGAAATTTATTTATTAACGTAGGCCTATTTCTTAAAACTTTCTACTTTGTTTTTTTAAACAGTAGTTTTCAAACTAATTCTTAATTTGCAGTCTTAAAAGGATATTGCAATACTTCTTTGTTTTCACTTTTTATAAAATTATTCTTATAGAAATAGAGCCTGTTATGTTAAAAAAAAAACACCTTATTTTCTTTCAAATTGCTGAAAATCTTGAATCGACGCTAAACTAAGCGTTGTAGAAATAAATGTTTGAAATAAAAGTTGTAGATTTTAAAATTTTCTATTACTTTGATTGTATTATCTTTCGGTCTAAAATGCATATTAGGATGCCTCCGTAGCGTAGTGATTAGTGCTTAAGCCTATCAGGCGGAGGTCTTGGTTTTGATTCCTGGCCAGGATCTGGAAATTTTCACAAGTCAAATCCCACAGTTAATTCACCATAGTCGCTAATAACCAAGCAGTTGATGCGACTTTAATTAAATTAATTTTTTAAAAATGCATATTAAGACTGTGATCTTGAAAAAACTAGTTTTTACCATGATAGCACAGTCCCCCACGAATTTCAGCAGATATGGTGCTTATTCTATCTTGTAGAGCTCAAAAATAAATAAAAAATCGTAGGAGCCGTTTTGAGAATATTCCAAAAAAGTGAAAAATTACACGAATAAACAACTACTTGTCCTATATATTCTTATAGGACAAAAGAAAGCAATAAATGGATTCTTTAATTAAAAATAAAATTAAAAAATACTATAACACTAACTTAGTTGAAATAAAATATAATTATATAATCATACAAAGAAATAGAAATGTTTACTGTGCAGGCTCTCTGGAGAATGTGCTTAGAATTTAATTCTGTTGACAATTCCTCCATCAGGCCTTATTATGCTGCACCACTGGGTCAGCAATCTACCCCCTCCCTACACACACATTAATTGAATTTTCTAAGCCTTTGACAAAATTATACTAAGCCTATGATGTCAGGAAAAGTGGTGTAGACATCATGTGGAACATTATAAATTTTTATTAAACTAATCGTAACATAACAAGGATTATTGAAGCATGTGTTCTGAATTGTAAGAAAAGAATTAAATTTAATGTTTTAGATGCATGGAGTTTATGTGTATGATTAATAACCCATGAAAGAGAATTTCATATTCTAATATGAATTATCTTCAGTGTTATAGCCGATTGCATTAGCGTAGTTGGTAACGTGCTCGCCACTCATCATGCGGTCTTGGGTTCGAATCCCATTCAGGCACCGCATATTTTCATACGTTACAAAAAATCATTTCATCCTTCACTGTCTGTATTAGCAGTAATTGTAGAACAGTTGGACGTTAAACCAAAAAAAAGTGTTATATTGCTTGGCTATTTTGAATTTTCTCCAAAATAATTTATATAAGCAGTAAATTTGTACTGGATCCTTTAATCGATGTATATTATTTAACGAAAATAGTTAGCTTATCTTGTTTTAACTTATTATAATTTTTGAGTGCTGTATAATAATCATGTATAGGCTGCATTTCATTATTAAATTGATTGATATGGTTTGCAAATGTCTCTAAACAAGCTGAAGTCCTACTGTTCTTAGTTTCCTCCTACTGTCAACAAATAATGACGTCACTCAGCATGCCCATTATTAAATAATGGGCATGCTGAGATTTACGCTATTTAGAGATATAGAGATTTATGAAATTTACGCATTTGTAAATTTTACAAATGTGTACACACTGAATAAAAAGTAACTACAAAATAATACTTTTAAAAGTTTTTTTGTATTTTTATAAATAAAACTGTTATAATATCATATCATGACTGATTTTAAAGTACTGAACAATAAATTTACAAATAAATAATGTTCTTAACTTAAAATTTAAAGGTATTTTTTTCAAAAGTCAAGGTTTTTCTCTTTACATTTATTTATTTGCCTTAAGAAGTGAGAGGTGAAACTCTAATGTTTAAAACATATGGTTATAAAATTTTTATACTTTTCTTACAATCAGTTAATGTTAGTTTATCTTAACTACATTAAATATTTGTGTTGAATGTAGCTTGCCTGGATGCAATTCTCAAAAAAAAAAACAATATATCTGGTATTGTTTCCATATATCTATACTGTTGCAATTTATATTTTTAATTTTCTTTTTCGTTTATGAACGTAGCATGAATGGTATTGTTAATGAACACCTGAAGCAAGTCTGTGTTGGAATATATTTACATAAACTTTACATTACAATAAAGTTCTGTTAAGTAATTTTTAACCTTGGTATAAATTCAACTGGCACTTTGTCTTGTGCTTTTATAATTTAACTTATGTTTTGTTAAACATTATTCCTAAAGTAGTTACAAAATTTTAAAAAGATGTTAACAATAATTTTGGTTAAAGTATTATTAATTAAATTAATATAACATACTATCGTTGAATTAGGAGGTTGACCTTCAGAAATACAGTATACTTTCTTATTGAAAAGTTCTCTAGTCCTGTCTTATTCACCTAAAATGTAGTTTTTCTATGGTCAATTTGGCATAGTTTTTATACAATGTTTATAAAGTACTAAGTGTGGTAAAAAAATAAAGTGAATAATTTTATTACTAACAAAATAATAAGCTTACATCAAATTTGAATTAATCTCCTTCAAAATAATCTCCTTTACTAGTGATGTACTTATTCCAACATTGATTTCATGATTGGAAGCATTTTCGGAAGGCTTCTTTCAGGGCTTCTTTAAGGGCCTTCAGCTGCTCTCTCCTGGCCCTCTACTTCTTGGATATGGTGTCAAAACGCTTTTCAGCACGGTTTTTATTTTTGGGAAGAGCCAGAAGTCAGATGGTGCTAAATCCGGAGATTAGGTTGGATGTGGACAGACAGGAATCTTTTTCTCGGCTAAAAACTTGCTGAACAGAAGCTATATAAACTGATGCACAATTTTCTTTCTTTTTTGCCTGTCAAAATTTTGGGAACAAATTCGCATATACGAGGTGTGGCTATTAAATAACAAGACTGACATGGTAAAAAATTTTATTTTTATTTTGTACATTATCACTTATTGTCACCTTTAATATACACTCCTTCTCTACCCCTACAATGCTCCATGTGAATTTTCCATTGTTGGAAACAGTGCTGGAAGTCATCTTCTGTCAGCTCCTTCAGGACACGTGCCGCTTTCTCTTTTACAGCTTCTACAGACTCAAATCTTGTCCCTCTTAATGCTGATTTCACCTTAGGGAACAGGTAGAAGTCACATGGTGCAAGGTCTGTGAATAAGGTGGATGTTCTAAAACTGAGATGCTGTACTGGGCTATGAACCTCTTGACAGATAACGCGAAATGAGCTGGCACATTGTCTTGGTGGAGAACCCATGATTTGTCTTTCCACATTTCGGGGTGTTTTTTCCTTACTCTTTGACGTAGGTCAGAAAGTACCTCAGGGTATTAATATTGATTAATTGTTTGACCTTCAGGAACCCAGTGAAGGTACACAATCCCATGGATATAAAAAAAAACATTCATTGCTTAAAATTTTGACTTGCTCATTCGAGCTTTTTTGGCTCTCGGTGAAGTTCACCTCTTCCAGTGCATGGATTGGGGCTTCGTTTCCGGATCATAAGTAAAAAACCACGTTTCATCACATGTTATTATCTTTTACCTGTTTCCTAAGGTAAAATTTGCATTAAAAGGGACAAGGTTTGAGTCTGGAAGCTGTAAAAGAGAAAGCGGCACGTGTCCTGAAGGAGCTGACAGAAGATGACTTCCAGTTTCCAACCATAGAAAATTCGCATGGAGCATTGTAAGGATAGAGAAAGAGTGTATATTGAAGGTGACAATAAGTGATTATGTATTAAATAAAAATAAATTTTTTCACAATGTCAGTCTCGTTATTTAACAGGCACACTTTATAGATCGATATCATTTACAAGTTTTAATATAATTTTTCAGGTATTATTGTGTTTATTATTTTGTAAATACAGATCATTTAATACTAAACTCACTCCAGTAATATAACAAGCTTTTTTTGCATATTTTTGTTTAATCCATCTTTCCCAGTCATCCAATACTCAGTCCATTTTTTTATAATCGCTGAATGGGGTTTTACTGTACTCTGTAAACAAGTAACATGTATTTTTATTAATATCTATACAGCACTTTTGTTAATTGTTAAAAGTGGGTTGTACAAGTGTTACAAGTCCGGAATAACAAATTAATATTTGTCTCTTATTATCTTTTTGGATAAGATAGTAGTTCATTTATCTTTCAATTGGATTTTTAGTGTCGTTAATTTGTTTCTAATTATATTTACTAATAAAACTTTAATCTTTGCTGTTTATTTTTAATAATCTATCCGTTTTAATTGAACAATTGTGATCATTTCACAAATTACTTTTTATTTTTATTACTCATTACATAAAGTAATTAAATTAATTACTGTGATTTCTGTTTTTTTTTTAATTTCATTTTTGTACTGTCCCAGATTTATTATTGATTTCAGATTATTGCCTTAAGAAATGTATTCAAAATATTTTGCAAAAATAAACGATGTTTAATCATGTTTCGTATTACTAAAATTAATATGTTTGCATAATTTATTTTTACAATAGTTAAACTATGTTTAATTTATGACACGGGTTCACAGTTCAAAGTTTAAATTAGTTTGTCATCAATAATATTGAGTTTAACCGACCCTTCATTTGTGCAATTTATTGTTAATGGAAAGATTACTTTCTCAAATTAGCATTTTGAAAAATCACAAGTCGGTGACCATGTTTCATTAAGAATAACATTATTTTCTTACCGTGGTTAAGTTTCTCTCCCCCTCTCTCTATCTCTTCTCAGGGTGCCTTTCCGATCTGAAGGTTGGTGACCATCATGGCGATACTTTCTTATTGGTAGCTATCCAAAACAGTTCTTTTGAGCTTTTGTTAACGATACTCTCAGGTTGGCCATCTATGAAATTTTTCTGCGTCCTGGTCCCTTCTCCTATTGATTGTGCCTTGCAGAATGCGTTGGAGCAATTCATACCTGCGCTCATCCCACATGATATAAACGAGTTATTAGAGCTTTCACCCCTTCACTGTGCGGACCAATTCCGCTGCTTTATTCATTTGACATAGCACTTCTGCATTAGTAATTTTCTGCATCCAAGATACAGGGTCCGGCAGAATAATCTGACGATTTTGGAGGGTCAATAAAAAAAAGCACGATCATAGTACAACAAAGTTTAATGGGTCAAATGAAAATTCAAAATATACAATTTTACTTACAGCGTTTCAATAGTTCACTTGAATATTTCATTTGAAAATTATGTCATCCAAATTTTTCCCATTGTTCCTCACGCACTCATTCAACCTTACAAATTTTCGAGAATTAGCTCACATGCTGTTTTGCGAGACGCGTTGTCATTTTCAGTAAGTTGTTGCACGAACATCATCTTGTACGAATGGAACTGAAGGTCTTCATGAAGGATTCTTCTCACACTTCGGTCAGACGTTCTTAGTGCGGCAGCATGCTTCACTACGGAACGCCGTGGAGACTGCGACACAGATAATCTTACAGCCTCAATGTTTTCAGGAGTTCTCACACAACACTTTCGTCCTGTTGGTTTCAGTTTCAAAGCAGACAATGTTAAACGAAAGTTTTTCTGCCACAGCAATATCGTATTCCTACTTGGAACAGACGCGTTTCGGTTTAAATTAAAAATGTCTACGAAATAAACGCTGCGTAGCAATAACAGAATCATTGTTTTTGAAATACGCTTTAATCACAAAAGCACGGTGCTCACACGATCAACTCATGATGGCAGCTAAAATGGTAGTATTAGCGCTACCCCATAACAACTGTACCAACTTCCTATTCACAGTGTTGCCAACATACCGATGAATACAAAATCGTCAGATTAATCTGCCGGACCCTGTATTTGCTGCATTCTCCTATACAGCCAAAATTTGAACGCTTTTAATTTGTTGATTGTTGCTTCTGTTAAGAGTCCAAGAGTCTCACCTCCCTACAAAAGAACTGAGAATACACAACACTTCATGAGTCTCGTTTCAGTGTAAAGGGTTAAATTGTGGTTTTTGAAGACATTTCTGGCCTTGGCAATACAACATGTTATCTCTTGCGAATTATCCCATGTCTCATTAAATTAATAGTCAAGTTTAATGTGTATAAATGAGAAAGCACTCACTTACTCCCTAACTAATTCATTCATCACTAATTCTCGTACTTGCACAATAGCTAAAAAGCTGAAATTTAGAGGGAATATTCCCTTAAGAATAAATAGAAAAGTTAAACGTAATATTTTGTTCACACACATACCAATCACTAGAAACATGTTTTTTTGGGTTCAGGGGGTTTGCAAACATGTATATCCAGTGAAAATTTCAAAAAATCGACATGAAAACAATACTTTCATTCCCTATATAATCATATAGGGCAAGAGAAAGTAAAAAATCTATTGGTATGACTCATTGCAACTTTCAGTGTAATTTATTCTAACATTATAAGGGTAATTTTATTTAGATTATTAGTTGAGTTTGATACAATTTAACCAAAATTTTATTAACAGGAAGTTGTAGAATACTGAATTAATTTTTTTTCTATTTTCTTCTTTCAGACTGTTAATGTGCCATATAAATGTGGCATTGAAGGCAGAGAATACCTTGGCTGTGAAGTACACGATTCTGTTTGTCATGCAGTTCTTCGACAAGCTTATGCAATGGCAAGGTTATTCATAGGTCCATTTAATGATCTATTAGAAAATTGTGATAACGTTAAAGACTCAACTTCTGTGATAAGAACTAAACTTGAAAATTTTTATAATAGGGTACATTATTTTGATTTTTTTTAAATATTTAATTAAGATCATGGTACTTTAATTTTTTATGTTTAATAAAATTGATACTGTTTTAATAATTTGTAATCTAAACGATTAAGGTAAGTTTTTTGACTGTTGTTTAGGTCATCAGCCGAAAGGCTGGTTTGAACCTCTAGAAGTTTTATTAAGTAAAATGAGGAGTAAGGTGGTTTACAAATGCCTTCCTCACTGAGTGGAAAAGTATGCTTATCAGCAAGTCAGACCCTCTGAAAAGCATCTTTTTTCCACCCGGCAAATGAAACCTTCACTTCATTCACCACAGGGTCTGGCTGTGCAATGAAATTCATTACTCTCCGAGGAGAAACTCTGATTAGTGTCTTTTACACATCTTCCTCTTCTGTTCTTAAATGCTTCAGTCGTATAATTGGCTGATCATGTGATAAGAAATACGAGGGCCATCCGGAAAGTAGTACCCGTTTCCGCCGCATGAGGCGCTGACGAGGCGAGCAGCCGCCGGTCAAGGTCAGATCGCTTCAGTGGCTTGTCTGCCTTCTCTGTTGCAAGTTCCGCGACGCTAGCATTGCCTGTCTTGTTTCTGTGACCGTTCATAATGTTTAAAAAAATTGAGAACGCCGCCAGTTGTGAAGTGAGGGCTGTAATAAAATTTCTCAATGCAAGAAACGTTCGACCTTGTGATATTCATCGCCAATTAAAGGAAGTGTATGGAGACGATGTGATGGATGAGTCATCTGTTCGGCGCTGGTGTCGTAATTTTAACTTGGGGAGGGGGAACACACACGACGATGAGCGTTCAGGGAGACCATCTGTCATTACAGATCAACTGCTGAGGTCAGTAGACGAATTCGTGAGGCACGATCGGCGCGTTACAATTTATGACATCTGTGAACATTTCCCTAATGTTTCTCGCACAATTCTTCATGAAATTGTCAAAGACCATCTGCATTATTCAAAAATTTGCGCAAGGTGGGTCCCTCACATGCTTACAGATGAGCACAAAACCAAGCGTATGGCTGCTGCATTAACATTTTTGGAACGTTATTCTGATGAAGCAGACGCGTTCTTGAATCGCATAGTTACTGGTGATGAAACGTGGGTTTGTTATGCTTCACCTGAGAGTAAACGACAGTCAATGGAGTGGCATCATCCTCATTCACCAAAGAAACCAAAAAAATTCAAGACTGTTCTGTCCACCAGGAAACTTATGGCAACCATTTTCTGGGATCGACGTGGTATACTGCTTATTGATTTTATGGCCCGTGGAGACACTATTAACGCTAATGCGTATTGTGAAACATTAAAGAAATTACGGCGGGCAATACAAAATCGACGGAGAGGTCTATTGTCTGATGGCGTCATTCTCCTCCATGACAATGCCAGGCCTCATGCAGCGGGGATAACACAACAACTTCTGCAGCAATTCAATTGGGAAATTTTCGACCATCCACCGTATAGCCCGGACTTGGCCCCTTCAGATTTTCATCTCTTTACAAAACTTAAAGAGTTTTTGGCGGGAAAAAGATTTGACAGCGATGAAGAACTTAAAGAAGGTGTGACTACGTATTTCGATCGGCTGGCGGCGGAGGAATATGATGCTGGAATACAAAAACTCGTCACACGTTATGACAAATGCTTAAATTTGCTTGGAGATTATGTGGAGAAGTAGTTTAAGGTATGCTCTTTTCAATAAAAATGTTTACATTTGTTAATATTTACTTCTGTGTCTTTATTTCACAAACGGGTACTACTTTCCGGATGGCCCTCGTATAACTATTTTTTGTAGCCCTGGAACTAGCAGATTGAGTGTAAATAATTTAACACTCCACCTGCCTGTTGTTGGCAGTTTTGTTGACTATGAATTACGAGGGCAGTCCAGAAAGTCTGTCATGTTTTGTGTTGTAGCCGCTAGGGGCAGAGCTATCGCGGCCATTTTGGTGCCGCGGCGTTTCTCCGTTCAGTGGCTATCCAGCCGTGCTAGCGAGAGGTCTGTGTCGCTCTTCATTGTTTTTCAACAACAATTAAAAATGTGTGCCACAATTCAAAATCCCGCCAGTTGTGAAGTACGGTCGGTAATACGGTTTTTGTTGGCTAAAAACAATAAACCAATTGAGATCTATCGCCAAATCTGTGAAGTTTATGGGAACGATGTTTACACTGAAAGTGGAGTACGGCGTTTGTGCATTCAGTTCAAAAATGGCCGAACTAATGTTCACGAGGAAGAACAAAGTGGAGGACGGCCAAGCCTCGTGACTGATGACATTGTGAATAAAGTCATTGAGAAGATTAGAGAAGACCAGCGATTCACCATAAGAGGTATTGTGAAACACTTGAAAAGTTAAGATGAGCGATCCAAAACAAGCGCAGAGGAAAGTTGACTGGAAAAATTCTCTTTTTGCATGACAACGCCCGACCACACACGGCAAATCGAACACGAGAAGTCCTGGATGCTTTCAAATAAGAGGTTTTCCCACATCCGCCATACAGTCCGGACCTTGCGCCCAGCGATTATCACTTGTTCCCGACAATGAAGACATGGCGTGCAACGCAGCGCTTTGACGACGACGCGGAGCTGCAGGAGGGTGTGACTAATTGGTTAAAATCACAGGCAGTAGACTTTTATGACGCCGGCATTTCAAAATTAGTTCACCACTATGATAAGTGTCTTAATTTGTTTGGTGATTATGTAGAAAAATAGCATTTTAGTTGCTCTTTCAAATGTATATAATAAATTTTTTTTCTTGTACTTCGTTTTTTTTATATCAAAACGTGACAGACTTTCTGGACTGCCCTCGTAGTTTGAGTCAAAATTTTTTATTTTGAGAGTTTATTGTAAAATATAAATTCTGACACGGAAAGAATCCATAGGTCTGAGAATTTATTTTGCATGTACCGGAGTTATACCGAAACTTGATTTTATCATTATGAACTGGTGAAGGATACCATTTTACCACCAAGGTCGTGTTTCATGTGCAGAAAGTCAGACTATACAAGATCAAGGAAAGTAAAGGGATGCATCGAGTGGTATGTGGAATAGTTTGTAGAATTTTCCTGTTCCATTGTTTTCAATTTTGATTTTATTTGTTAATTAAATTCCAAATTAATTTTGTTTCAGTACCTACATATGCTTAATCTGGAGCATTGTGATATTCTAGATGTTTTTCAAGGAGTACAGTTTTTACCATTGGATAAAACAACGTTCCTTCATGTTCAATGTTTTATCAATCATGTAGAAGCAACATTTTCAAATATTGTCGAGTTTAGTATCTTCCTGTACAATGAGCAGCTGATTTGGTCAGTATTTTTTATTTGTTCTTTTGTATTATATTTTTAAGTTTCTGTTTTCTTTAAAATAATGTCAGCATCTAGGTCAGTGGTGCACAATATATTATTTTTTCGGCACCCTTTCCAATAGAACTAACCCATAATAGCACCTCAATACCTCTTATACAGTATTATATTGTTAATTAGCTATTAGGTTTTAATAAAGGTTTAAAAAAAATCTGGTGTGAAACACACACAACTTTCTCTTGCCAGTGCAAATAATTAACAATATAACCTAACATTAGTAATAAAACATTAGAAATAAACAAAAAACTAACCCCAGTAAATTTAACCTAAGTTTAATCATGAGTGAAAGATGCAAAATGAAAATCGACCTCAATTTGGCTTAAAAATATGTAAAATCACTCTTTCACGCTAAACTAGGGTCTGTAGAGAAAAACACTCTAAATAAAAGTTGTAGATCTTTTAATTTCCTATAAATATGATTATAATATACACTTTTGTCGTAAAATGTATGTATACTGAGGCTGAAATCTTAAAAAATCGATTTTTTACACGATTTCGTAAGAAAACCACAGAAAATTGCTAATTACTGATAAACTAAGTGCATGTGCATGCAATGTTCAAGAGTTCAGTTCAACTTTGCATCCACTTTCTTACCATTAATTAATGCCTTATCGTTTTTATCTGCTTCCGGTCTTTTTCTTAATTGTACAGCTGCTGCTTAACAAAATTATCGTGTAATCAGTGACTACCAGCGGCACCCCTAGCTCTTGCTTGCGACACCCCAGTGTGCCATGGCACCCCAGTTGCGAACCACTGATCTAGGTGATCAGCAGCTATATTCGGGTGCAATTCTGTGTGAAACTCATACATTATGAAATTCCCAATTCATCCATAACTGAGCCCAATCATATAACTAATGATCTGGGTCTGGGTCTTTTTCTTTCCACCTCGTAAGTACAGCAGCTTTCCTTCCTCAATTCCACTGACATGGCGCAAGTCATCATGCATTCATCTGACCAACTCTTTTTTTCAGGTTGTCCATTCCCAGTCGTTACTTAATTGCATCATTTTTAACTCTTCTCTTATTATCTTTCTTAACATACTTCTTTTCTGCGACCTGTCCTCTGAAAATTATTAAGTCTTATTAATCTTCAAATTGGTGAAAAGATTACAAATTGATTAATTTATAAATAATTAGTTTAGTGTAATATTTGCCTGTCCTGGTCAAATTTTTCGCACAGTTTACCTTGGTTACTCCAGGCGGATGATGTTTGGTCAGTCTCCGTTATAAGTTTTGTGCATTAATGTAACCTTCTTATTTTCTACCCCAAATTTTTTTGATTCATATTTATAATGCATATTATTTTACGTGACGGTAAAGTTAATCTGTTTATTTATTTCATGTCTTCGTTACAATAAGTCAGTATTGGCACAAAATATGCATCATACATAGTTTTTTTCATGCGGTCTTGGGTTCGAATCCCATTCAGGTACGGCATATTTTCATACGTTACAAAAAAATCACTTCATCCTTGTCTGTCTGCATTAGCACTAATTGCAGAACAGTCGGACGTTAAAACAAAAATTACATAGTTTTCTTACAACACAAATTTTTCAACCAAAACTACGCTTATCTTACTCCGTAAAAATCTGCTTGCATTCTATACCCTTTTTCTTAAATCCTTTCTAAAATTCAATAGAATTGTTGGAAACTATGTTTTAAAATTTTCATACCCATAGCCCAGAATTGTGTCCAGAAACTTCTGGATAGCATTTAATAAGTGGATTGCTGATTTTCTGTGGAAAACATAAAGTAACCTAGTATTTGATAATAAGAATGGATTCTCCTTGCTTAAATTCTCATTCTGATCCAAATCGAAGACATTAAATAAATTTTACATTTTGGTTTTATTAAGTGTTATAATGCCATACATTTTTTAAAAAATTCCTAACGTTTGTATGTTGCTATCTGCTCAATTTAAGAACAGTAAGCAACCCCCATAATTTAATAATATCAGGATTATGTGTTATTGAGGTGTAGTCTTGTACAGATTCAGGACAACCATCCTGAGAAGTATGGTTAATTGAACCCCATCTGTCAAAGTACATTGGTAACCACTGTCCAGTATTTAAATTAGTATAAAAGTTACTACCTTCACCAGGATTTGAACCAGCAACTTTCATAACAGCTGACTTGCAGCGACAATTTTACCACTAGTCCAACTCGTTTGGTTTTTACATATAAATAATTAATTTTTGTTTGTTCCACATCTCAAAAGAAACAGAAGAATTTAGTAAATCAAGCTGTCGCTAGAGACTAGTGTAAAAAATAAAGAAATAAATTCATTAAGTTTATTTTTAATAAAAATATTTTTAATGTTAATGGCCATAAGAAATAAAATATGTGTTGTAGTTTTAGTTATTTTATTTTTAATGTTTTTTTTTAAATTTAGGAGTGGATTAGAGCCAGAAGATTTACAAGTGGTATTTAGGTATTTGGTTAGCAATCTTTTACCATCATATATTGAGCTTCAAAATTCAACAGCTATGTCCCATTCTGCTTCCACAAGGACTTTTACTAGGTATGTAAGTTTTGTAAATACCTATGACCTGTTTTTTTTTTGTATTTTTAAGGCTGTGCAACAAATTTAAGTTTAAAATATGATGCTTTTTCATAGATCAGTATCATTAGCTCCATACCTGCAGGTCCAGAAATTCTGCTATGATTATTATAATAATACAGTAAAACCTCACTAATTCGGAAATCGCGATATTTCAGACTACTCCAAGAAGAGCAGCTTTTTTAATTTTTTAGAAGTTTTTTAGTTAAAAATTAATAAAGTGCTACTTCAAAAAATAATAGCTTTTAACTGTCTAATAAAAATTGTTACATCCTGTAATACATTATTGGTTACTCAGTGAAGAAAACGTTCCACAATTTAAGCTGATGAAGTGAGAAACCACATAGACAAACTTATTGAATTTGCAGACTTCAATCCGAAATTCAATGACTATTATCTTGTCCTAAGAGAGATGCGCCAACAAGTTATAAGAAAACAGTGTAGCAAAGAATCACAGAAAAAAATAACAAGTTTTTTTTCTAAGCAACCTCAAATGATCCCTGTGGATATTTGTCAACCCTCTACTTCAACAAGTGCCAAATAATCAGTACATAAGTACAGTGTTTTAATTAAATATCATTTTACACTGGACATTTATTATTTAACAATATTTTTACTGCCGTAAATATTTTTATTTCTATACTTTTAACTTCGTTGTTTTTCAATATACTGTACTGTAAATTCATTAAACATCGATATTTCAGACAAGTAACGTTTATTTTTTAATTTTAATTGCCTAAATTATTCAATTTTTAGATGTAAACAAATATTCACGATAATTCGGACTTTCAATAATTCGGACTTCACTTCCCCCCAATTAGTCTGAATTAGTGAGGTTTTACTGTACATATACAGGGTGATTCACGAAGATATGCAGAAACTTTGGGAGCTCATTGTACATGTAAAAATAATGAAAAAAGTTTGTATAAACATGGGTCTGGAAATGCTTCGTTACTGAGTTACAGCTAGCGAAAGATTTTGCTCGGATTTCAGCTAATCAGGTGAAATAAGGTCTTCCTGAAATTCTGGTAAGGTAGATTAAGGGGCGAATTCAATCGTTTCTTATGGTTTTTGACCTGATAAATTGAATAAAACAGGTCCCAGAACTGTAAGTTAAGTAGTTTTTAAGAAAACCAGTATTAAATGTAAAAAATGGAGTGAAAAAAAACACATTTTTTCATCTTTGTTTTTCCAATTAATTTTACTTTGTACTGTTATGAATAAAAATTCATTTAATCAAACATCTATTCGCTTTCTGTGTACTTTATTTACACTGGTTTGTTCAGAATAAAATTTTCTACTTGTTTTATTCAAAAATTTTAACTGTTTCGTGGTGAAATAACAAAGTTATTCTTGCCCAAAGATGAAAAATGTGTTTTTCACTTCATTTTTTGAATTTGACACTGCTTTTCTTAAAAACTATTTAACTTACAGTTCTGGGACCTGTTTTATTCAATTTATCAGATCAAAAACCATAAGAAACGATTGAATTCGCACCTTAATCTACCTTACCAGAATTTCAGGAAGACCTTATTTCACCTGGTGAGCTGAAATCCGGGCGAAACTTTTGCTAGCTGTAACTCGGAAACAAAGCATTTCCGGACACATGTTTATATAAACTTTTTTCATTATTTTTACATGTACAATGAGCTCCTAAAGTTTCTGCATATCTTCGTGAATCACCCTGTATTGTAAGATATAATACATATATTATAATAACATATATATACTATCAAGATAGTATCTTGATTTTAAGGTGCTGAGAATCTGCCTTTCAACGTTTTCCACCCGTTTGATTTCTGTTTACATTGAGATATTAGCTATACAGATTGATAGGAGTGGTTCTGATCTGCTCAATAACAGAGTTTTAATCACTATATTGGGTCACTACGGTCCTGCTCCACAAACCCAACACTTTATGTAACGTTTTAGGTTATATCATACTAGATATGCTGAGGTTATAGTGAAACTTCATAGGTTCAAACTACATAGGTTCAGGAAAAGAAAAATTGCTTTTTGGAGCTTGAGCTTTTCTTCTGACTCTGTTAATAATAATTGATTGTCAACTAACATAACGTTATCAGAGAGACTTCGTAACGGTATACTCAATTTAAATATTGTGTAATGTACAATAAGCATGTAAATCATCATTAAAGTATAGAACAGTGTACTAAGAAATAAAATGATGGTGTGATGTTACATTTTTTCTCTTGAAATTGGTGTATTTTTATTTATATTTATTGATTAACAGTCGTAAAAAATACTGTATAATCATTTTTCTAATTTTATACCCTAAAAGTATGACTGTGTTATCCGGAATTCCATGTATCCAAAATTGGTCTATTCTTATATTCTATATTTCTGTTAAGCGGAGTTTTACTGTATTTGCCTGTAGCCAATTAGGTTCACTGGGTGTCGATCACTGTAACCTATTTCTATTTTATTAAATTTTTCAGTACAGTATGAGAAAATCCTATATCTACGACATATTTTAATAATATTTATATGTTTCAGGTTTATAACTGGGCCTAAAGATTTGAATGATATCCACTGTAGTATATTAAAGAAAGTACCGAGGGTTTATTTAAATCGATCTCAAGCAAAACCAGAAGTTTATCAGATGGTTGTATATAGAGTTAATAACGCTACTATATGCCTTTTTGTTAAAAGTAAGTATCTACATTCTTCTTGTATTATTAACAGGTTAAGTTAGGAGGCTAGAATAATTGATGCTTCATTATGCCGACCTGTCATTGCAGTAAAAAAATACCATGACGACTTTAGGTGTCATCCGGCGACACAAACGAACTTGCTTATTTTTTTCATCTATTCACCAGCTAAATATAGTATGGTATTAAACGCGTTTGTTGTGTAGTTTCTACAAAATTTATATTTGAAATTAATTTTTACTTTCTCTTGCCTATATGAATATATAGGAAGGAAAGTATTGTTTTCATGTCGATTTTTCGAAATGGAGTTTTCACCTGATCTGCACGTTTTCAGACCCCCTGAACCCAAAAAACTTGTTTTTACGTGATTGGTCTGTGTGGGTGTGTGTGAACTGAATATCTCAAGAACGGAACATTGTACGAACTTGAAACTAAAGTTAGATATTACTAGAGGACCTGACACAAACATTTTCATCAAAATTGGTCAACCGGAAGTAGTAGTTTATTCGTGTCATTTTTTCACTTTTTTGCGATTTTCTCAAAAACGGTTCCTATAATTTTATGGTTTCTTCAAAAGTTTCTAAATTTTGTTTAATTTTTTGGTTCAATTTCTTCTTAAATATAGTTTTACAATTTGTTATTTTATAAAATTTGTTCTTTTGTTTAGGTTCAGTGTTACTAACATTAGACATTTATCGTCAGTTTGATGAATATCTAGAGCAACGTATGAACAAATTATCTAAAGAAGTAGCTGAATATAACACGAGGCAAACAGCTGCTTCCACATTAACTGAGGGTACTTCAAGGTTTCTTTATTTTAATAGAATGAATTTAGCTACTAAAAGCACTGTACATTTAGATAATAGGAAATCAGGAAATGTCACTGTAACGAAAGAGATATTAAGGATACTGGCTGACATGAATTCTGAACATTGGAGGTGAGCATTGTTTTTTAAACTTGTTATAGATGTTAGTTGCCTTTGTAGTGCCATTAGTAGGATTTTTGATTGATAAGCTTTCATCATGCCCATAACGGGCAGGTGGAGTGTTAAATTAATTGCTCTTGATCTGTTGGTCCCAGGGCTACAAAAACTAGTTCTGTTTCTTATCACATAGTCAGCCAATTATGACTGAACTATTTAAGAAGAGGTAGATTTTTTTTTTTTTTTTTTTTTTTTTGTTTAACGTCCGACTGTTCTGCAATTACTGCTAATGCAGACGGTGAATGATGAAATGATTTTTTGTAACGTATGAAGAAGAGGTAGAGGGGCAAAAGACACTAGTCAGAGTTATCTCTTCTGAGAGTAATGAATTTCACTGAACAGCCAGACCCTTTGGTGAATGAAGTGAAGGTGTCATTTGCAGGGTGGAAAGTGGATGCTTTTCGGAGGGCCTGGCATGCTGATAAGCATACTCTTTCAAATCAGTGAAAAAGGCATTAGTAAACCACCTCACTCCTCGTTTTTACTTAGTAAAACCTCTAGAGATTCAAACCAGCCTTTCGGCTGTTGACCTAAATAACTACAACAAGCTTTCATCCCATCATATATTTAAAACACAAAATCCGGTTCAATGTGTTTTAAATGGAGATTCTGTTTGTCTTTAAATACAGAGTTCTACCAGACAGTTAAAACATGTTTACATAGTTCTAAAGAGGACACTTTCGGGATTCTGTAAAAAATCCATAAATGAAAATTGATTAAAGCCTTAACAAAATTTTGCAAAGTAAATAACAAAATTATTAAATTAAAGTTTCAATGTAGCTACTGTTCTGATGGCGACATTGTGAAGTGTAGTTTGTTTTGAAGAGTCATGATGGCAGTCAAATTGATTACTTATCTGCCATGGTAGGAATAAGAAGTTTTAAATTTTATGTTTGTGTAAATTTTAAAATATATTACTGAAGATTGTGTACAAGATACACGAAAGTGCTGTAAATGTTTACTGTTACTGTTTTCTGGTGGTTTAGAAATATGTATTTCAATTTCAACAATAATAATATATTGCAGTATATTTGGGAACAGAAAACACTAAAAATTTTAACTGTAGTTATATTATATTTATGTGTTTGTATTAGTTTCATTGGCTTCAATACGAAACCATGTATAATCTTGAAGATTATAAATAAAGATTATTCTGTTGTTGTTTAGGTCATCAGCCGAAAAGTTGGTTTGAACCTGTAGAGGTTTTACTAAGTAAAACGAGGAGTGAGGTGGTTTACCATTGCCTTCCTCACTGAGTGGAAAAATATGCTTATCAGCATGCCGGGCCCTCTGAAAAGCACATATTTTCCACTCTACAAATGACACCTTCACTTCATTTACCACAGGGTTTGGCTGTATAATGAAATTCATTACTTTCAGAGGAAATAACTCTGATTAGTGTCTTTTACACCTCTACCTCTTCTGTTCTTAAATGATTCAGTTATTTAATTGGCTAACCATGTGATAAGAAACAGAACTATTTATTTTAGCCCTGCAACGAACAGATTAAGTGTAAATAATTTGACACTCCACCTGTCTCTTATTGGCAGAAAAGATTATTCTAATATTCTGAAATAAATTTTTTTAGTAGTGTTCTTAACTTTTTATTTTAGTCAAAACCAAAAATTTTAAAAGCTGAAAGAATTTTAAGTTATTTACTCTATACAAGTACATTAATAAATTACAATTAAATAATTTAAATTCATTTTCAGGATGGTTCAAGCGGGTACGCCTACATGCGAGACAATCATAAAAACTGTGAATGATTATTGGATTGTTGGTAGATTATCAAATGCTCGTGAATTTTATGTTGTCACTCAACATAAAAATGCTAACATAGTAGAAATCAATGGTAATATTTTATTGTATTTTATTAATTTAAGTTCTTGTTTATTTTATTCTAATATATAAAATTCTCGTGTCACAGTGTTAGTTGCCATACTCCTCCGAAACGACTTAACCGATTTTGATGAAATTTTATATGTACACTTGGTAGGTCTGAGAATAGGTTTTATCTATTTTTTTATACCCCCTAAGTGATAAGGATGGTCCACCCCAAAGGTTTTTATTTTTTATAATGTGGCATTAAAAAATACATACACCTAAATTTTCACCCTTCTACCGCCAACCCCTATTTTTTTATAGCAATATTAGTAATTTAATAATTTTCTACTCTCGGCGGTCGATAACTGATCAGTTGTCACTCGATCAGTTATTCCCGCCAGGCGTCTACTGGTGTCACTCTCGCTTCGTAAACCGCACAGAGTAGGGATGAGAACGAAGCCGGTCTCCGGTCTTTCTCACACAATAAGCTTTCTCTCACTCCTTATACTGTTTTCGGCCGTTATTATTGTTTGTGCATCGATTGTAGTAGTGATGTTTACAATTATCATTTTATGCCCCTGGCATTAGTTTTTTTTTGTTTTATGTCTGACTGTTCTGCAATTTCTGCTAATACAGCCGGTGGATAATGATGGTAATAAAAATGAGTATTGAAAAAATGCCAGACCTGACCGGGAATTGAACCCGGTACCCCGGCGTAGAAACCACTTGCACTAACCACTACGCTATATAAAATTTTAATAAAATACAATAGACCTATCGTGTCAGATAAATGTTTCAAAAAAGTCAGAAAGGATATTGAGAAAACTGGAATAAACCAAAAAAATGAACCGAAGCAAATTCAGACAACTGATTACAGACTTAAAAGGCCTCCATAAAGATTAAAAACAGAAAACAGGAGAAAACCCTGCAGGAAATAAATGCTGAAATGTGGTCTGCAAAAAGAGCTTCCAAAAACATGTAGTCACCTAACGTGGTCTAAAATTGACCCTATGTGGAAAAAATAGAACAATTTCAATAATGCTATTTTATATAATGAATTTATGTAATAAATTTCACTAACCTTCTTTTTAAACTGCGCCTAACTTTTATTTTTACTTACACGTGTTTCGGTGGATCCACTATTATCAGAGTAAATAACATATAATCGAAACTAAAAACTTTATTTATTAAAAATCTATAGTAGATAATACATCTTCAGTCATTTGTATAAAAAATGACTGAAATTTTATACAAATGACTGAAGATGTATCATCTTCTATAGATTTTTAATAAATAAAGTTTTTAGTTTCAATTATATGTTATTTACTCTGATGATGATGGATCCACCGAAATACATGTAAGTAAAAATAAAAGTTTGACGCAGTTTAAAAAGAA